>WNWK01002447.1:0-209235 GCA_009830355.1 Cherax destructor | reverse complement strand
AACCCTTAACGATGGTTCCGGGTTGGAGGGGGCAGCCTATGGGGGTGTTTTTTTCCGAATAAAGGGTACGTACTTTTTATGCAACAACCCCATTTATGCAGCCCCTCTTTCCTGTTGGTGAGCTTGTCTTGATCCATGACGGGACTTTTCACTGAGAATGTGGGACTTTTGTTACGTTTTTGGTGTGGTATTTTATCAAAAACTTTAAAAAACCAAAAAACAATATGATTCTTTTGTGAAAATTGTAAAATTTTAAAAAAAAGTCAGCAAATTAGTCAAGCAGGAACGGCCCTGGGGAAAACCATTTAGTATCATGATCAAATTATGCTTATCAAATAACTTTTTATAAATCAGCAAAAATTTACCCAGTAATTTGCCTAAGGGTTGAGGTCAGACTTAGTGGGGGTAATCTGAGGGGAAGACTTGCCCCCCGTTTTAAAATGGGGAATTAAAAAATCTTCCACATATCAAAACTACCCTGTTTGAAGAGATATTTTAAAAAAATTAGTTAATGGTTCACAAATTTCCCTTTTTTTCCTTAAAAAACCCAAAAAAATTCTGGGCCCCCAGATTTTTTTGGGGTTTAATATTCAACGTTTTTTTAAATTTCCCCCAGTGACTGAGAATTACATATTTTTTTTTCGGGGCCCCCTATATAAAATATTACGGGAAAATGTCATGTTTTTTTTTGAAAAAAAATGGGGAAAAAATATCTAAAATTTAAATTATAATCCGGGAACCTTAACATGGAATTCTTCACGTCGCTATTTATGCCTATTTCGGAAAATTAATCAACAAATTTCAACACACCCTGATTGCATAAAAAAAAAGCTAAAAAGTGAATATTTTTAAGATTTTAACCGGGAGCAAAGGGGGTTTAAAACCCTTTGAGAAGTTTAAAAGAGCAAAACCCTTGATGGGGGGAGACCAGAAAACCAACGACATGAAAAAAACCAAAAAAAAGATTAAGATGAATTGAAAAGATGGACAGAATAAAAAAACATCTCAGGTGAGTCAGGGGGATGAAAATTTTTTACCCCAGAGTGATGGGGAATGAAGGTGTCAAACAAAATAACTCAGGCAGGATTCATACCAAACCCTCAATAATAAGTAAAATGACTTATGTAGCCTAAAACGAAGGAGTCCAGTAGTGGCCACATTAAGGTAAATAAAAAGGGTGACACTCACTGAACAGAAAAAGGTGCCGAAGGACAATCATCTTTTTCAGTAAGGGATCATCCCGATGGAGATTGATGCAGTTCCTCCTCCCTGCCCTAAGACCCGCCCGGGGGGTTCCTGGGGGAAGATTAAGGGACCTTAATGTCCCGCCAGGTTTATACCACAGCGGAGGAAACTTGGTTTCGTCAGGGGAAAAATATCAAGTTTATGTTAAAAGGGGAAAAAAAAAATTTGTTTTTTGGTACACGGGTGACAGGTTTTATATGGGTAAGATCAAAAGTGAAAAAGTGAAAAAAAAAATTTGGTATCTGAGTGGAGGTCAAGTTTCTGGGAAAAGGATGCAAAGATCACGTTTCTGGGATCAGGAATCCAGACGGTTCTGAAACACACACACCAAAAACACAAAAGCGGAAAGGGAAAAGGGGGGGGGCAGGGGCTGGTTTCCCCCAACCACAAAAGTAACACACATATTTATATATAAAAAAAAAAAAATATAATATATATATATATATATATATATATATATATATATATATATATATATACTGACTTTTCAATCATTTCAGGAGTGAGGCTTTCAACCACTGTCCTTTTGGGGGGAAAGATTAAACACCTTAGCATGGTTTGAGGAGATAATTCTTGAGTTTTGGGCTGCTGAAGGGGGGACATCTCAGGAAGATGTTTTTGGGATTGACAGGCACCGGTGAGTAGGTAGAAGGCATTTTTACTATGTCTTTATCCCCTTCCATCGCCTGAGGTCTGAAATTTTTTTTCCAGGACCAGACGATGGAGGGCCCAAAAACCCCAAGGAGTGCTGTTGGGGGATAATCTCCCCCCGGGAAAAAACAGCCCTAATGTTCTGATCATCGGGATTGGGGGAAACTATTTAAATTTGGTGGGGTTTAAAGATAGGCCCAGGCTCTCTACCTTTCTTTAATTTTCCTGATGTCTCCTAGAGAGATTCTGCAGTGCCAGCTAGGGTGCCATCATCCAAGAACCAGATTTTGAGCTCACTGGACAGCGCTTCTGTGATTTCCTTGATGACTAGACAGAATAGAAAGGGGGCGAGAGGGGTCCCCCTGTTGCACACCCTCACACGAGTCAATTTCATAGTCCCCAAACAATATATATATATATATATATATATATATATATATATATATATATATATATATATATATATATAATATATATATATATATATATATATATATATATATATATATATATATATATATATATATATATATATATATAAGGATGGGGTCCACCTCGGTACAAATTGGGACCCATAGCCTCGGAGAAGTTGATGAAAAGGCTTCAAGGAAGAATATTTGGATTTCTTCCTGAAGCCATTTGAATATTCCACTTCTACCACCCCATCTTTTATTCTTTTTTGTTTTTACCAATACGTATATTTTATTACATAATATGGTACAAAAGATTTAAGAGATACATTGTTGATATAAAGATGGCATATACAGAAGAGGTGGAGAGACATATGTCCAGTACACACTGTTACATGCCGTCACTGATTGTAATGCAAAATCCATCCAGCTGGGGGCGCCCAAAAAATACAGCATGCATTACCCTCTGAACAGCAGCGTTGAGTCGCTGGAACAGAAAGCTAACTGCCCTGGGATCCCTGTTACCCCTGTTGAGTCTTTCCCAGCTCCTTGAGGAACTTAGATGTCTTTTTCCCATGAGCCAAGGGTCTCCGAGCCTATGGGAACAAACATATAATGATGGGCAAAATTCTCGTATTTTCTAGACTTTTGGGCTCCCTGAAGGCGGCAGCTGCCCTCCCTTCCTCCCTGGTGTATTGGAGATAGGTATCATCCAAGGTTGATGCACAAATGTAGTCCCCCCCCTGCTTGCCGTCTGTTCAGGCTTGAAGGGATACCATCTGGACGCTTTGGCTGCTATCAGATCTAAAACCGGGGGTGAGGTCCTTTGAGTTATTAACCTTTTTTGTCTTGAATTTTTCCCCTGACACACCTGAAGGATTCCCCCGGCATTTTCCCCCTATTGAGCCATCCCAGTGGACGTTTGAGTTGTTGGGGGGGGGTCCCGAGCCGTTTTATCCCAGATCCTGGCCGGACGAATTTTTTGGGCAGAATTCCAATTTGTCCCAAGATGTTCAGGAAAACCGCTAAACCCCCCTGGATGCAATGCAGAAGACGGAAAGGGTAGAGAACTGAGATGATTGGGGGAACCCAAAGCCTCCACGACTGGGGGTAGCTTGGTCCCACTGCCCATCTTCTAAAAAAGGTTAATTTTTGATCTTCCCCGGGTACTTCATAGGCAGAATGGGTTTATATGAAGGGACATCTTGGAAATATGTCAACCCGGGGAGACTCCATTTTTGAGAAGGACAAGGCATCATGGGGTAAAAAATTCCTATTCGTTTTTCCATTCTCCCAAATTTTTCCCGTTTCTTCCTGAGAATTGTGTAAGGCATCCTTCCCAAAAAAGGGTTTCCAAAAGACACTATTTTAGGGGAAGACTGTTGTCCGGTAGTTTTGATATCACTGCACATCCTTCATTGACGAGATGATTTACATTTGGGTGGACAGGGTGAGACCCCTTTCCCCCTGTGTCATCACCTGTGTAAGATCATCTAAAGGGGGCCCCTTGCCCCTATGTGCCATCATCCAGGAACCGATGTTTTATGGTCGTCTGACTGTGATTTCCCCCAAATGCTATAAAAAAATGGTGGGAGGGGGCCCTTTTTTGAACCCCCTTTTGATGTGATTTATGTTTCCAAAAGGGGGCATTAATTTTTTTATCCATGAAAAAAAAGGAAAAGACCTGGGAAAGTTCTTTTAACTGCAATTCCACGTCTTTTTCAGATTTATTTTTAAATCTAATTTAACCACTGTATTGTCCTGGCAGGTTGTGAATCGCCCTTGTTAGAACCGCTGCTGCCCCTTGAGAGACCACAAAACCAAGATGGTTTGGTGAAGATGATGGCTGCCCTGCGCGAATACTTTGACAGCAGCTTTGAAACGAGGCTGCAAACGGTTGCCCATGGATTGGCTATTTTCCCTCCTTTTTTTAAGGGGCAAAGTGATGCACCAAAAAAAAAAGGGTTTTAAATTTGTCAGGAATAGAAGCCCAAATAATTTGACGAACCTTTGGGGTTCTGACAGCAGATTATATATATATATATATATATATATATATATATATATATATATATATATATATATATATATATGTATCAATGAAATCAGAAACAAGTGATTCTGAATCATTTACCAAACTGCGGCAGGCCAGGGCTCGACCCTACGTCATCTTGTCCCGCCTCAAGAGACAACACAACATGCGCATCTAGCTTGGCTGGATGCGTGATCTTGAAGTATCGCTGGCTCAGAGGTAGTGATACGCGTGTTGTGTTGTCTCATGAGGCATGACACACACATCCTACAGACCAACACACTCATCCTACAGACCAACACACTCATCCTACAGACCAACACACTCATCCTACAGACCAACACACTCATCCTACAGACAACACATCTATCCTACAGACCAAAACACACATATACTACAGACAACAGACTCATCCTACAGACCAACACTCATCCTACAGACCAACACACTCATCCTTCAGACCAACACACTCATCCTGGCAGACCAACAGCAGACTCATCCCTACAGACCAGAAACACCACACATCATCCTACAGACCAAACACTCATTCTACAGACCAACACACTCATCCTACAGACCAACACACTCATCCTACAGACAACACACTCATCCTACAGACCAACACACTCATCCTACAGACAACACACTCATCCTACAGACAAACACACTCATCCTACAGACCAACAGACTCATCCTACAGACCAACACACTCATCCTACAGACCAACAGACTCATCCTACAGACCAACACACTCATCCTACAGACAAACACACTCATCCTACAGACCAACACACTCATCCTACAGACCAACGCACTCATCCTACAGACAACACACTCATCCTACAGACCAACACACTCATCCTACAGACAAACACACTCATCCTACAGACCAACAACTCATCCTACAGACCAACACACTCATCCTACAGACCAACACACTCATCCTACAGACCAACACACTCATCCTACAGACCAACAACTCATCCTACAGACCAACACACTCATCCTACAGACCAACACACTCATCCTACAGACCAACACACTCATCCTAAAACAACACACTCATCCTACAGACCAACACACTCATCCTACAGACCAACACACTCATCCTACAGACCAACATACTCATCCTACAGACCAACACACTCATCCTACAGACCAACACACTCATCCTACAGACCAACACACTCATCCTACAGACCAACACTCATCCTACAGACCAACACACTCATCCTACAGACCAACACACTCATCCTACAGACCAACACACTCATCCTACAGACCAACACACTCATCCTACAGACCAACACACTCATCCTACAGACCAACACACTCATCCTACAGACCAACACACTCATCCTACAGACCAACATACTCATCCTACAGACCAACACACTCATCCTACAGACCAACACACTCATCCTACAGACCAACGCACTCATCCTACAGACCAACACACTCATCCTACAGACCAACACACTCATCCTACAGACCAACACACTCATCCTACAGACCAACACACTCATCCTACAGACCAACACACTCATCCTACAGACCAACACACTCATCCTACAGATCAACACACTCATCCTACAGACCAACACATTCATCCTACAGACCAACACACTCATCCTACAGACCAACACACTCATCCTACAGACCAACACACTCATCCTACAGACCAACACACTCATCCTACAGACCAACACACTCATCCTACAGACCAACACACTCATCCTACAGACCAAGCCTCACAGCTGACTACACAACATGTTCGACCTACATATTAAACTCATGAAAGTTAATATCTGACTTAAGCAGCTGAACGCGCCATCCCTTGTTTTATTTTTGCTCTTGTTTTTTGCACAGCCACCTGAGGTACAGTACCCTCGATACCACACCTGAGGTACAGTACCCTCGATACCACACCTTATTTCCCACTCGAATCTTTATTTTCCTTTCGTGTATGTCTGAGAGCCTTACTGTGAGTCTTAGAGCCATGGTACAAGACTTAGAGTACTGATGTTTATATTAGAGCCTTGGCGTAGAGCTTAGAGCCTTGGTTTGTGTCTGAGATTCATAGAGATGTCTGAGAGCCTTCATATATATTTTAGTTTTAGTGTTTTTTTTCAGCTGCAAGAAAATATTATACTATTCATGAGGTTTCTGCTGCCATGTTTTTTTATAATAATTAAGAAATGTGATGGTGAGGTTAAACAGTTTCTCTCACCACTGTCTGGAAAAATAACAATCTTAATCTTTAATAGATGTTTGGATAAGCCAGTGGAAGACTTTGGTCTAGTGGCGGATCATCATATGACTAAGACCCACTTCAGGTAAAACTGTCCTGTTTCCTGACGAATCTTACCTAGCCAAAGCCACTATCTAGATGTTAAGGACCAGGTCTGGAGTAGCGTTGCTTGGCGATTATCCCGTTGAAATTATTTTGTCAATCTAGCTAACTGAAGATCGGAACTGATGTGATAAGATCTGATTCTGAAAAGTCGCTTGTTTTCATAAAATTTTATGACTTAGACTAATTTAGAGAATGTACAAACGTACCTGTTGAGAGCCGCTGGTAATATCTTAGTCCATGGTGAAGAGTTGCAGCTAGGTTTAACTGAAGCAGAGGGAGGGGACGAGATTCCAGGCCTACTGGATTAAATGACACAAGGTATAAGGAACAGATAAGCCTCCTGAATTAGATGACACAGCTAGGCCTGGTGGATTATGGGACACTAGGAATGAGGAGCAAGCAGACCAACAAGAGGAGGCTGTGTTAGCCTGGGTTGACTGAACGATGATCCATCAGAGACACTAGGCAAGGCTGGCCCCGGAGTCAGCTCCTCACGAGGCTCACAAACACTTCTCTTGTTTTCTCTCTCTGAAGCGACGACAGCATAAAGGTTTTCACGTAAGAAAATGAAAATAATCATTACCATGAAAGTTAGAATGATGAAAGTATTATAGAGGTTGGTGAGGATCAAGGAAGATGCCACGAGGCACAAGTCTCACTGGGAGACTCTGGCACTACAGGAAGAGTGTGCTCGCTACTTGTATGTAGCCAGTGCCTCGTGATCTTTTATTATTTATCATCTCTCCAGCTTTCTTTCTAGCTCTTCTTATTTTTCTTGATGCTAACAAAGGCTTCTTCCAAGAGTCAAACCTGATCACTTCCCGTTTCCCAGGCATTGTATAACCCTTATGGGTTTAGATGATTAACCTGGCATTCGTTTCTTTTACTTCATTGTTCACTATTAATTTTCCTGACATATTTGGAGTCAAGGGGAATTCCCAGATATTCCATTGAAGATACTGAAGTGATGGGTTCCCCATTACACTGGACATTAAAAGCATTTACCCTTTACAGCTTATTTTTCGTGTCCAAAGAGGTGTAGCGATGGTTCCAGGAATCCAGTTCCAGTGATAATACGTCAGCTATATCTTGATGGAAGACGGAGTTAAAATAATAATATCAATAATAATATTAATAATAATTGTGGGAAATTATGGGACGAGGTTCACAGGTACATTCCTGAAATATTTCATCCACATAATTTGAGGGGGCACAACTAAGCGACATGTTATTGTATTTACCAATGTTAGTTGTACCTAGAGCCAGGTGGGATTTTAGAGACACTATGCTGCACCATGCCTCTCCTCCGAGGCCCACACACACACACACTCTCTCCCACCCACAAAGTCGGGCCTATCAAATTACAACATAAAATGAATATACCAGTAATCTTGATATATTACAAGATATTAAGAGTACTGTATGATGGTTTGTGACTTGAAAAGAAAGGAGGGGGGGTGGATCTGTTGAGTATACAACATTTACAAAAAAAAAATATATGTATACTATATAATGAGCACTCACCATTTAATTACTGGATCATAATTATTTTTTTGGAAACGCCCTAACGCTACCACTACAGCTAGAATTTACAATGACCAATGCAAAACTATTATACATTATGAGTAAGCGTCACTTAGCTAAGGTGTACTCCTAGGAAGAATCGGTGTCCTCTATTTTTCCGTTCTTGTTGCCGAAATGTAAGGGTTTTCCACATTATTTATCTCAATTCTTCAGCTGGAACGTGTCAGCAATTTCTAAATTACGGATTGAGGCCAATATACACCAACTGACCTTCGAGACAGTGTTCACACATGGAAGTCTTCATGGTGTCTCCTCCTGCGCGACACTCTCCAGCTGTCCCCCCCCCTTCACTTAAAATTTCTCGAAGAGTTTAAATAGCATCACATTTTAATACGCAATTCATTTATACGTTCTACCTTAAGGAAAATTATGTAAAAAAAATTCCTCAATAATAATAATAATAATAATAATAATAATAATAATAATAATAATAATAATAATAATAATAATAATAATAATAATAATAAAAAGATGAAGTAGAATGAAAATAATAATATATGGCTAACTCTTCATTTTTTTTAAGTTTCTCTTCCGTTTTTTTCTGGCCATTCTTAATTTTATAATGCAGTCTGCCTAATGCATTTGTATATATTATTACCCAAAAAAGTGAAGGACACAAACAAGTGAAAAATCATTACCATTTTAATTTTTGTGATTTATGAAAAATATATAAAAAACTGCAGGAGAAAATAAATTAATATGAGCATTAAATTCCAAAATTTCTCGTAAGGTTGAAAAGTCAAAAATCTCCCTACAGGTTGAAAATTCCAAAATGTCTCATTAGACTGAAAATTTCAAAATGGTTCTTTAGGCTGGAAGTCACTAATTTATCATGGAGGACAAACAAAGCCTAACTTCTCTCAAAGCAACGCTAACAGCCAGTTAGGTGATGAGAATTAATATAAATACGGACATGTGAGCGATAAAATCTTCTCATTAAATAACCAAATGTAACACAAGTCTTATTTACGTACAGGTAGCCACTGTGAGGAACATTTCTCCCTCATATCTCGTAACCTACATATTTCTCACGCAGATCTCGTGAACGCCACATTTCTCACTCATCTCGTGGACTAGTAAGAAGTTTACTGGTCGGTAGAGCCCTTACCAATATTGGTAATAGAGCAAATTAGAGCTTTATCAAGTTATGACTTAATAATAATGATCTACTTGTGCGACATATTAAGGGTCTGCTCTAATCCATGTCTGTGTGTACCTCTAAGCAGAAGCTTGACTAGGAGAATATGTGCGTCGACGGAGGATCGAGCCTTAACCACTCCTTGGGTTGAGTTGTCTACGTGGGTCTACAGCTACATATAGATCACATATTAATACAGTAATGTGTGACACTATCATGAGAAAACATACTTATGGATTTTAAGAACTTCCACACTTTGTATATATTATGAGCAGAACGTCTCTCTTTTGGCATGTATGCACTGAGAGCAGCAGTGTATATACTCTGAGGGATGACGCAGGTGACCTGTAGTCTTAGTGACCCTTGTGCAGTCGACAGGCTTGAACCCTGTTAAATCAACCAGGACCTTCTAATTTTCCATCAACATTGTTTGAAGAATTATATTACTTTCAATTATTTGTTTTATTACATTGGCCCAGGAGTTTGTGGCACCATCACTGTGCAATAATAAGAGTTGACAAAAGCTGTGGCACCACCGCTGATAGATACTGAGAGTTGTGGCACCACCGCTGAGAGATACTAAGAGCTGTGGCACCACCGCTGAGAGATACTAAGAGCTGTGGCACCACCGCTGAGAGATACTAAGAGCTGTGGCACCACCGCTGAGAGATACTAAGAGCTGTGGCACCACTGCTGAGAAGGACGAGTGCCAGGTGGATTGGAGTCCTTAGTGACGTCAGAAAATATAAGAGCCAGGGTAGAAGTATAAGCAACAGTGGTGCCACCATCACCTCAGAGACGTAACATTATAAAACTAGATTAAACTTAAAGGAAGGTTACTTGCCTCATATTGCTGCCTGTTGAGACTAACAATGACCCCTAAGCGACCAATGATCGTTCATCACCCGACACGTCCCCCCCCATCCCCGCACCCAGAGTTGTAATAGTGCACATGTGAGCGTTTCCTGTTTACGTTCGTTCCCCTTATAATACTGTATAAATGAAAGTAAGTAAAATAAATAAGTAAGGGCATAAGTAAGTCTTTATTTAGCCTATAAATACATAATATATAAAAAAAATATTTACAATGTTCCTAAAGGTATGCAGATGCTATGTGTATACAAAACTTACATTATTTATTTTTAGCATACGATAATGCAATAGAGAGAAACAATGTGACTTATTTCTAGCAGGTACCTATTATACCGATGAAAAATATAATTTTATGACTTGGAGAGTGTATAAATCTGTAGTGGAAGGAAGGCGGGGTAGGGGTCGTAATAGGAAAGGTTGGAGGGAGGGGGTAGAAGAGGTTGTGTGTGCGAGGGTCTTGGACTTCCAGCAAGCATGCGTGAGCGTGTTAGATAGGAGCCAGTGGGTGCACATGTTTTTCATGACTTAAGGGAACAGTTATGAGGGGATTCAGGGAAACCGGTTAGCCGGAGTTGAGTCCTGGAGGTGGGAAGTACAGTGCCTGCACTCTGAAGGAGGGGTGGAGATAAGTTGCAGTTTCATAACTGTAGTGTAGGGGCGGCTCTGGCAAGACAGTGATGGAATGATGATGAAAGTGTTTCTTCTTTTTTTTGGGTCTCCCTGCTTCGGTGGGAAACGGCTGATGTGTTAAAAGGAAATATATGACTAATTATTCCCCGCACCCATTCTGAAATACGATTTGCGATACATATATGACAACGGTGAGTGAGTTGATGTCTGCGAGATTTCAAGTAGAAACGTTGCATATGTACATGATAACGTCCAGAGCTTCATGTTAGTACTTCGTTGCTTCAAGTCATTGGTCTCACTACCCACCAAAATCACCAACTATGAGTCCTCCTCCCTAGAAAACGTTATATACTTTAGTATCACTAGAGGACTTAGGATACAGTAAATAAAATAATAATGACTCTACAAAATAATAGGTTATTTTGGTGAAAAGACTCACACCTTCGCAATGTGTGCTGTGGATGGCTGACGTTAATATTATTATAGAATATGATATGAAACGACTGTGTTGTCTTGAGTATATCTGCTCTGCTGTGTTGGGGTGGTTAATTGGGCTTAAGAGGCGCGTGAGTCTCCATGTATCCAAATATCATGGAAAAATAACATATTAAAAAACAGGGGAACTGACGTTCCCCTTAAAGCCTGTCAACACATGAAGGTAATTAAGGCTGATTGTCATTTGTTCACCACCAGTCAAGAATATCTTATCCATAAAGTAGGAAATATACTTAGAGCCAGGGGCGGATCTATTATGAAACTAATGAATCTTAAGTTTCAGGGCCCCTAACCCCGGAGGGGCCCCAGAAGCAACTTTAGTCCACATTGCTTAAAAAAATTGGGTCTACTGTGTGAGAAGAGGTTTTTTTTTTAATAATAATATTAATAATATAGTGTAATTCGATGCAACATAAAAGTTAAAATAATAATTAAAAGGTTATTAAAGTATCATGTAGGCTAGCAGTTGCTGCACACACATCAGCACATAGGTGAGAGAAGGAGCTTACGACGACGTTTCGGTCCGACTTGGACTATTTACAAAGTCCGAAATAGACCATTTACAAAGTTACACTTTGTAAATGGTCCAAGTCGGATCGAAACGTCGTCGTAAGCTCCTCTCTTCTATGTGCGGGTTATTTGTGCATTCTTCCAGTCCCCAAAATTGACGGTCCGCCACTGCTCAGAGCATTTATACATTGAAGGACTTGAACCTCACGGTGTATATATCTTGACAAGGTCTTGTTTTTTTTATAATATTGGATACATGAAGTATCACTAATGTTGTTCTGAGTTATTTGTTTATTATTTGCAAATGACACTGAAAAATAAGTTCGCTGGAGCTTGAAGTATATTCAGTGTCGGATTTAGGAGAGGGGCCCCGGGCCCTCACCAGAAGGGGCTCCCCCCTCCAAATGATAAAAAAAATATTATGACACATTACACTGAGAATTGAACTGATCGCAAAAAGAGAAAATGTATGCAAGAGTTTGAATTGTGGAGGGATTTACATGTTGAGTCATCTGATCACAGGCCTGGTCACAGACCGGGCCGCGGGGGCGTTGACCCCCAGAACCCTCTCCAGGTATCTCCAGGTATCGATGGTGTTACATCATCGGTGCGAGCGCGTCATCAGTTGCATGATGCGAGGATGACTCACAGCACATCATCATCCTGGGTGTGCAGGGCGCTGCAGTATGAATACTTGATCGTGGTCTGTATGTGAACAACAGTGTGGTAGTGAGAACCGGCTACGAATGAGCATGAAGCAAGGGCAGCTTGTGAACTGACGGTCATGAGCATAGAATCTGACATCCTGCGCTCGTTGGATTTTGATGGAGTCATCAGAGACTTTTCATCAGAAAAGCACGGAATGTACCTGGCTTATAATATTTCATCTGATCCAAAGGCTGCTAAAATACACTATAAATCCAATTTATTGTTTCATTTCTTCATCTTAAGAGGATGGTACGTATATTGAGAGAGGCAAAAGTTTTCCAAGGAGAAACTTTAAAGTCTTCTAACCATTAGAGTTAGACCTTTTAAACGCAAGGGGCACCCCACCAAACTGGTAACTGCAAATTCCGGCACTGTGTACATTAGCCTTTCCTCATAAGCGGTGGTGACGTAAGCTACGCTTTTATTTTTTTTTTTTTTTTTTTTTTTATTTTATTTGCTCACTTATCTTCTCACTTCATCTTAGAGCTGAGTTCACCTTTCTCCCTCTTTCTCCTTAATTTGGAAAATTAGCTTTGAGATATAGCGATTAAACGAAGGTCATTAAGGTTGCATGTAACCTGCTCACCACTAGTTCAACACCATCAGTTCACTAAAAATATAGATTAAATTAAATTCTCAGTACATATTTACTGAGAGACCTACACATCTCAGTGTCTTGGCTCGCGATATTTTTCCTCACACCTGTTGTCTATATTCACTAAGTAGTACATAGGTTCCTGGGTGTTATTCGAATGTTTTGGGTCACATTGTGGCCCGGTGGTCTGGTGGCTAGAGCTCCCGCTTCACACACAGAGGGCCCGGATTCGATTCCCGGCGGGTGGAAACATTTCGACGTGTTTCCTTACACCTGTTGTCATGTTCACCTAGCAGCAAATAGGTACCTGGGTTGTTAGTCGACTGGTGTGGGTCGCATCCGGGGGGACAAGATTAAGGACCCCAATAGAAATAAGACAGACAGTCCTCGATGACGCACTGACTTTCTTGGGTTATCCTGGGTGGCTAACCCTCCGGGGTTAAAAATCCGAAGAAATCTTATCTTATCTTTCTGGGGAAAGAGGATCGAGAGACATAGTGTCTGTCTCTACTTCGTGTCTTCCTGTCTCCTTATAGTAAAGTAAAGTAAAGGCTTATTTTTTTGTAAAGTTTACAATGTGTAATTACAATTTTGGTTTGCTAAGTACAAAGAAAGCCACTATCATGCCGGGGCATTTAATAGAAACTACTTAAAACTAGACAGATAATAGTACGTACATAGTAACTACTCTGTTCCTCCTCTCTTCTGTTCCTTCTGGAGTAAACTAGTGGCCTTGGTTGCTCATGCTATGGGATAAATGATGAATGTTGTGTATATGTTTATTACGTTTTTCAATAAGCAATAAACAACCTGATAAACAGAGAATATTAACTATAAAAAAAATAATGAAACTATGAGTAAAATTTACTTTAGTTGCCCATTGCAAAAGTTATTTTCTTTGAATTTGTTACTAAAGAAAACAATCAATGTTGCAGGAGAGGAGAAACTAAATGTATAACACTAAGAACAAAACTGCACAATACTGTGACTGGAACAATAATAATAATAATAATAATAATAATAATACACAAATAACCCTCACAAGAGAAGCTTATGGCGACGTTTCGATCCCACTTGGACCATTTACAAGTGTAACTCTTATATACGGGTTATCTGTGTGTACACTATGAAAATTCATAAGATGGTTTGTGGTGTTTTGGAGAAGAATACAAGCTTATATATTCTCTGATTCTAATTTTTAGGCATCTTACGGCTTAATATCAATGACATGCAATACCCAAAAGTTGATGAGCTAGACAGACATGCATCTGGGTATCTTTATCATGTTAAGTTCTTAAATATTTTAAACTACCTCAATTTTGTAAGCCTAGCAGAGAGAGAGAGTGAATTAGTATCGACCAGTGAAGAGGCGGGGCCAGGAGCTATGAATCGACCCCTGCAACCACATATAGGTGAGTACACACTAACACATCCTAGTTGGCGGAGGGCAGCGAATGTACATATTAATTGATATACTATTTACCTCTCAAGGAAGGTTTAGGTAGGTTTATACAGTTAGTAACTAATATTAGAATTAGTGAGATAACCTTAGATTTTAATAATGTAGCCTTAGACCTTAATGTAAGCGAATATTAGGTTATATTAGATAAGGTGAGCTAGCAACCCCCATGTTTGAACGAAGGCAGAAGGGAGCGAGAGAGACGTTAGCTCTTTCTTCTTGAACCAAACACCATCGAGAAAACAGGTGCCATGAACTGCAGCCCGGCGCCCCCACGTGTCTGCATATACTTGGCCTGTGGAACACAGAATCATAGAGGCTTCCCGAAGTACCGTGGAAATTCGTCTCTTTCCAGGCCCTCCTGCAGTAAGACAATACCTTTCATTTCTCTCATCATTAGTTGGCCAGCAATATTCTGGGGAAACGTGGGTTTGTCGATCTGTGGGTCTTGAGCAGACGGACACCCAAAGACCAGTACGTACAGGCATCTCCTCTTAAGTATTAGTTTAGAAGCTAGTGTCACTTACTGCATAGATATTGCTTAGGGAATACCAATTGAAACCAGGGATCTCTGAAGTGCAGGCAGGGATACTAATACTATCTGAATACTTGCAGAATAAGACCTTCACTGTACGTGGAGTCCTGAAGGTGAGGCACCAGAGGACTCTAAGTGCTGGAGTGGATTCTGGGGATGTCAGGTGGCATAGTGTACACCACCAAGTGAGTTAGTCCTTCATTCGTGCATGTAATTAGGAATTTCTTGCAAGATCAGTTGATATGGAAATGAGTCCTAAAAGCCACTTGTGAGCCTAAGGCGACTAATCTCAGGGAGTCTGTGTCAACAGTACTTACCAGGGTGAGCAGCTCACAAGGAGGCAGTCCAGACAAATTTCCACAGCCAGTGTTAACAAGGTGTAGTGATTAAGTTTGAGCCATTGTTAAGGATTTTTTACAAAGAGTTTGGATGTAGGGTGTGAGAGACGTTCAAAATCTTTAGAGGGAACACGAGGACAGGCTACACAGCCATTACTCTACCTTTTTTGGGAGCTTGTCCTAGTAGAGGACCCACTTGTCTTATTATAGTATAAGTAATACTGGTATACTGTATGATTAAAGTCAACTGTAAGATCAGCGATCAGTGTAAAATGATCTGTTTATATATGTCCATGTGACTAACCGCTACCAGTAGTTCTGTCCTTGTACTAGCCTATTTTAGCCAAACTATTTTTAAATCTTTTTTTCCTTTCTGAACTTTATTAGTTTCTGCTGTTACTTAGCAGATATGTGGAGTAAAACTGTTTCTCTGGTAATTTGTCTTCAACCTGTAATCTGCCTCAATGTTCTCCCTGTTTCTAAACTAAAACTTTCTAACCTGTCTTTCATAATACTGTTTCACTAAATATCTGCTACTTATGCTTACTATGTTTTGTGCTGTAATTAGTCTTCTACCTGTAGCCTAACCTAGCTTTGTACCTATTTTGCTGTATCAGTTAAAGAACTGTCTTTCTGTGCCTCTTTTATTTTCCTGTGTCTTATCTCATTCATAGTAGCCTATGTTTCGTGTTATTTTATTTTGTTTTATGTATTTGCTTAATTCTTGTATATGTGATTTATGCCTGAATATGTCCATTCTTTTGTATCTGATAACTTTGTTAAATTTATTGTGTGTTCACTTTACCTTAATTAGATCTCTTATAGTCTTTAATTCTTAGAAGTAAATTATTTTTCATATAATTATTTTATTGTAGGTGATGAATGTGTACTAGTGTTTTTGTTAATCATGTCTCTCTCTATTTTTTGTAAGATCTTGTATTTTTTTAATAGCATTTGTTGTGAGTTTTATGACTAAACGAGAAACACTCTTATAGCGTTTATCAGCAACCAGGCACCCCTTCGATTATCCCACAGATTTACTAGATTCAACCAAACCAGCACCCCCTGAAGATATGCCAGATACTAAAGCCAACCAGTTAGAGTGTTACTAGAATACTTGATGACCCTAATCCTGGAGGATCAGACAAGGCCTGTGATCTAATGATCTGAAGGTCCCCATGCTAGCCTGAAGAAGGAATATTAAGGCCAATAGTCCAGGGAGGTACTCAAGACATAATATGGTAAAGCCAAGAGTTCCTTGAAAACCTATAGAGTGAGAGCCATAATTTTTACATAACTATTGTCATATGTGAGAAACAATTAGGTGTGTTCTGGTATAGTAAGGGTTAAGACTGTGTTTACATTTTGAATGATTTGAATGTTTTTCGGTATTGAGACTTGTAAATATTTTTCTGTTGGCATGCAATTTCAGATTCCCATGTAATGTGTGTTTATTAAATTGTAAGTTGTTTTATCTGGGTATGTTTCATATCCCCTCAAGGAAGGTTCCTTGACGCTGGTGAGGGGCTCTTGATCTAGGGAATTGGATCTGCTCCAGTTCCCTGAATTAAGCCTGAATACCTTCCACATCCCCCCACAGGCGCTGTATAATCCTACGAGTTTAGTGCTTCCCCTTCATTATAATAATAATAATGGGTATGTTTCATTAGCCCCTTGAGCCGCCATGTATATAGGGTAAAATTTGGAGTACTTAAGTTGTGTGATATATATATTTACCATATCTTTTCCCTGGAGAGTCAAACCCCTGATAAGGTGCCTACTGCTCAGTTTTTTTATGCCAAGCTACCCTAAGAACCAGTACTTATCAGAACTAATACCTTGTCTTTACTATCCTGTATTATTCCTGCTGGGTTTTTCCTGCTCTAACACAGATTCCGTGTCTTTTCTACTGGAACTGTATCTCCTTTCATCTCTTCTACTACTAAAAGAGCAGGTGGTGGTAGCATTTATTCTTAATTGAGAGAATTGAGCCCTGACTTTTTTTACTCTCAAATTGTATTTATTTCCCCTTTTAATTTTCTTCCTGTTAATATATATTTTAGTCCACTCCGAGTCTCCGTCTGTGGGAATATAGACAATATGGCATCGTCTGGTGCTCTGTCGACCCGAGGGTGAGAGTGGGGTCGTAACTTCGTTTCAGTACCATTACGATTTCGTGAGTCAGTATGATGCAACATTGGGAGTAGTGGTAAGAACAGTGGAAGGCCGTACATGTGTTTGGAACTGGGTGTGAAGGGGATCATAAATTGCAGATTTTATCCCTGTTTAATTCACATAAGAATATATCTGATTTCATGTAAAAATTGTTAGATATGTTGTTCAGATATGGTTTGTGATGGATTCATTATTTGTGATAAACGGTTGAGTTCATGACAACGACTCCCACCCCTCTTCAGTCAGAGATGACGAGAGTGGAGGAATCATTTGCAAATCTGTCAATTTGTTGATGTGTCTACGATCACCGAACCTGTAGTTTTTGATAGTGTTCAAAATAGCACCATTCTTGTGAATTCCAATGGAGAATTTTAGCACAAGACTGAGAGCTTCCTGTTCCGCGTTACACACAGATCAGGTAGAGATACTGCTGCCTCATCCTATTTTCCGCCAGTAATGACGCTAAATATTGAGTAATAGTTTTTTTCGTCTCTGTAGAGTACGATATCAAGGAAGAGAAATCTTTCATTCCATTCCGTCTTTATTGTCCTTGTACTATTCACTGCGTGCAGGTCAAAGGTGGTGGAGGTCAGACCTAGAGTCGCCCCGGTCCTCCGTCTAGGCTCAAAGTCGGTGTTGTCCTTGAGACACGTTTCTTGAGTTTTAAGAAGACCAGCACCATCTTGAACACAAGAATGAAAACATCAGCTACGTAACACTGACTACCTAACTGCTACACCACACCAGCTCAAGAAGACCTGCCACGCCCCCGCCATAGAACGTACGGCACCTCGATACTTCTAAGGGATCCAGTACAAGACTATCATCCTGTCAGGATATTGTTCCTGACGAATACTATTTGAAAGAATGAATTGCATTTCGGTATTGGCTTAGTAAAGCTTCTGCATAGGAAACGTAGCCGTAATTAATGTCTCATTAATTGCTCTTCTAACCTAAAACAGTACCACTCTGGCAGTGAGTTGCACCTAATGTAATAATGTTTCTCTGTACAAACTTCAACCCTTCAAACGAAATTGTAAAATATATTATTTACTATTCATGGTTTCATTTGCATACTAACCAACACACATTATACCATTGGTCAAACAAAATTCACAAATAGGCAACTGCAGTATTTGAATAAATAATTTATGTAACATTTAAAAAGTTATTCTGATTCGGGTGAAAGGTGTTCAAAAGATAGTAGAGTTACCATGAAGGCGAGAGCAAGTCTGAGCCCTCCTCTTCACCCGTCACTGACTAATATTCAATAAGGACAAGCACCTCACTTCTGGGCACACGGTCACAAGACTCCACCTGCGACCCACAACCACATTACTAATGTAATGCATCATATATATCTGAGGGCTGAGGGGTAGAGAGTAACGGTGCAAGTTTTGTCACTGAGGGTATTGTTAACCCTGAAACTGGAAAAAAAGGCACTAAAGCAGAATGGACATTTGATAACCAAGCTTTTTTTTTTTCCAGTTTATAAAGAATACATGGGGAAAGTTAGGAATATACAGACGGAGTGAGAAAAGTAGTACTACGAGAGGTACTGTACTGTAGTAGGTTCGCCGGTCTTGTCCCTGCCCGGGTCTTCTCCAGATGGTGACCCGGCACTACGAGAGGTGCAGCTGACCCGAACACCTGAACAACTGTAAGTGTCAAGTTGAGGTGTTTTCCAAACAAGAGGGATTTGACAAGCTAAAAATCCCTGTACCTGTAAGACGGTGTTCATAGTGAATGTTAAAGTTAATATTACTATCCTTTAGTCCGATTATGTCCTTACACTAGTGGTTAGGACACAAAGGCGACAGTTTATGGTTAATCTTCAGACAAACATAGACGGTCGTGGAAATATTGCTCTTGACCTGGAGTCTCCTCACTAATTCTTAACCTGTGTAGAAAGTGTTTCTGGGAACATGGAACATGAGATTAACCAGGGGTCCGGATCTCTGAAACTTCCCGGGAACTGTGTGAAGGTCTGCTGTATTAGGATATATATTATGTAAAAGTCATTTCGCCAGCCAAAGGTTTTATCAATCCAATATAGAGAACCTAAGTACTATACAGAGAATATATAGTGAGTCACAGGTTAGGTACCTCATGTGGGGTGGAGCTAATGAGTCTCATCAGGATATGGAGCTAATGAGTCTCATCAGGATATGGAGCTAATGAGTCTCATCAGGATATGGAGCTAATGAGTCTCATCAGGATATGGAGCTAATGAGTCTCATCAGGATATCTAAAATCATAAAACTTCCAGAATTTTGTGTGATGGTATTGGTAGTTACAATAAGAAGGGATTCTAAATTTCGCCTGTTGTGTTGGTCAGTTTCTCTGATGACAAATTTGCCTCCTGTGAAGCTGAGCACTAAGTGTTCTTCCAACGGCTGTGGCAGCAGTGTTTGCGCCTTGCGACGACTATAGGCTTTTAATAGAAAGTCCAAATACTTTTTACATAGTCTCCATGGTCAGACTTTGTGTCTTCCTTTTCAAACTGTTGATATGTTATACCTCTTAAATCTACCAATTAAACATCTACTACTACAGTTATTAACTAGACGTATTTCTGTCGTTCCGCGATTCAAGAAGGGATTATCTTCCTATATATACTTTTATAATAGAAGCTATACTTGTGGTGTTTTGTTTTCAGTATTTAATATGCCTTATAGTTTACAAAATTTACAATTGGACTTTACCCTGCCTCTTCAGGTAGAGGGGGCTGGGCATATGAGATACAGCAATCCAATTCTCTGATCGCGCACCGACCGAAAAATGGATCCCTACAGTCTATCTTTATTGGCTGACCATTAATGTTATTAGAACCTTCCTACAATTTAGTTTATTTCTGGGCGGTGTCTCTTGTAACGTCAGAAACTGGACAGTAAAAAATAAAAGCAGTACGGAACGGCATTTTAGCGTGTTTAATAGAGGTTTTGCGTTTTACCTCCCATCTTTGTCTGCTTCTTAACTGGCATTTTTATTATTTGCAAATGTCTGCTGCACAACCAAGCGAATATTCTCTTTGCATTTTGTCTATGGACATTCATTATTCTAGCTTTTCAAGTACAAAGTAATTTTTTTGATTGTTTAGTATTTCTCAGCAGCATTCGAGGGAAGATCCATGTGTGTTCCTTCCCTCGTCTAGTCTCTCTCACAGTACTACGTTCAGCTTGATGCATATCTAAGTGGAATATTTTCCGTAACACGTTCTCACATTACTAGATCATCTCTAAAGTTTCCCTACTAGATCATCTCTGCCTTGTCACCCACAGTCTACTTTCTGTCTTGTCATCTACAGTCTACCTTCTGTCTTGTCATCTACAATCTGCCTTCTACCTTGCCACCCACAGTCTGCCTACTGCCTTGCCACTCACATTCTGCCTTCTACCTTGCCACCCACAGTGTGCCTTGCCACCCACAGACTGCCTTGCCACCCACAGTCTGCTTTGCTACCCACAGTCTGCCTTGCTACCCACAGTCTGCCTTGCTACCCACAATCTGCCTTGCTACCCACAGTCTCCCTTGCCACGCACAGGCTGCCTTGCCACCCACAGTCTGCCTTGCCACCCACAGTCTGCCTTGCTACCCACAGTCTGCCTTGCTACCCACAGTCTACCTTGCTACCCACAGTCTGCCTTGCTACCCACAGTCTCCCTTGCCACGCATAGGCTGCCTTGCCACCCACAGTCTGCCTTGCCGCCCACAGTCTGCCTTGCCGCCCACAGTCTGCCTTGCCACCCACAGACTGCGAATATACATCAGCGGTTCCTCTCACCTGCTGCAGCAGCAAGTTATTCCATCAGGTTGCTTGTCTCGTGGCAGCTTCTTGAAAGATTTATCCCACCTCTCTCACTCCTCTCTATCCCTTTCCTTCTTTTATACAAGTAATAGTTTTCCTCCCCCACCAAAATACTAAATTCTTTACGCCTTTATCGAACTCAGTCTCCAGGAAATTAGCGTCTGAAGTGCTTACTACTTAGTAAGGTGCAGATCATGCAGATAACTCCTGAAGTATTTAGGTTCCACTTCGTCTGGACACTATCATGAAAAATACTTTTAATTTATCGACATGAAAATGTTGAGCGTTGACAATAGCTTATTTTTTAAGTTCTTGTTGACGACATTCTTATGATTTTTCCTCGCATAATTGCAGAGTGATCTGTCACTTTCTAGGCCCAAATCATTGCGTTTACTAAGATGTTTTTAGGAATGGTCAGTTCACCTGACCAGTCCCCTCCAGCCATTAGCTGGAATATTTTGAAAGTAGGCACCAGAACATGTGGTAAAGGTATATTGATGACATTTTGTACTCTCTTGAAAGTGGACTATTGTTAATTCTTAAAAAACTTTCATTAATCTAATTTCCGCACATTAAATGTAACGTAAAGTTGGAAAAAGACGCAGATTAGCTGTCTTGTGCACATGGTAAAGAGCGCATAAGGGAAGGTGTAATGGGGGGCTGAAGCCCTCTTCCTTCCCAGAAAACTCCGTCAGCGCCCCCTCCCCAAGGCCCACCAAATAGAAATAATAATAACCACATTACTACATCTAAGCCACTCATACTAATGTAAGAGGGAGTTCTGAAGCCCAGTGTTGATTCGCTCTCGCCTCTGCCTTCCTGCATCCAAGTCAGTTCTGATCAGTTTCAATTGATAGACAACTCACCGAACGGAGAGTTTGATCCCATGGCAAGCCAATCCCAATATCTTTTCGGTCCTCTGTGTTCAGTAAGTCTTCCCCATAACTTTCCTGTGTTGAACAAGGCGGTCTGTGTGCTCACGTTCAGTGGGTCGTGAGTCTGACACCTTACTTTTCTTCCTACATATTGTTACATTCAGAGTAGTGTGAAATTTCAATTTGTATGCAATACAGTGAAGAATATTTTTAATGTACCAAAGTCTGCGTGAGAATTATTCATGATAATTTTTTTTTTTTTTTTAGTGAAGATGACCCTGTGCGATCTCTCTCTCTCTCTCTCTCTCTCTCTCTCTCTCTCTCTCTCTCTCTCTCTCTCTCTCTCTCTCTCTCTCTCTCTCTCTCTCTCTCTCTTGCAATACTCTATTCTCTTTCTCTATTGATTCCTTTTCTCACAAAAATATGTATTTTATAATGGGTAATTTTATGACGTTTTTCCGCAGCGTTCAGTTATAGATGACACTTTATATACAAAGATGTCGTTATGTTAGTCACTGAAATATGAGTTGAAGAATGATGTAACAGACATTTGAGAAAAAGATACATACAACAAAAAGAAGAGCTCTGTTAGTACGACGTTTCGTCTACATGAGGCTTCATCATGTAGACGAAACATCTCCGAGTGTCTTGTCAAAGAAGAAGACGTTGTTCTTGAAAATGAAAATGAAAATGTTTATTTTCTTGCAAAGCTCACAATGCGCGGTTTACATAATATAATATATTAATTACAAAGACGGCCACTAGCAGGCCTAGGCATTTCGGGCAAACTAATCCTAATTCTTACTCTATATTGACACGGGTTATGGAGCAGTACATTTTAATATTCCTGATATACTGATATAAAACTTAGGTAACTGAAGTGATTAATATATTTTTAATAGTGAGGTAGTACAAAACTTATAACAATATTACAATTAGTAAATTTAGTAATGGGAATGGTTGTGTCTTGGCATGATACACTTTGTATTAAAGCTCCTATATTGGGAGAGTACTTAGGCAAACATAGGACTAACTTAAGATTTATTAGGCAATAGCTATATTAGAAATTTTATATTTACAGTCATTAGGGAGAGTGTAAGTGTAAATTAGGGGGGAATTATAGATAACGAGAGTAAATCTATTTTCTTATGGATGTGTTCATGACACAAATAAGAGAATAGGTGATTTTCATATAGTTAGCTGATGATGGGGTGTATTAGAGAGATAAGATGTTTTTTAACAGTAGTTTTGAAAATGGTGGTTGAGTCTGCGGTTCTGGAGTTTTCATGCAGAGAGTTCCAGATTTTAGGCCCTTTTATGTACATCGAATTTTTGTAGAGATTTAGCTGGACACGAGGAATGTCGTAGAGATTTTTTTGTAGTATTGTGTCTATGGGTCCTGTTGCAACTATCAAGAAAGTGTTTTAGTTCAGGGTTAATATTAGAATTTATGGTTCTGTAAATGTAGGTTGCACAGTAGTAGTTGTGAATGTTCTGTACCGTGAGTAGGTTTAGGTTTTTGAAGAGTGGGGGGGAGAAGTGTTGTCTAGCATTGGATTGCGTGATAATTCTTACTGCAGCTTTTTGTTGGGTTATTATTGGCTTTAGGTGGGTTGCTGCTGTTGATCCCCAGGCACAAATAGCATAGGTAAGGTAGGGATAGACGAGTGAATAGTATAGTGTGAGTGGGGCTGATTGTGGTACATAGTAACGTATCTTGGAGATGATCCCAACTGTTTTGGATACTTTTATTGATATGTGTTGGATATGGGTGTTGAATTTCAGGTTGCTGTCTAGGTACAGGCCCAGGAATTTGCCCTCATCATGTTTAGCAATAACAGTGTTGTGAATCATAATGTTCAGTTGTGCAACACGTGTTCTGTTCCCAAACATAATGTAGAAGGTTTTGTCAATATTAAGTGTAAGTTTATTAGCACTCATCCAGGTCGATATTTTTACTAGCTCTTCGTTAACAATAGTGTTGAGTGAGGCAAGATTAGGGTGGGAGATGACATAAGTCGTGTCGTCAGCAAAGAGAATAGGTTTAAGGTGTTGTGATACGTTAGGAAGATCATTGATGTATAAGAGGAAGAGCAGGGGACCAAGGACGCTTCCCTGTGGTACTCCAGTATCCAGTGGTCTTATTGACGAGGTTGTGTCCTTAATATAGACGTATTGATGCCTGTTAATAAGGTAGGATTTGAAATATGTAAGTGCGTGGCCTCTTATACTATAATGATCAAATTTGTGGAGTAGGATGCTGTGGTCTACTGTATCAAAAGCTTTCCTTAGGTCGATAAAAAGTCCTAATGGATATTCATTTTTTTCAAGTGCTGTGTAAAGCAGGTCTATCATTTTTACAATTCAGTCGTTTGTGCTTTTGCTTTTCCTGAAGCCAAATTGGCAGGGGTTGAGGATGCTTTGCGCTGTTATAAAGGAATATAATCTCTTGTTCACGAGTTTCTCGAAGATTTTGGATATCAACGGTAAGTTTGATATTGGCCTGTAGTTGTTTACATCTGTGAGGTCACCACCTTTGTGTATTGGTGTGACCCTTGCTGTCTTGAGTAGTGTCGGGAAAGTGCTGGTTTCTAGTGGTTTGTTGAAGAGTAATGAAATAGCAGGCGAAAGAACATGAATCGCTCGTTTGTACAATAATGGCGGGACTTGAGCCAGATTTATGGATTTATTTCAAAGCGACTTAATAATCGTGGTGACTTCTGTGGACTCTGTTGGTGGAAAATAAAAGGAGGTTGGGAAATTACCATCTAAGTTATCACTTCCTCAGGCATTGGTACCTGAAATTTTACTGGCGAGATTTGATCCTATGGTTGAAAAAAATAATTTATCTTGTTAACTGTATCTTGAGGATGTAGTTGTGTTTCATTCGGTTTAGTTAGGACAATATCCCTTGTTTTTTTTCAGTTTGTGGGTGCCCAGAATCTGAGAGAGAGTCTTAAATTTCTTTTTTTATATCTCCCCCTGTTTCGGTGAATCTATTGGAGTACTACAGTTGCTTAGCCTTCCTTATTAGTTTAGTGAGGACTGATGCGTAGTGTTTAATAATATCTCTTTTATTAAGCCTTGTCTATATTGCTTTTCATATTGATGTTTCTTATCAATGGATCTTAGTATGCTGTTAGTTAGCTATGGGCAACCTAGCCGTTAATTTGTAATCTGTTTCGTTTTATGGGACAATGTTTGTTATATAGGCTAAGTAATTTGTTAAGAAATATGTCTATCCAATCATCGATACCATTGGCATTGGAGAATTCTGTAGGCCAGTCAACCGTCCCTAGCTCTGCTGTGAAGTTACTTACTGAGGCCTCGTCATAGAATCTAAAAGAGACCTTGTTGTATTTCAGTGGTTGTTTGCTAATGTTTGTTAAGAGGAAGGTGGGATAGTGATTTAAGGGGTGCTAGTATATTAGTCCATATATGGTCAGTTATGGTTGCACTTGTCTCAGTCAGCCTGGTTGGTTTAGTTATTGATGGTATGAGAAGTGTGTTGTTCATATTGTTGATGAAATCAGTTACTGGCTGGTCATCTGGTAGGCCAAGGTTGTTCATCTGGTTGTTTGTTATTAGTGTCTTTAATTTATCGCTGAAATTTGGGATGTTTGTATGTGGCAACCGGTAAATGGCACCGATTGTTATCGGAGTCTTAAGGTTTTGTGCAGTAAAATTAGCAAAAATATATTCTTCATATTCATCAATATAGCAAGTGGTGTCACAACAGGATATTTCATTAGAGTAATAAATTGCAATACCACCCACAACTTGGTATGGTCTGCAGTTGTGTATTGCTGTGTATCCTGGTAGTGAGTAGATATCTATTGTATCCTGCTTAAGCCAGGTTTCAGTAAGGACAATACATGTGAAGGTTGTCTTTAGGGAATCAAGGGACCTAATATTGTAACTGAGAACTTATATTTCTGGCATTACTTAGGACAGTGCTCTCTTGTGATGGTTCTTCATCCAGTCGGCTTTCTTAACATCTTACTGTCCTCCTCATCTCAAATTCGAAACATGAAGTTCTTTAGGCTTAAAAAAAAACCCGCAACTCACTGAAACACAAAATTCATTATTTTTAAAGTATATTAAATAAAAAAAAGACATTTAACGAGGAATAACGTCTACGAGCAGCAACACTTCGTTAATTAATGGGAACAGTAATTAATTTCCTCTTTAATCTTGTTCCCATTAGACCCCTTTACCCTTGTTCCCATTAGACCCCTTTAACCTTGTTCCCAATGAACCCTTAACCCCTTTTCCCAAAATGTTTTTAAGTTTAGAAGAAATCGAAGAGTTCTTCGCTGCTTTGAAGTTGAGACCTCAGATGATGGCGCTCTTGACAGATCCAGATGTTGGCAGAGTTCGGAACACCTCAGGATGCTCGACACATCGAAGATATGCATAAACTATCCACAATATGGAGAAGAAATGTTACATGACTTTCGGGTCCATCCTGGACCATTATCAAGTCTGGGACCAACCAAAATTTCGTCTGAAGTTTCCTCTACATCAAAGAATTATCTTAAATGCTTAACATATTCTGAACACGTTCTGAACATTAAACCGAACTGAATAATTCTAAATTTTGAATACCTGACAATATCCTGGAATTTGAATAGATAATGACTGGCCTAGAGGTTGACCTTCATAAGAGAATGAAATAAATGCTGGGAGCATCTTGGATGATAGGAGCATCTTGGATGCTAGGAGCATCTTGGATGCTGGGAGGATCTTGAATGCTGGGAGCGTCTTTGCCCACGCTTGCCTACCCACCGGCTTGCCCTCTGGGGGAAACTATGGGAACTAGACATGTAGGCTTACTGGCTACATCTTGGATGCTGGGAGCATCTTAGATGCTGGGTACTGTAAAGAGCAATGTTTCATCTCACCAACCCTTCCCTCGGAAACCAAGAGGACCTGGGCCAAACCCGTGTGTTCTTTCAGGTGTTCTGCAAAATATAAATGACATTGAGAAAAATAAATGTTTTATTATTATTATTATTATTATTATTATTATTATTATTATAACAGCAACAACCACAACAGTAGTACCAACAAGAGCAACAAACTATAAAAAAAGCATTAGCAACAACAAAACCGTAACATCAACAACATAAGCACCAACATAATTAACAGCGCCAGAAAACCGGTTGATTAATATAAGTAACTAACACAAGGAATATTTTAACTCGTACATACTAATACATTACCTCAAGGACGTGACATTCTCACCGAGCTAATATTTATTTTATTTACAGCTGAGAGGATTAAATTCAACATGGATACTTCATGCAGAGTAACATGTGAGCGGACCATCGCTAAGGACAACGTTGTAGGCACCTCCTTACCTGGGCATGAAGCACTGGGCGCAACAGGGAGTGCCAAGTAAGCTAATAGAGCCTTCACTACTGTACCTTAGCACCGTATTGTCGCTCTTAGTGTAGCGAGGCGGCGGATGTTGCCCTCTAGGGAACTCTTAGAGTTTCTTGCCTGTGTTTCCAAATGCACTGGGTGCAATTGTACCATTTTTAATATGTGGTAATGGCTTTTTTGGGCGGAAAAATAATTTTACAAACATTTAACCTCATGTTAGAAGTGAAGCTCCAAGTCATATGACAGATTCTTTGTATCGCAGCGGTAACATACCCGGCTCACGTCCAAGAAGCCCCGGGGTTGAACCCTGCACGAGGCGGGAAAAGTCTCCTGCTGTGGGTAGCATTCAGGGTAAAGCTCTGTTCCACAAGGCACAATACTCGCTCCCATCTTGTTCCTCATCCTCATATTTAACATAGACAGGGATATAAGCCACAGTGCCGTGTCTTCCTTTGCAGATGACACCCGAATCTGCATGACAGTGTCCTCCGTTGAAGACACTGCAAGACTCCAAGCAGACATCAACCAAATCTTTAAATGGGCTGCAGAAAACAATATGAAGTTCAATGATGAGAAATTTCAATTACTCAGATATGGAAAACCACACAATAGAGTGAAAAACTAATGTCAAAGACCTGGGAGTGATCATGTCAGAGGATCTCACCTTCAAGAACCATAACATTGTATCAATCGCATCTGCTAGAAAAATGACAGAATGGACTAGGGATGCCAAGCCCATGATGACACTTTTCTGGTCGCTTGTTCTATCTAGGCTGGAATATTGCTGCACACTAACTGCACCTTTCAAGGCAGGTGAAATTGCTGACTTACAAAATGTATAGAGAACCTTCACGGTACACATAACTGCGATAAAACATCTCAATTACTGGGAACGCTTGAAGTTCCTAAACCTGTACCCCCTAGAACGCAGGCGGGAGAGATACATTATTATATACATTTGGAAAATCCTAGAGGGATTGGTACCAAACTTGCACACGAAAATCACTCCCTACGAAAGCAAAAGACTCGGCAGACGATGCATCATCCCTCCAATGAAAAGCAGGGGTGCCACTAGCACGTTGAGAGACAACAAAATAAGTGTCAGGGACCCAAGACTGTTCAACTGCCTCCCAGCATACATAAGGGGGGATTACCAATAGACCCCTGGCTGTATTCAAGCAGGCACTGGACAGGCACCTAAAGTCGGTACCTGACCAGCCAGGCTGTGGTTCGCACGTTGGACTGCGTGCGGCCAGCAGTAACAACCTGGTTGATCAAGCCCTGATCAACCATGAGGCCTGGTCACAGACCGGGCCGCGGGGGCGTTGACCCCCGGAACTCTCTCCAGGTAAACTCCAGGAGGGTCTTAAAAAAGACTCCAATGGAAATAAACCTCATTGCTTGGCTTCCTTGGGTTACTAAGCCTCCGGAGCTGCCAATCCCTGCTAGGCCAAAATCTTGCATTATGATACCCTATACTATTACTTCCATCGATTCTCTGTTAGAAGAATAGATAATTTTACCTTTCAGACGTTTGACTGAGCCCAGGAAGACGTGTGAGAGAAGACATACAGTAATTACTTCATCTTACCTCACAGTCCCTCGCCTTCTTGGAAGGTATTTAGTAGACTCCGTAGCAACCAACGAATACAATTTGAAAAAAAAATTAAGAGGAGTAAATGAGTAAGAGGTGAGTAGGAGAAAGAATATGAGTGATCCCGATAGATGGAAAAGATGGTAAATGAATACTTGGAGAGTAAGTGAATAAGAAGATGAGTAGGAGAAAATACGAGGGAGGGCATAGGAAACAAGAAATAATTGTGGAGGGAAAAGTGCGTGAGATAATAAGGAGTTAATGAATATGAGGGTGACTACGGAGAGAGAATGGAAATAGGGAAGTGGGAATCGCGAGAGCTGGAGTAAACTGATGAAAAGGAGAGCAAAGAAATGAGGGAGACGGGATTAGAATTAACATTGGAAAATATCGTCAGGAAGTAAGACGATAAATAAGAGAAGAAATGAGGTGGATGGAGAAGGAAAACAAAAGAAAAGAAAGATCAGATAAGAAAGTAAAGAATGGAAGAGGACTTAAAGAGAAGAAAAACTTGAGAAGGCTGACCGAATACCACAAGAAGGGGAGGGTCTAGACATGGGAAACTCAATGAAAGAGAAAGAATAAGAAGCATAACGGGAGGAAAAGCAGAGAAATGAAAGGGTTTCCTGAATTTCTGGGTGTAACATTGATGATGTACATACATTCACTCCTTCCTGCCATTTTACGGACCTCTCTCAGAGTCAGACATTTGTCACTAGAGACCACAAACTTATGAGAACGTAACCCAGGAACGTAACCCTATTTTTTTCATAAGTTCTTTTAATTATCTAACACGACGTTTTCAGGAACGTAAATACCGTGCTAAATGACGGTCTACTGTACATAATCATTACAGAAGTCATTTAAAACGAGAGTCTTACAGCTGAAGAATTATAGTCATGGCTGGAGCCTCCTACCCCTCCTCTCTTCCAGTGACACTTGTCCACCATGAATATACATTTGGGAAGGTAGAGGGAGGTGAAGGAAGAGAAACAAAGATATAAATAATAATTTTGCGATATATATAAGTAAATATATGCGTGTGTGATGGGGGAAAGATGACCTAAGCAAACCACTAGCCGCGAGTTCAATCCCCACCCATACCGTGGTTTGTTTGCAATCGTGTCATTACGATTTCGTGACACACCAGTCATAATGTAGCAGGTAGTGGAGACACTAGTCATAATGTAGCAAGTAGTGGAGACACTAGTCATAATGTAGAGAGTAGTGGAGATACTAGTCATAATGTAGCAAGTAGTGGAGATACTAGTCATAATGTAGCAGGTAGTGGAGACACCAGTCATAATGTAGCAGGTAGTGGAGACACCAGTCATAATGTAGCAAGTAGTGGAGACACTAGTCATAATGTAGCAGGTAGTGGAGACACTAGTCATAATGTAGCAAGTAGTGGAGACACTAGTCATAATGTAGCAGGTAGTGGAGACACTAGTCATAATGTAGCAGGTAGTGGAGACACTAGTCATAATATAGCAAGTAGTGGAGACACTAGTCATAATGTAGCAAGTAGTGGAGACACTAGTCATAATGTAGCAAGTAGTGGAGACACTAGTCATAATGTAGCAAGTAGTGGAGACACTAGTCATAATGTAGCAGGTAGTGGAGACACTAGTCATAATGTAGCAAGTAGTGGAGACACTAGTCATAATGTAGAAAGTAGTGGAGACACTAGTCATAATGTAGCAAGTAGTGGAGACACTAGTCATAATGTAGCAAGTAGTGGAGACACTAGTCATAATGTAGCAGGTAGTGGAGACACTAGTCATAATGTAGAGCAAGTAGTGGAGACACTAGTCATAATGTAGCAGGTAGTGGAGACACTAGTCATAATGTAGCAAGTAGTGGAGACACTAGTCATAATGTAGCAGTAGTGGAGACACTAGTCATAATGTAGCAAGTAGTGGAGACACTAGTCATAATGTAGCAAGTAGTGGAGACACTAGTCATAATGTAGCAAGTAGTGGAGACACTAGTCATAATGTAGCAAGTAGTGGAGACACTAGTCATAATGTAGCAAGTAGTGGAGACACTAGTCATAATGTAGCAAGTAGTGGAGACACTAGTCATAATGTAGCAAGTAGTGGAGACACTAGTCATAATGTAGCAAGTAGTGGAGACACTAGTCATAATGTAGCAAGTAGTGGAGACACTAGTCATAATGTAGCAAGTAGTGGAGACACTAGTCATAATGTAGCAAGTAGTGGAGACACTAGTCATAATGTAGCAAGTAGTGGAGACACTAGTCATAATGTAGCAAGGTAGTGGAGACACTAGTCATAATGTAGCAAGTAGTGGAGACACTAGTCATAATGTAGCAAGTAGTGGAGACACTAGTCATAATGTAGCAAGTAGTGGAGACACTAGTCATAATGTAGCAGGTAGTGGAGACACTAGTCATAATGTAGCAAGTAGTGGAGACACTAGTCATAATGTAGCAAGTAGTGGAGACACTAGTCATAATGTAGCAAGTAGTGGAGACACTAGTCATAATGTAGCAAGTAGTGGAGACACTAGTCATAATGTAGCAGTAGTGGGACACTAGTCATATGTAACAGAGGTGGGCACTGTCCAATTCAGAAAGTAGTGGAGACACTGTATAATGTAGCAAGTATTGCGACACTAGTCATAATGCTTGCTGGGTTGCTCATGCTGTGTCTGCAACATAGCTATTAATTAATAACAATGTTTATATCAACGGTGCAAATTGTGATGGTGTTTGTAACGTAAGTGTTGGCTGTAGTGTTTATAATGGCATTGATTTCTATGGTAGAATTTTAAGCTTTAGCGCTGTCTGGGGTTACAAGTGACCCTAGTTACTATTTAGAGAAACACGAGACAGCACCAAAAGCATTTATCATCTTCCTGTCAATATCACAAACAAATTTCATTCATCAGATTGCATCACAAAAGCTTGACATCTGTCTCAACATCACAAACATTTGTAATTTGTGTGTCCGCATCACAAACGCCTGTCATCTGTCTCTTAGCATCACAAGCACCCACCATCTGTCTGTCAACACCATAAACACCTGTCATCTGTTTCTCCTGTGAACTCAACATCGGTCAGCATTCATTTCTAACATCCTGTACCTGATGATTTCGTAATTAAAATCCTTTATTGGGAATACGTAAACACAAAGGTTTTCGTAATTAAGGCAGTACTGAGCTGAAACAGCGAGCACAATACAAAACCTTTATAATGATTCAATATTCTCTTCACCATGATATAAGGAAACTTGACAGGAATGAGATGCAACAGAAGTTGTGGCAAGAGACGGGACAGAGGAGCCAGACGGAATACGACCTGTTTCTCTTTTCCAGCAAGACCCTATCTATCCTTCAACACGACCCTTTTATCCTTTAACTAGACCCTATCTATTCTTCAACAAGACCCTATCTATCCTTCAACACGACCCTTTCCCTCACCTTTCCCACAATCCTTCATAACTTATATTTCTTATTCATTCTCCTTATTTAATCATATTTAGACTTAAGGGCTCATATTTTTTCTTTTCACTGCGTTCAAGATCAAGACTCAACATTCAGAACCCCTTTACGATTTGCAGCCTCAATACACAGCCTTCAGAGCCCCTTCCCGGCCCCCTTTGAAGTACCGCCCTTCAGAGTCTCTTTCCGTTTCTTCGTTTCTCATCACTCATAAGGTTATGCGTGGTGAGAAACATCTCGAAGTAGGACTCACACAGACGGCCGCCGCTGACGCTGAAGACAATGCTTCGGAGAGTAGAACCTGAAGACCTGTGTTGAGGGCGTCACCGTCAACATAACCAGCACCGTCACCAGCAGCAACACCTGTGGGAGTAAGGATACAAGAGCTCAGAAAATGCCACCGCACCAACTCGCATTAAAACAAAGCCTTATTTTTTTATTTTAGTCACTACGCCGTAACTCCGCAAACAGGCAGAATGGCATGATTTTGATCCTACTGTGTGGAGTTAGGATGCTAAGAACACTTGGTGTGACAGAGAATGGTGGATAAGGGTGCTGAGGACAATAGTGTTACAGAGAGACATAGCACTCAGACAGGTGGGTGAGGATGTTGAGGACTCCAGTGTGAAGGGAAGGACACAACAGGCAGAGAGATAAGGTGTGGCGTGCGCCGACTATGTAACATTTTGTTCGACGTTCGTCACACAGTCACTTGGCATGCCCACCCGACCAGTCAACTGGCATTTCAGAATGTAGTAGTTCTGGGGCCCCACTGTTACGCTTATTCTTCGGTTCAACCCGCCGATCACGTGGAAGCCGGCTACTTCAGCCGACTACAGCTTACCTGGCTGAGTGACACGCTCCTATAGGCACTATTCATGACCATTACTGCTTTGAGTGGCTCGGAAGTTTGCCCTTTCACTCTGACGTCTTCTCTCATCATTAATATTATACATAGTGTATGTATATTGGTGACGGAGTACATGGGTAAAGAACTCTACCCCTGCTGTGTTTGCCTTGCCCTTGCTCACTCTGCTGAGTGTTATGTTTGCTGACTTAGTTACTACCAGGTCTTATAATAAGGCCATTAGACTACCACCTGTGTTCATAATAGAAGGTAAAAAGGAATGATTATTTTTTTTAAATGTATGATGCAAAAATATTGTTGGAAGAACTCTGGCCGCTGTTGTTTGGCTTGTATACCTTCTAAACTCGGTCATAACACAATCATAGCCTTGCATTCGTAAAGCAAGAAAACCATATGCAAATATTTGCTAAATTATGCTTAATATTGTTAAAAAAATAGAATAATTTTTAAAGAAAATCTTGGCGCATTTAACAAGAATAGAGTCCACACAGAGTACTGGAGATATTGAAGAGATATGTTACGAGACAATTAATTTGAACTTTTCACTCTGTCAAGTTTATTTGTGACTTAAATTTCTAACACAGCGACACGTTGTCCCAATAAAATCTTATGCTGCAAATCTGCACAAAATATATCTTACTTATAGCTGTGTGCGACCCAGGGACCAGAAATATTGTTCCACCATTACTGGTGTTGTAGAGTGCAGGTCACTGCTGGTTCATAAAAAACATGATAAACAATCCTGGTCATTTCACACTAGCATGAAAACTTATATCACTTGTCAACCAAAAAAAAAAAAACGCTTGCAAAAGATATTTGAAGGTATTTATGGTATTTTTGGGTTGCTAAATTCGAAAATGTCAGTAGGTTTCTCAAATTGGCTCTAGTTTGTGAGATATTATGTACCTGCCCTCAGTTAACAGGGAACTTAGCCACAACGCGTCTATATGTATATGTAGCGACAATTTGTATGTACAGATAGTTTTAATAAATATTAGAATTATATTTTTAAATTATTTAATATTTAAGGAAAATAGTTTTATCAACAACGACCACATGACAATATTGTAACCTTTATATTGTTATTTTTTTCAAGATAAAGACCCCAATGGAAATAAGTCACTTTGTCTGACTTTTTTGGGTTATCCTGGGTTCTCGACACATATGCCGCTATGTATGATAATCAATGTAACTGTATTTGTGTATACCTGAATAAACTTACTTATAAACATGAGTTCTTCACGAAGAGTCTACTTAAACAATCCCAAAGCATTTTGCTACATTTGTGGCGAATACTCTTTGCAAAAACAAAGAAAAAACATCAGAGATTTTGTAAAACAAGATTATCTTGCTTATTTTGGAGTGGCGCTTGGAAATCAAGTCTTGGGCTCCCCATATGGTTTGCAAAATCTGTGTAGAATGCTGACGACAGTGGAAAAATATACATCTCCTCCAAGTGCTCACTCAACAAAACTGTGCTGATGACCAACATAGAAGAAAATCGTACAACGTTTTCATATGCAGTAATAAAGGGGTGGACCGGTAAGCCAGCGGAAGGCCTCGGTCAGATGACCAAAAGCTCCAACGGCGGGTCATCATTTGACTAAGACCCGCGTCAGGAAACACTTGTCCTATTTCTTGACGAACTTTACCTAACTCTAACCATATACAGTAATTAGTGGTATCTGAATGATCTTACTGTGTTAATCTGTTATTATATAGAATAAATTGCTAGGATATATTACCTGATCTGACTTTTGCATGATCTAAAAAATAATTTCAGTGCGATTTGCAAGTTAGCACCGCCTGATCAATATATTTTTCACATCTTTTAGGTTTTTCAATGAGATACCAAATTTATCAAAAACTAGAGCCAATCAATCAACACCGATGACATATTCTGAATCAGCACCACAAACGTACCTTAAAATCGGTGTAATATCATTGGCCAGAAAATAAGTGTTGATAAACTATATTATAAAAGTCCTGTCACATGGCAGATAATATCCACCTAAAGGTCGTCACAACGTTTATGGAGCGGACGCTCTCGTTCTCAGAGCCAATCACTTACCTTGTTTGATGAAGCTATAAAAAGTATTGTGTATAACATGGGTGTGTCTAGGTCACTACACAGGCAGTGTACACAAAGCCACCATTAACAACAGCGAGTGTAGCGCGACGTAACAATATGTGTGAATTAGTAAAAATTATTAGAGGGTAAGAACTAATGCGAGAGATTTAAAACTATAATTATATTCATAAACTTTTTCAATAAAGAGAAATGAACAGTCTCCCTCCAGGAAATCCCAAAAGATATTGTTTTATATTTGTGTATGTGTAATAAGGACAGCAGATTAAAAACGGGTAAGTCGATATTGTTTAATCTTGGCAGATGAGGTTGGATGGTGACCAGGGGGGAAATTTGACTTCGAGCAGATCGATTTCTGTCATTTTCTGTTCACCTTCGAACTTTTATAGTGGAAAATGACAATGTGTATGAGTAATTAAAACAGTGGTAATATCCAATGATACTGATACGATAAAAAAAAACCACGGAAACACAAAAGTATCATCTGGGAACAAGAGTGTCTATTGAAGGTTAGGTTATCTGTTAATGTTCCGGGATCATCGTCCCAGCGGCCCTTAAATCAAGCCTCCTAAGCAGGAAAAGAAGGATCATGGGATAAAGAACTATTTTAAACACACAGGAAAGTAAAGACAAGGTTATGCTAAATGTAAGTAGAATTATGTAAGATTTACACGACTCACAAAATCGTAATAACACGATTGCAAACAAATCATATCATTAGAGGCATCTGGTCCAGTGGTTAACACACAGGCTTTTGAGTTTTTTCACGTGCCTGCCATGAGTTTGATCCCCATCGGTTGTGTAATAAGATTTAAATGCCAGTTTACGCGTTCGAGAGACAAAGAAAATATCAGCAATCATCCCAAAGTGAAAACGTTCCCCAGGTATCCATTCCATACCAATGTGACAGTACAGTGGTACCTGCTGTTATCTTACACCAATGTGACAGTACAGTGGTACCTGCTGTTATCTTACAAATTATTTTGATAATTTAAGTGAAAAATACTTTACCGTTATTCTAGAGTTCATTGTGGCTTTTAAATGTATATCGTTAACTCAGATACAAGTTGCTTCAGGAAAACTATTAGTCTTTGATTACATCTGTCATCGTAAACTTCTTCAGTAGGAGGAGTTCCTCGAGGGCCTGCTGATATTCGTTGCCCTCGGTGTTTCTTGCTTTCCTGATTAAATAGACTCGTGGAGGAAACACAGGTCCCTTTAGTATCGTGAGGGAGAATTGTTGGACGGAGCTGCTGTGATAGTTGGTCGTAGGTGCACTTAGGGAAGAGCCTTGCAGTCTCTCTCTCTCTCTCTCCTGGCCAAGTGTGTGTGAGACTTGCTAGAGCCACCTGCATTTATACTCCGCCTCTCTCCCTCTGGGGACAGTGTTGTTGTTGTTGTAGGTTTGCCGGTACCACCGGCCCGGGTCTTCTCCAAATGGTGACCCGGCATTAGCCCCCTGGGTAGAGTGTGTCGGTCATCTTCTTCTTTCTTCTGTCTTCTTTCTTGGGGCCCCCCGGGTGGGGGTGACTTCTTCTTCTCTCTTGCTGTGGCTCCCCACGGTGGGGAGTGTGACGTACCCACAACTCTACCGGAGATCATTCACGTACATGGACCTCGTCCTCACCACCACAGCCATGGGACCACGTCCTCTCTTCCGTACACGGACTCCCCACAATACGTAACACTTCCGTTCACACACTGCCACGTGCACACACCCTAAAGTCAACTGTCCGTTCGCATCCTCTGCCACGTACACTGGTACCCAGAGTCAACCGTTCATTAACCTCTGGTCCATTTATTACCACACACCCGCAAGTGAAATGCTGAAGTCGCAACAGATACATAAATAATCTACAACTTTATAAAAATATGCACATAAATCAACACTCTCATAACAATGAACACATTAATCAACAGCATCTTAATAAAAATATTGATGCCAATTAATAAACAATCTTATACTATAATTATATTATAAATTAATCATAACAATATAGACATACATCAACAACTCCCTCTTAACAACATGAACATAAATCAACTACAACCTCTTAAAAAAACATAAGAATAAGAATATAAATATATAAAAACTAAAAATCAATAGAAAATTTAATCAGACTTCTTCAGTCGAATACAGAAGTGATTATAATTTCGTTTTTTTTTTTAGGTGGATAAGAGAATCACCACCTTCTATCAAAGCAGCATGGCTATGCTTTAGGCTGGAGGGACTGACCACCTCCTACTAAGAGTGACGGACTGATAACCTCAAAATTAATGCTACTGTCTCCAGTATTGCATTTCCCTGTATCCAACTGAAAAAGCCTGTGGTGCAGGCGAAACGTTTCGGCAATTAAGATAGCAAAATGTTGCACATGTCTTTCTTCAGCTTTTTGATATTATATACTATCAGTAATATGATAAAATACTATGTTGATCTTAGTGGCTCAGGAGTGCCCCCGGGTTCTCTGTCTCCTGGCTCTCACTGTGACCCTCCTGGCTCTCACTGTGTCCCTCCTGGCTCTCACTGTGTCCCTCCTGGCTCTCACGGTGTCCCTCCTGGCTCTCACTGTGTCCCTCCTGGCTCTCACTGTGTCCCTCCTGGCTCTCACTGTGTCCCTCCTGGCTCTCACTGTGTCCTCCTGGCTCTCACTGTGTCCCTCCTGGCTCTCACTGTGTCCCTCCTGGCTCTCACTGTGTCCCTCCTGGCTCTCACTGTGTCCCTCCTGGCTCTCACTGTGTCCCTCCTGGCTCTCACTGTGTCCCTCCTGGCTCTCACGGTGTCCCTCCTGGCTCTCACTGTGTCCTCCTGGCCTCACTGTGTCTCCTGGCTCTCACTGTGTCCCTCCTGGCTCTCCTGTGTCCTCCTGGCTCTCCTGTGTCCTCCTGGCTCTCACTGTGTCCCTCCTGGCTCTCACTGTGTCCCTCCTGGCTCTCACTTGTCCCTCCTGGCTCTCACGGTGTCCCTCCTGGCTCTCACGTGTCCCTCCTGGCTCTCACTGTGTCCTCCTCCTGGTCTCCTGTGTCCTTCTCCTGGCTCTCACTGTGTCCCTCCTGGCTCTCACTGTGTCCCTCCTGGCTCTCACTGTCCCTCCTGGTTCTCACGGTTCCGCTCCTGGCCTCACTGTGTCCTCCTGGCTCTCACTGTGTCCTCCTGGCTCTCACTGTGTCCCTCCTGGCTCTCACTTGTCCTCCTGGCTCTCACGTGTCCCTCCTGGCTCTCACTGTGTCCCTCCTGGCTCTCACTGTGTCCCTCCTGGCTCTCACGGTGTCCTCCTGGCTCTCACTGTGTCCCTCCTGGCTCTCACTGTGTCCCTCCTGGCTCTCACTGTGTCCTCCTGGCTCTCACTGTGTCCCTCCTGGCTCTCACTGTGTCCCTCCTGGCTCTCACTGTGTCCCTCCTGGCTCTCACTGTGTCCCTCCTGGCTCTCACTGTGTCCCTCCTGGCTCTCACTGTGTCCTCCTGGCTCTCACTGTGTCCTCCTGGCTCACGGTGTCCTCCTGGCTCTCACTGTGTCCCTCCTGGCTCTCACTGTGTCCCTCCTGGCTCTCACTGTGTCCCTCCTGGCTCTCACTGTGTCCCTCCTGGCTCTCACTGTGTCCCTCCTGGCTCTCACTGTGTCCCTCCTGGCTCTCACTGTGTCCTCCTGGCTCTCACTGTGTCCCTCCTGGCTCTCACTGTGTCCCTCCTGGCTCTCACTGTGTCCCTCCTGGCTCTCACTGTGTCCCTCCTGGCTCTCACTGTGTCCCTCCTGGCTCTCACTGTGTCCCTCCTGGCTCTCACTGTGTCCCTCCTGGCTCTCACTGTGTCCCTCCTGGCTCTCACTGTGTCCCTCCTGGCTCTCACTGTGTCCCTCCTGGCTCTCACTGTGTCCCTCCTGGCTCTCACTGTGTCCCTCCTGGCTCTCACTGTGTCCCTCCTGGCTCTCACTGTGTCCCTCCTGGCTCTCACTGTGTCCCTCCTGGCTCTCACTGTGTCCCTCCTGGCTCTCACTGTGTCCCTCCTGGCTCTCACTTTGTCCTCCTGGCTCTCACTGTGTCCCTCCTGGCTCTCACTGTGTCCTCCTGGCTCTCACTGTGTCCCTCCTGGCTCTCACTGTGTCCCTCCTGGCTCTCACTGTGTCCCTCCTGGCTCTCACTGTGTCCCTCCTGGCTCTCCTGTGTTCCTCCTGGCTCACTGTGTCCTCCTGGCTCTCACTGTGTCCTCCTGGCTCTCACTGTGTCCTCCTGGCTCTCACTGTGTCCTCCTGGCTCTCACTGTGTCCTCCTGGCTCTCACTGTGTCCCTCCTGGCTCTCACTGTGTCCTCCCTGGCTCTCACTGTGTCCCTCCTGGCTCTCACTTCTTGTCCCTTCTCTGGCTCTCACTGTGTCCCTCCTGGCTCTCACTGTGTCCTCCTGGCTCTCACTGTGTCCTCCTGGCTCTCACTGTGTCCCTCCTGGCTCTCACTGTGTCCCTCCTGGCTCTCACTGTGTCCCTCCTGGCTCTCACTGTGTCCCTCCTGGCTCTCACTGTGTCCTCCTGGCTCTCACTGTGTCCTCCTGGCTCACTGTGTCCTCCTGGCTCTCACTGTGTCCCTCCTGGCTCTCACTGTGTCTCCTTCCTGGTCCTCTGCTCATGTGTCCCTCCTGGCTCTCACTGTGTCCCTCCTGGCTCTCACTGTGTCCCTCCTGGTCTCACTGTGTCCCTCCTGGCTCTCACTGTGTCCCTCCTGGCTCTCACTGTGTCCCTCCTGGCTCTCACTGTGTCCTCCTGGCTCTCACTGTGTCCTCCTGGCTCTCACTGTGTCCCTCCTGGCTCTCACTGTGTCCCTCCTTGGCTCTCACTCTGTCTCTCTCCTGGCTCTCACTGTGTCCCTCCTGGCTCTCACGTTCCTCGGCTCTCACTTCCTCCTGGCTCTCACTGTGTCCTCCTGGCTTCACTGTGTCCCTCCTGGCTCTCACTGTGTCCCTCCTGGCTCTCACTGTGTCCCTCCTGGCTCTCACTGTGTCCCTCCTGGCTCTCACTGTGTCCCTCCTGGCTCTCACTGTGTCCCTCCTGGCTCTCCTGTGTCCTCCTGGCTCTCACTGTGTCCCTCCTGGCTCTCACTGTGTCCTCCTGGCTCTCACTGTGTCCCTCCTGGCTCTCACTGTGTCCCTCCTGGCTCTCACTGTGTCCCTCCTGGCACTCACTGTGTCCCTCCTGGCTCTCACTGTGTCCCTCCTGGCTCTCACTGTGTCCCTCCTGGCTCTCAATGTGTCCCTCCTGGCTCTCACTGTGTCCCTCCTGGCTCTCACTGTGTCCCTCCTGGCTCTCACTGTGTCCCTCCTGGCTCTCACTGTGTCCCTCCTGGCTCTCACTGTGTCCCTCCTGGCTCTCACTGTGTCCCTCTTCACTGTAAAACAGTGTTTACAAAAACAAGAGCTGTGACATAGTGTGCTAGCAGGTGACACTTGGGTAATGAGCTTTGTTTAACAATGGATCAGAGTTCCGTCATTTCTCTAATTTAACTGAGTGAAGAGACAAGCTTATCATTATACAATATCTAACGTTTGAGTCTTACATCAAGGACGGTAATTATCACGTCTTCACTCTCCTTCACTTTTTATTTAATTTTTAAATATATAGAACACACGTATTTTGTTTGAAGACATGCTAGGCACACATATTTTACTAAAATGTTATTATATATATATATATATATATATATATATATATATATATATATATATATATATATATATATATATATATATATATATATATATATATATATATATATATATATATATATATATATATATATATATATATATATATATATGATATATGATATGCATAGAATGATATGTATATTTCACTAGAAGATATAGAAGACACAAATATTTTGATAAGACATAGGACTCGCCTACTTTACTAGAAGACATAGAGGACACGCGTGTTGATCCGAGAGCAATGCTCCTCTCCGAGGCTACGGCTCCTGAATTTCTTTTGTGTATGTCTAAAATTTTCCACGATGTTATTCCATAGTGAGGAAGCATTCATCACTTTCAGTTTTGAAATGATGAAGAATTAATTAGATATCATCATAGTTCCCACGATAATCCCACTTATTAACACTCTTCTTGACAAAGCTGCTTCTATTCTGCCGCACCATCCGCAAAGTAATCCGGTTATTCTCAACATATGTCATTAGGCAGGAGGAGAAGCAGAAGCAGGAGGAGGAGGAGGAGGAGCAGCAGGAGGAGGAGGAGGAGCAGCAGGAGGAGGAGCAGGAAGAGCAAGAGGAGCATTCGGTGGAGAAAAAGGAAGAAAAGTGGTAGGGCCATCGCTCTCTGCGGTACCTCCCACACATTTTAATATACAAACATGAGTCTTGAAGCTTACAGGTAAGTGACCTGGTCAGACCCGCGTCACAGCCTTCTAGTCATATGGTATGTACAGGCAGCAGCAACAGCAACAACACATTCATTAACGCTAGGAAATTATTCTTGTTCTTTTGCAATACACATCCCTATTACCTGTTGCTCACAGGAATTATTACCCCCTCACATGCGTCACCCTCTCTAACAGAATATTGCATTTCCTGTTCATGTGTCACTTCAGAGATGACAGGTCATGTTTCCCTGACATGTGTTTGTCATCTTGTTACCTCACTAATTCTATATTCATGAGTTTATCGTCGACAAGAGACTTGGCTTGTACAATGTTTAAATAGTTACTTCACGCTTTGGTCTCGCGACGCGGGACATGAGGCGAGCAGTTAGTTACTCATAAGTGTAAACACGGTATCATCCTGGAGCCAGAGGTGTATATACTCGACTCTAGGATCAGGATCTGCCTGGAGGAAGAAGTATATACTCGAGCCTAGGACCAGGATCAGCCTAGAGGCAGGTTTGTACACAAAAGTCTTGGCACAGTATCAGCCAGGAGGCAGGTATGTATACACAAGCCCGGCAGCTTTCTTAATTTATAGACCGCTTCCTCTTTCAAAAAATTCGTTGCTCTTTCTTGCATAAGGATACAATAAATACCCACTCCCAGTAGTTTAGCAAGATATGTTTAAATACTAAACTCTCTTCCGTTTAATAATTGTAAGGAGAGTGGGTCAAACTCGCAGCAGGAGTTAAACAAGCAGTATTGTCCCAACACAGGTCGTGTAACGTGAGTGGTTCAGCTGGTAGTGGGTTCTTCGTGACTTACTGTCGTCCCTGGGGCTTACTGGCGCTGCTGGGGGACTTGTCGCTGATGGTTGGAGCAGAGGTGAGGGTGGCAGCACGGTGAGGAATTGTCAGCTGTACTCGGGGTTCAGATAAATGGGGACTAAGGAAAGGGTTGGCATCTTTGATGATTACAGAGGCTACCAACCGACTTTGTAATTTGTTTACAAGAATATTGATACACACACTCTAATGCACAAAGAGATCAAAGCCTCCACAGAGGCTAGCAACCATTGCTTTGACCAGGTAAAACCATATTGAATTCAGGAGCTAAATAAACAGTGAAATAGACGGGAATCCCTAATATCAGGACATTAAAAATAGAGAAACAAGCATGAGGCATAGAGGTAAGCCTATTACTTTCATCTTTCGCACCTCCATCACCCACACCTCCATCACCTCCCACACCTCCATCATCCACACCTCTATCACCTCCCACTCCTCCATCACCTCCCACACCTCCATCACCTCCCACTCCTCCATCACCTCCCACACCTCCATCACCCACACTTCCGTCACCTCTCACTCTATCACCTCCCACACCTCCATCACCTCAATTACCTCCCACACCTCCATCACCCACACCTCTATCACCTCCTACTCCTCCATCACCTCCCACACCTCCATCACCCACACCCCCATCACCTCCCACACCTCCATCACCCACACCCCCATCACCTCCCACACCTCCATCACCTCCCACTCCTCCAACACCTCCCACACCTCTATCACCCACACTTCCATCACCTCTCACTCTATCACCTCCCACACCTCCATCACCTCCCACACCTCCATGACCCACACCTCCATCACTTCCCACTCCTCCATCACCTCCCACGCCTCCATCACCTCCCACACCATCATCACCCACACCTCCACCATCACCTACTCCTGCATCATCACCAACACTCCCATCATCACCACACCTCCATCACTCACACCATCATCACCCACACCTCCATCATCACCCACACCTCCAACACTCACACCTCCATCATCACCCACACCTTCATCACCCACACCTCCATCATCACCCACAGCTCCATCATCACCACACCTCCATCGCCTCCCACACCTCCATCATCACTGTGGCATTCTTCGAGTATGTTACAATTTATTCGGCATATGTCACACTCCCATATAGGCTGCCTCCAGACAAGCGAACCAGGTGCTAGGATTTAACGATCTAATAGGAGCCCCTTCGTCATATCAGTACCTTGGTTCATCGGCCAATCACGGGAAAGCCGGCCAGAGCTGTGAAGCAATATGGTTCACTTGTGACACGAGTTTTGGCAGACTTGTCTGGGCTGCTGGTCGCTCACGGTGCTCCATATCTGGTATCTGCATTTTGCCTCTTTTGACCACTATGTTGTATGCTTGTTCTCACATTATTGTACATAGTGTAAATAGTGTACATGTTGTAAATGCCAGATTGCTTCTCTGGTGAAGGAAATATAAGTCACATGACCTCTGCTGTCTTTTACTTCCTCCATTATTGGTCATCACATTACAAGGTGTGTAGACCATAATACACCTGTGTTCGTAATATGGGGGCCTGTCTGGGAGTTGGTCTTAGTATTGTTCACTTTGTCTCTCGTATCACTTTCGGTTTTTGCGTGTCAGCCTTGCTAATGTGTGTATCCTGAAGGTTGTACTGTGCTATTGCTTCATGTTAAGTGTATTGCAAACAGCATTTTGTTATAGTGGGTTATGCCACCAACACGTGTTAGGCGACTAGTGTCTGAGTATACCCTACAAAATTTGCCCAGAACTAACTCTACATCACTGCTGGCGAATTGCTCATTACATTGACATAGAGTATCAACGAACTCTTACTGTTGCACAGCTTTGTGAAAGTATTCTCAACAAATTTAAGGTTGAAGCGAGAAACAAGGCAAACCAAATTGAGGAAAACAGGTGGTCAGTCGGGTTTGTTTCAGGGTGAGTCAGCTTCATTGGAGTTGGCCAAACTCAACTTGAGACAACGAGGGAGCGACGCGCATCCACCAAGGAGGAGTCTGACAGAGAGGAGAGGAGGCAGTTTCACCATAATCTACTTGATAAATTTACTTTTCAAAAATCGGTGCAGGTAGTACCTCGGATTTTTTATTCTGATCCTGAATGATTTTTCAAGGTTTTCGAAAATCAGGCTCGTGCATTAAGATGGCCAATGGAGCATTTTGCAGCATTTGTGCAAATAGCGTTGTGCAGCAAAGACCGGGAGTTCACAGCTGGTTTGGATGATGAAGACTTCGCTAATTACAACGTTGTTAAAGCAGCTGTTCTTGGCGCAAATCAATGTATTTCCGCCAAGTATAGGAGAAAATTCAAATTGCGCAAGCATCATTTGGGTCAGTCTCATGTACAAGTGCAAATGGTTTTAATAGAAAATGTGCTTGAGTTAGCTGGAGGATCATTCAGTGGCAACTGCATTAGAGGCAGCCAGGCTCCTTGTCCGAGCGGTCTTATAATCTTTCTTCCTAAGAGTCTGCTATGGTAAGAGATCATCGTGGACGGATCCCTGACGGAAGAACAAAGTGGAAGGCTGGAGTGGAACAACGACGTCAACCACAAAGACAGTATTATGAACAACGATGTCAGCCACAAAGACAGTATTATGAACAACGATGTCAACCACAAAGACAGTATTATGAACAACGATGTCAGCCACAAAGACAGTATTATGAACAACGATGTCAACCACAAAGACAGTATTATGAACAACGATGTCAACCACAAAGACAGTATTATGAACAACGATGTCAGCCACAAAGTCAGTATGGTAAACAACTTCAGCCACAAAGTTTAGTGAACGACGTCAGCTAAAAAGTCCACAGGGAGTAAGGTAAAGAAAGCCCGAATCTATAGTTTGTTTCTTCTTCAGAAAAATTGGTCATTTAAGCTAATTTTTGGCCACAATGTGAGAGATCCCCTACGAGTGCTCAAGGAAGGATGGATGGGAGAAGACGCCTGCAATGCACTCCTCTACAATCCTTCTTCAAGACTGCAGGTGGCCCATCAGTTGCCTAAGGCTGACTTAAAATCTGCTCAAAATAATATGAAACAGATTTATAACAGAACTGCAAAAAGACTAATTTCCCCAAGTTAGTTAACCAAGCGACTAGTGGTAAGTTCAACAGACCGCCGCTACCTTTGGAGAAGATTCCTGTCATACCCCCTAAAACAAACCAGCAAGAGACAAATGTATGTATGGCACCTTTCTACAGTACGTGCCACATCTCCCTTAATGAGATTCCCATTGAGGTATCCACCTTCAGGGATACCGGGGCTTAATGCTCCCTCTTACGATAGGGAGTATGTACTTCCAATTTTTGAGACCTCATTAAACTCCTCCGTATTATTAGAAACTTTTGGGGGAGCTGTATTTTCCGTCCCCTTGCATAAAATTGTTGTGGACAGTATTATACGGGATATTTAACTGTAGGTATATTATGCAGTGTGCAGCAGTAAATATATTATATAAAAAATGTTCCATAGTTCCGAGATGTTCTGAAACCAGAAGCTAATTATTCCAGGTCAGACAGAGTGGCCAGGAGAGAGGAGAGTGAGGTGGTGAGTGTCAGTTTATGGAGCGTAACATCTGCATCAAGATGTACTAATACTTCACGGTTTGCTTTGCAGGGATTTTTTTTTTGGTAAGTTTATACCATGGGTTAGGTTATTGGTTCAAGTGCTCTCATGTTTACCTGTAAGGCCCTAGTGTGCAGAGGCCTGTTTAAGTTTTGGGAGTTTACTGTATGGTGTTTTTGCTTGCTGGTAAACAGACCGGCAGAAAGGGGGGTGTCATGGAGCCTCCCTGTTTATAAATGTTTATATATTTTGTTTTACTCACTAGTATCGGTGTGCTAGTGAGCTAATGTGAGTGAGTAAAGTTGATGTTGTAGTAGAGTAGGTTGTATGTACGTTATTATTAATATATATTTTTGTATAGGTGAGTTTTTGTGTCCTTCCTTATAATAATAATATTGACTAATTAACGTTGGAACGTTAATTAGTCAACCGGTGTTTCCTTACACCGGTTGTCTATGTTCAGTCATCAGTAAAATGGGTACCTGGGTGTTAGTCGACTGGTGTGGGTTGCATCCTGGGACAAAACTGACCTAATTTGCCCGAAATGCTCAGCATAACAAGGGGCTTTATATATAGTAGTATGTCATTGATGTCAGCTAGGCCTGTATACCTTGTACATGTACTTGTAGTAAAGAAAGATATTATTATATTATTAGTATATATCTGACAAATTTTCTAACACTTCTCAGCAGTGACAAGAATCAGAGAGAACATTTTACCTCTAATAGATTATTGCCAAGCATATTTGTACTGAAAACAAGTTTTTATAATATAGCAAAATGTTTTATAACATCTGTATATTTCAGTGTGGACTTTATAACTGGTCAAACATTGGGTTTTGCGAGGAAGGAAGACCTACCAGCTCAGACCAGTTATATTTCTGCCATCTCCATTTCGTTTATCATGTAAATCTTTTGTTTCCTATCATGCTTCCATGCGTTATTTTCTGCTTGCTCTAAGCAGAGACCAAAAATTAACTACGTATATCAGTTATTCTAGGTTAGGTTAGGCTAGGCTTGGTTAGAAAGTTGCGTCAGGAGTACGTCATACCGAGAGACGTCCGTCTGAAGCAGTTTATATGACGTTTTCATTCATAGTGTTTATAATAATAGTAATAATAATAATATTATTATAATTATAATAATAATATCTTCATTTCTACAAGTACATGTACAAGGTATACAGGTCTAGCTGACATCAATGACATACTACTATATAGAAAGCCGCTTGTTATGCAGAGCATTTAGGACAAATTAGGTCAATTTTGTCCCAGGATGCGACACACACCAGTCGACTAACACCCAGGTACCCATTTTATACTGATGGATGAACAGGAACAGCAGGTGTCTTATGGAAACACGTCCTAATGTTATCCAGCCGTACCGGAGATTCGAACTCCGGGCCTCAGTGTGTGAGCTGAGTGCGCTAGCGAACGAGCTACGGGACACCGTATAGAGTCCCCAGAATTCAGGTGCCGCCGCATATGTAAATGCAATAAGGACTTTTTTGAGCTTTAGCTTGATTAATTTGTACAATGTCAAACTAGCCAGGCCAGGCCAGGTAGATTTAGATTTTGCCACCGAAGTGGCTAGTTTATTGTGCACCCCATATCCATCCTGTGGACGGTAGCGCAAGAGCATATGGATACACAAAAGGCCTAGGCACTAGGCCCCAAAGGGGTTAACAATTGTACATTTGGGTTTATATCTACATTTCAATTATCTGTTACAAGCAGGTATCTTATTTCATGAATAAGATATCTTGACATGTCACATAGGTTATTATATTGTCTATCTCTATATTCCTCAATAAGTGCACAATTAAGCACATAGTGTTCAAGACAGTGACCATATGCCTGATCACATAATTTGCATTTAGTTTGATCATCATCTGTGTCTCCCAAACTGTCAGAAGTACCTGTAGCCAAGCCTAAGCCTGGCCACTACAACATCAGTCAGTCTGTTCACATTGCAAGTTGCTCCACAAACATGCCCATCTGTACTCGCATTATCATGAGCACAGATAGGCACGTTCATGGAAATTAATTTGGATTTATATCTACAGTTCACTTATCTGTTACAAGCAAATTTAGGAAATTTGCTTAGAATAAGTGGTATCCTACCTTCACTAATAAGATATCTTGACATGTCACATAGGTTATTATACTGTCTATCTCTATATTCCTTAATAAGTGGACAATTCAGCACATAGTGTTCAAGACAGTGACCATATGCCTGATCACATAATTTGCATTTAGTTTGATCATCATCTGTGTATCTCCCAAACTGCCAGAAGTACTTGTAGCCAAGCCGAAGCCTGGCCACTACAACATCAGTCAGTCTGTTCACATTGCAAGTTGCTCCATAAACATACTTATCTACATTCATGTTATCATAGTGGGTTATAGATCTACTCAGGCTTCTAACTGCATTCCTATAGCTATCATTTTCATTATTTATTTCTCTCCTAATATTATTCCTAATGCTAGACACAGATATACCAAAGTTATATTCTACATTCTCCTTATGGGTGCTCTTCTTGGCTAACACATCAACTTTATCATGAAGGAGTAATCCAATGTGTGACGGAATCCATAGCAAATGTACTTTAATTCCTTTGTCCCAGATTTTTGAGTATCTATACCTGGCTTCTCCAATGAGCATGCTGTTAGAGTCATTATAGGAGTCAAGAGCCATCAATGATGACATAGAATCAGTAATGATGATAGAGTCAAGCTCAGTGTCAGGCCAGGTCAAGTTAGGCTAGGCTATTTTTGGCCAGGCTACACCATACTAGATCAAACTAGGCTAGGCTTCGTTAGGTTGGGATAGGCTGAACTAGTCCAACCCAGTTCACGCCAAATCAAAGCAGGCCAGACCAGGCCAGGCCAGGCCAAGGAGATATAAAAGACAGTCGGCCACCTGGCCAATTAATTTTACTTTTTTACTTTTAATAATTAACATTATTCATTATAACTTTTATAATTAATATATTATATATTATTTAATTATAATTATATTATTAGATTTGTTTCAAGACCATCGATTACACGAGGCATATTTAGGCTGCATGTCACCTGTATACCATCAAACAAGGGTTACTTTAATAGTAGAGAGGTGTGGTGGGATGGCCTGCCTCGACAGCTATAATTTTTCAGTTCATGCCTAGTACCGGAGGGGAGAGGGAGGTAGGCACTGAACTTCTGACACACCAGACACTGAACTTCTGACACACCAGGCACTGAACTTCTGACACACCAGGCACTGAACTTCTGACACACCAGGCACTGAACTTCTGACACACCAGGCACTGAACTTCTGACACACCAGGCACTGAACTTCTGACACACCAGGCACTGAACTTCTGACACACCAGGCACTGAACTTCTGACACGCCAGGCACTGAACTTCTGACACACCAGGCACTGAACTTCTGACACCAGGCACTGAACTTCTGACACCAGGCACTGAACTTCTGACACACCAGGCACTGAACTTCTGACACACCAGGCACTGAACTTCTGACACACCAGGCACTGAACTTCTGACACACCAGGCACTGAACTTCTGACACACCAGGCACTGAACTTCTGACACACCAGGCACTGAACTTCTGACACCAGGCACTGAACTTCTGACACACCAGGCACTGAACTTCTGACACACCAGGCACTGAACTTCTGACACACCAGGCACTGAACGCTTCTGACACACCAGGCACTGAACTTCTGACACACCAGGCACTGAACTTCTGACACACCAGGCACTGAACTTCTGACACACCAGGCACTGAACTTCTGACACACCAGGCACTGAACTTCTGACACACCAGGCACTGAACTTACACTGACACACCCAGGCACTGAACTTCTGACACACCAGGCACTGAACTTCTGACACACCAGGCACTGAACTTCTGACACACCAGGCACTGAACTTCTGACACACCAGGCACTGAACTTCTGACACACCAGGCACTGAACTTCTGACACACCAGGCACTGAACTTCTGACACACCAGGCACTGAACTTCTGACACGCCAGGCACTGAACTTCTGACACACCAGGCACTGAACTTCTGACACACCAGTCACTGAACTTCTGACACGACAGGCACTGAACTTCTGACACACCAGGCACTGAACTTCTGACACACCAGGCACTGAACTTCTGACACACCAGGCACTGAACTTCTGACACACCAGGCACTGAACTTCTGACACGCCAGGCACTGAACTTCTGACACACCAGGCACTGAACTTCTGACACGTCAGGCACTGAACTTCTGACACACCAGGCACTGAACGTCTGACACACCAGGCACTGAACTTCTGACACACCAGGCACTGAACTTCTGACACACAGGCACTGAACTTCTGACACACCAGGCACTGAACTTCTGACACGCCAGGCACTGAACTTCTGACACACCAGGCACTGAACCTCTGACACACCAGGCACTGAACTTCTGACACACCAGGCACTGAACTTCTGACACGCCAGGCACTGAACTTCTGACACACCAGGCACTGAACTTCTGACACGCCAGGCACTGAACTTCTGACACACCAGGCACTGAACTTCTGACACACCAGGCACTGAACTTCTGACACACCAGGCACTGAACTTCTGACAAAGGGTGGGAGATGAAGACGTTGACGAAGGCACCGGATTCCTACAGAAGGTAGGTAATGGAGGAGCTGAAGAAGGAGCTTTACTCCTGACGAAGCGTGTTAGACGGAGGTGCTAAGGAATAGTCGTGTGTGATATGTGTTCACAGATAAGTTCAAGCTCTTGGGCCTCAAAGAAAGATAAAAAGCTACAATACTGTGGCTTGATCAATACACAAATAGCCAGTACTTAGGAGACTAAAACTCATGACTTTTAGCATTGCTTCTTTAAGTATGATGTCACATACCACATCATATGTTATCTGGGGGGGGGAGGGAAGGTAGGGAGGGTAAGACCATCTAAGGCAGAGTTCTCTAACTTACATAAAAAAAAATAGATTAAATTGACATCCAAAATACATTGAATTCACATTTTATTTGTAGATTTGTAGAACCAAAGAAATTACTATAGTAATAAGAAAAAATATATATTCAAAAGTGGACAAAAATAAATTCTCAATTTGTCTGAGGTGAATTACTTAGTCTTAGCAGGTAAAAAAAAAAAGTTTATTGAGACATCTGGTTTTGCATTTTACTCACGAGCAATATAAAGCGGCGAGATTTGGCTGCATGACCAGAACCTTACTTGGTCTGAACATGGACACTGTCCTTGATTCAAAATATATTCCAGAATTTATCGACATGTAACATGCGTTTACCAAAGAATAGTATAAGATACAATCGTATCCTGGGGATCGTTCAGGCGCTCCCTGTTGTGGGTCCAGCCTCCCTCAAGGAGCGCTTGTACCCCCACAGTTAGACATCTTTCAACAAGTACTCACTTGCAGACTCATCTTCCTCAGATTCCGTCGTACATTCAGACAAATTGCCAAGAAGTAACAAGAATTTCCCTTGGGTCGGTGTATGATGTTAGACATTCCACCATTGTGTTCATGACTTAATGTCGTCTGTGCACAAACACGCTCACTCAGTATGTGTGTATATATATGTATGTATGTATTCATGTATGTATGTATTCATGTATGTATATTTATGTATGTATGTATACATGTGCGTGTACTCACTTATTTGTACTAATCAATTTGTGGTTGGATGGGTCGAGTCTCAGCTCGATAGCCTATTTCCATCTACCCCTATCAATTCCTGTAAGTATTTTTATTATGTTATCATGTCTTTCCTGGTTCTTCTTACCTCCATTGTTATTTGATCCAGTTCCATGAGCCTCTCAGCGTAACTCATGTCCCTTAGTTCTCGAACAAGTCTCGCTGCATTCTTCTGGGCTTTCTCCGGTTTATTAACATGCATTTTAGGTGAGATTTCCATTCCTGTGCTGCATATTCCAAGAGGGACATGACGTTTATTGTATAAAGGGTCCAGAAAGACTGATGAGATTTCTGAAGGCTCTTCTTAGATTTACCTGACGAGCATTGGCTGCACAGACTATTCAGTTGATGTGTGCCTTTGGAGATAAGCTAGGCACTATGTTTACCCCTAGGACTTTCTCTTTGGTTGAAGTGTGCAGCTTCTGCTCCATGAGTCTATACTTCGCGTCCAGTCTTCTGCCCTTTCCTAAATTTTAATAACCTTGCATTTGTTGGGGCTGAATTCAAGCAATCACCTATCAGAAAAAAATTGCAGTTTGTCCAGATACAATTGTAGCCTTTTCCTGTCCTCATCTATTTTTATTTTCCTCATTAATTTTACATCATCAGCAAACAGGGATACATCCGACTCAATCCCATCTAGTGTGTCATTCACATAAACTAGATACAGTACTAGTCCTAATATCGATCGATGCGGAACTCCGCTTATTACTCTTCTCAATTCTGACATCTCTTCGTAGACAATCATTCTTTGCTTCCTTACCTAAGTTACTCTTTGACCCACCTGAATATGTTTTTGTTTCTCAAGACTGCACCTCAAGTTTCTTGTCCCTGTCTCTGCCTTCTTGCAGTCTAAGAATTGCAATCTGTCTATACTCTTGTGTTTCAATATTTATTTTAATTTTGAGGCCAGAAGGTATATTTTGTTACACATCAGGAATCACTATTCACCAGCGATCAACAGTTATTATATATCAGGCCCGTGGCTTGGTGGCGAAAGCTCTCGCTTCACACGGTGAGGGTGTCCGGGTTCGATTTCCGGCGAGGGTTGAAACATTGGGCGTGTTTCCTTACACCGATTGTCTATGTTCACCCACCAGTAAAATGGGTACCTGGGTGTTAGTCGACTGGTGTGGGTCGCATCCTGGGACAAAACTGACCTGATTTGCCCGAAATTCTCTGCATAACAAGCGGCTTTCTATGTAGTAGTATGTCATTGATGTCAGCTAGGACTGTATACCTTGTACATGTAATTGTAGTAAAGAAGATATTATTATATTATTATTATTATTATTATTATTTATTATTATTATTATTAGTAGTAGTAGTAGTAGTAGTAGTATTAGTATTATTATTATTACTATATACCATATTGTGGCCACAACTAGCCTATACGTAGTCTTTCCACATATACTCTCAACCAGAGCACTCGATGATAACATCAGGTCAGACGTTCCTTCAGAGAGGACCTGCACGGTGTCTTCCTGGGTCAACACAACTCACTCACAGTCGTGTTGACTCATCTCGACGGTGTTTTCCTAGAGGTCCTGCTGGAGGCGCTGCCTCGTAAGTGAAATACGTTGAAGTTCTGAAAAAAATGGCCTTACGTTAATTAGTAACTTACGATGTGCTAAATGGGATGTCACTCACCTTGCATGCCCACCTTCTTGCCTAACTTCCTGCATGAGAGCTGGCCATTATGTCTGCTTATATGTCGGCCAGGTTTCATCTCTGTCTACATCGCCTGCCGAGTCTTTTGCTTGCGTAGGGAGTGATTTTCGTGTGCAAGTCTGGTACTAATCCCTCGAGAATTTTCCACGTGTATATAATAATGTATCTCTCCCGCCTGCGTTCTAGGGAGTACACGTTTAGAAACTTCAAGCGTTGCCAGTAATTGAGGTGGTTTATCGCAGTTATGCGTGCCGTGAAGGTTCTCTGCACATTTTCAAGGTCAGCAATTTCACCTGCCTTGAAAGGTGCAGTTAGTGTGCAGCAATATTCCAGCCTAGATAGAACAAGCGATTTGTAAAGTGTCAACATGGGCTTGCATCCCTGGTTTTGAAGGTTCTCATTATCCATCCTGTCATTTTTCTAGCAGATGCGATTGCTACGGTGTTATGGTCCTTGAAGGTGAGATCCTCTGACATGATCACTCCCAGGTCTTTGACATTAGTTTTTCGCTCTAATTCCAACCGCACAATAGAGCGAAAAACTAATGTCAAAGAACTGGGAGTGATCAGGTAGCGCAATCTGTGATGACTTGCGGACACCAATGCCTCCTAGTCTGACTGGGCAGACTCAAGCATTTTGTGAGAAGGTACAAGGCATCATGGGTGTCAAGATCTCCTATTCGTTGTTCCATTCTCCTCTATTCTTCCAGTTTCTTCCTGAGAACTGTGTCAATGGCATCGCTTCCCAGAGGTGCTACAAGCAAGACACTATTTGTAGGGGCAATGACTGATGCGCCTGGTAGTTTTGATCTCACTGCATCTATCACTTGTTGATTGACTGAGATGATTTCACATTTGGAAGGATTCAAAGGATGAGACCCATTTCCTGTCCCCGTGTCATCACCTGTGTAAGATCATCTTGAAGGGACTCCTTTGTACCTGCTAGTGTGCCTTCATCTAGGAACCAGATGTTTAGCTCACTGGTCAGTCTGACTGTGATTTCTCTAACTGCTATACAGAAGAGAAATGGTGCGAGAGGATCCCCTTGCTGGACACCCTCTGATGATGTGATTTCATGCTCTCCAAACAGGAGCATTGATTCCTTGCTATATCCAGCTCAAACAAAAGGGAAGAGACCTGGAAAATGTTCTTTTACAGCTGCTAATACCACGTCTCTTTTCAGGAGATTAAATGCATTCTTGAAATGTAATTTTATCACTGCATTGCATATATATATATATATATATATATATATATATATATATATATATATATATATATATATATATATATATATATATGTATATATATATATATATATATATATATATATATATATATATATATATATATATATATATATATATATATATATATAAATGGATGATAAAATTGGCCAGGTGAGAAAGTGAACTTCTTTAGAAGAGGATATCACAAAGTAAAATCCGTACATAATTACCTTGTAAATATTGCAAAATTTATGAGTTGATATATTTCATCAGTAAATTAATCTTTCAGTGAATGGGTCCATGAGCTGGTGAACGACCTGGTAAACATTGTGAACATTGATGTGAATACACAGCATTAGTACAACGTCTTGCTGGAATAAGGAGGGAGACATGAGGGAGATCCCTAGGACAGACAAGGGCCAGATTCCGCAGTGCGTGTATGCTCCATTAATGTTAACTGCGCCTTCCCTCTCCTTGGCCAGCACATCATGCTAAACACGTCTCCACACCACTACATTGTAATGTGCTCAATGGAGTGTCATGACGTATGCATCTTCTCTAACACCACTCTGCAGTGTTGAACCTTACCTGGTGACCTGTTCAACACTACCTCACTCAACCTCACAGTACCTCAGTCTACCTCACACTACCACACTCTACCTCAATCTACCTCACATTCAATATTAAACCCCCAGATAGATCTTGCCGCCTCATACACCTCACACACACACACACACACACACACACACACACACACACAAGCCCCTCTTTTCCCATGCACTTCTACCCAACAAAACATCAAACACTCCTATCCCACACACTCCGGTCCCTATACTCCCCTCTTGCCCACACCACACCCCTCTCCCCTCTTGCCCACACCACACACCAAGATCACGTGGCAGATGCTGTGCTTTCATCTCTCGTGGGCTATATGCGTGACGTCGCTCTTACTACCAGTTTTATCAAATAAATTACTTGCCGTGAGCTACTGTTAAAAAAATTATTAAATCTGTTAACACGAAGAATAATTTTTATGATTACTGGAAATTGGAAATTCAATTCAAATCAAATGAACCTATTTAAAAGATGTCCTGAATATGTTCATTGTCATTGTTACAAGATAATAGTGATAACACACCACCACTACCATCACCACCACTACCATCACCACCACTACCATCACCACCACTACCATCACCACCACTACCATCACCATCACCACCACACCCAGCGTCTACCATCACCACCACTACCATCACCATCACCACCACCCAGCGTCTACCATCACCACCACTACCATCACCACCACTACCATCACCACCACTACCATCACCACCACTACCATCACCACCACTACCATCACCATCACCACCACACCCAGCGTCTACCATCACCACCACTACCATCACCATCACCACCACACCCAGCGTCTACCATCACCACCACTACCATCACCACCACTACCATCACCACCACTACCATCACCACCACTACCATCACCACCACTACCATCACCATCACCACCACACCCAGCGTCTACCATCACTACTGTGGCATGCAAAGAGTACGTTACATTTTATTCTGCGTATGTACACACTCCCATATAGGCTGACTCCCAACCAGAGAACCGGGTGTTAAGGGTTTAACGATCTTTAGGGGCCTCATCGTTAAATCAGTACCTCGGTTCAATCACAGATGGGCCTGCCAAGTGCTGAGGTGACGTGGTATCACTCACAGTCAGCCCTTGCCAGACTCTTATAGCCGCTGGTTGAAGCACGGCTCTCTCTCTCTCTCTCTCTCTCTCTCTCTCTCTCTCTCTCTCTCTCTCTCTCTCTGGCTTTTGTCTTTGCCTTGATCTGCGTGTGGTACACTTATATTTCAACTCTTGTACATAATGTACATAAGTGTACATAATATATATAATTGGTGAAGGAAAATACAAGTTAAATACTACTGTTGTGTTTATTTTCGCTCCAAACCCATTACGACCAGGTCAACAGGTCCTTTATTACCTGTGTTCGTAATAACCACCACTACCACCACCATCACCACCACTACCACCACCATCACCACCACTACCACCACCATCACCACCACTACCACCACTACTACTACCACCACTATTACGAGCAGCACTACTACCACCACCACTATCACAACTACCACCACCACTACCACCATTACCACCACCACTAGTACCAACACCACGACTACCACCACCACTACTACCACCACCGCTACTACTACCACCACTACTACCACCATCACCACTACCACCACCACTAATACCACCATTGCCACCCCACCACCACTACTACTACCAGTACCACCACTACTACTACCAATACCACCACTACTACTACCACCATCACCACTACCACCACCACCGCTATCACCACCACCACTACCAACAACACTACCAACACCACTACCACAAAACATTTACAAGACGTAATTTCCTATTTTCTTTGTATTATACACGCACAGAAAGTGAAGAGGCGGGGCCAGGAGCTATGACTCGACTCCTGCAACCACAAATAGGTGAGTAAACGCACACAAATGCACACATTTTAATTATTGTTCTCTAAAAATACAGCATAAAATGGCTTTGTAAGTGTTATTATTATTAGTACTGATAAAAAAAATGAATACACATATAATTTAATGAAACGTTTATCAAGGTCCTCCGGGTCTTTGTGAAAGTCCAACCTATAATATGTTACATGGCTAACCATCCTCCTAATAACTATATAACTTAGGTTAGGTTAGGTTAGGTTACGGTACGTTTGGTTAGGTTAGGTTAGGTTAAGGTACGTTTGGTTTGGATAAGTTAGGATAACATTACCAGTGCAGCTGTCCGGCCTACATATCTTGGTGCCCGGCTGTCAGTGGCGTCGTACAGGTAATGAGACAAATTAAGCCAATTATTTATTGTTTTATAGCCATCATTCTGACAAGATTAAAAGTTAAGTCCCTTGATTGTTTTTAATGTGACTCAGGCTGTGCACTCAGCAACACTTAGAACACAAAAATATTTATTGCTGCTCCGTTAACAAAACTTGTTGTGTCTTTAGGCACAACTTGTTATATAGCAAGTTATCACCAAAACTTGCTATCCTGGATGTTTCAAACAAAACCTATGACAAACGAGTCGTAAAACTCACCCGTCATGAGTTCAAATCCCACCCGTTCCATGATTTGTTTGCAATCACGTTACGATTTCGTAAGTCATTCAAGCCAGAGTTAACACCAATTGTCATAGAACCAATAAAAACAAATAAAATCAGTATACTGGGAATGTGTTCTAAAATGTTCATTCCTTACCACAAAACAAGGTTCGTGAACACGAGAAATGTTATCCAAACTCATAATATAGTTGTACAGCTTTATATCAATAACATTAGCAATTGTGTAACGAGTGGCTAAAACGAGAACCATCTTTACTGTTCCCTGTGTATGTGAAATTCCTCCCGAGGACTGTAACCAGTCACTCATAGGACAAAGGGGTAAAGGTTGAGTCACAAGAGTAACAGAACTTATGAGGTCTGTATTACGAACACAGGTAAGAATGGCCTGTGAGACCTGGTCGTAATGGGAATGTGGAGCAAACAAAACTCAGCAGTAGACTATAATGTATATTTGCCTTCACCAGATGTACACTATGTACAATATGTACAGATAGAATAGTAAGTGTACACCACAGTGACAGATGGCAAAGCAGAGTGTTCACCGTGCTCAACCAGCAGCTAGGCAAGCAAGTCTGCCAATGCTTACCACAAGTGAACCCCGTTGCTTCAGCTTTGGCGAGCTTGCCTGTGATTGGCCAATGAACCAAGGTACTGATTTAACGACGGATACTCTATCGATTGTTAAACCCTTAGCACCCGGTTCGCTGGTTGGGAGGCTAAGGCTTATATGAGAGTGTGATATACGCCGAATAAATTGCAAAATACTCTTTGCATGGCACAGTCTGTTACAAATGCACAGGATAATTCGGCATTTTTTCCGCACATTTAGACTCAAAATGACACTATTAACTGTGAAAATACTTCCATTACATATCGAAATAAATTGCCTGTACAAGTGTACAGTACTCGATTCAGCTATGATTGTTCACGACCCAATTTCAACATCTCACAAGGCCAGTGGAAACCTGATATTATCTCTAATCTAGCCCAGAGGTCCTTTTTTACCCTGCCCATGACTTGGATTACATGACTTAAGTCATGTGACGTGATTTAGGTCATGTAATATCTTTTTTTTTTTAAATATAAGCTTGATTACACGTAGACTTTTCAATTCGTTGAGCTGGACTTCATAGTGAAGTCAATATATGCAATTTTCATTTTACCTTCTGATTTATTTTCTCTCTCTCTGGGGTTTGTACCTCGACTAGAGTTTTCTTCCTCAAACATAAAAACCGTAAACAAATATTTTACCTGCAATTAATCGAGAAGGGGAGGTGGCGAGGCGTATTTGAAATTCACGAACGACCCTCGACCATTCATCAAACAATCTGCATACTTAACCTGGTTGACAAAAAGGCAGTGCAGCAGCGACAGCGACAGCAGCAGCAGCAGAAGCAACAGTAGCAGCAGCAACGGTAACAGTAACTGAGGAGAACCTAAGCAACGAAACAGCACCAGCAATATTTGAGGCAGCAGTTGTAATAGTAGCAGTAATTGATGCAATAGCAAAATAAGTAATAGTAATAATAGCAGTAGTAGCAGTATCAGCAGCAACAGAAAAAATGCGGTACAGCAGCAACAGATACATTAAGAAGCAGAACCAGCAGTAGTTGCAGAAGCAGTGTATCAGAAACAGCAGCAGCAGCGGTGGTAGTAGTAGCACCAGAAGCACTGGAATGACAGCATCAACAGAACAGCAGTACAGTAGCACCAGAAGCACTGGAATGACAGCATCAACAGAACAGCAGTACAGTAGCACCAGAAGCACTGGAATGACAGCATCAACAGAACAGCAGTACAGTAGCACCAGAAGCACTGGAATGACAGCATCAGCAGAACAGCAGTACAGTAGCACCAGAAGCAATGGAACAACAACAATAGCAGCACAAACGCTAGTAGAATACTGTCAACACTTGAACCACGAGTACAAATCCAGTTACACCAACCACATTAAAAACCTGAAGACAAACACACACTCCGGAAGAAGCTTTTACTAGGACATTATCTGTAAATGTAGATTCAGGTTTGAAAAGAAAAAGCGAAACGTTTTTTCCAATATATCTGATATTTCAATTAGAACAAGCAGTACCGGGGGTGTAAAGCATCACCACCCCCATTAACAGCAGTAGTACCACCACCACCACTAACAGAAGTAGTACCCACCCCACTAACAGCAGTAGTACCACCACCACCCCCACTGACAGCAGTAGTACCACCACCCACTAACAGCAGTAGTACCACGACCACCACTAACAGCAGTAGTACCACCACCACCCCACTAACAGCAGTGTACCACCACCACTAACACGGTGTCCACCACCACCATAACAGCAGTAGTACCACCACCACCCCACTAACAGCAGTAGTACCACCACCCCCACTAACAGCGTAGTACCACGACCACCACTAACAGCAGTAGTGCCACCACCACCATAACAGCAGTAGTACCACCACCACCACTAACAGCAGTAGTACCACCACCACCACTAACAGCAGTAGTGCCACCACCACCACTAACAGCGAGTAGTACCACCACCACCACTAACAGGATAGTCCACCACCACCACTAACAGCAGTAGCACCACCATAACAGCAGTAGTACCACCACCACCACTAACAGCAGTAGCATCACCACCACTAACAGCAGTAGTATCACCACCACCACTAACAGCAGTAGTACACCACCACTAACAGCAGTAGTACCACCACCACCACTAACAGCAGTAGTATCACCACACCACTAACAGCAGTAGTATCACCACCACCACTAACAGCAGTAGTACCACCACCACTAACAGCAGTAGTATCACCACCACACTAACAGCAGTAGTACACCACCACCACTAACAGCAGTAGTACCACCACCACTAACAGCAGTGTACCACCACCACTAACAGCAGTAGTATCACCACCACCACTAACAGCAGTAGTACCACCACCACACTAACAGCAGTAGTACCACCACCACCACTAACAGCCAGTAGTACCACCACCACCACTAACAGCAGTAGATCACCACCACCACTAACAGCAGTAGTACCACACCACCACTCAGCGTGAACACCACACTAACAGCGTAGTACCACCACCACCACTAACAGCGGTAGTACCACCACCACTACTAACAGCGGTAGACCCGACCACCACTAACAGCAGTACCACCACCACCACTAACAGCAGTAGTACCACCACCACCACTAACAGCAGTAGCATCACCACCACCACTAACAGCAGTAGTACCACCACCACCACTAACAGCAGTAGTATCACCACCACCACTAACAGCAGTAGTATCACCACCACCACTAACAGCAGTAGTACCACCACCACTAACAGCAGTAGTATCACCACCACCACTAACAGCAGTAGTACCACCACCACCACTAACAGCAGTAGTACCACCACCACCACTAACAGCAGTAGTACCACCACCACCACTAACAACAGTAGTATCACCACCACCACTAACAGCAGTAGTACCACCACCACTACTAACAGCAGTAGTACCACCACCACCACTAACACCAGTAGTACCACCACCACCACTAACAGCAGTAGCATCCCCACCACCACTAACAGCAGTAGTACCACCACCACCACTAACAGCAGTAGTACCACCACCACCACTAACAGCAGTAGTACCACCACCACCACTAACAGCAGTAGTACCACCACCACCACTAACAGCAGTAGTACCACCACCACCACTAACAGCAGTAGTACCACCACCACCACTAACAGCAGTAGTACCACCACCACCACTAACAGCAGTAGCATCACCACCACCACTAACAGCAGTAGTACCACCACCACCACTAACAGCAGTAGTATCACCACCACCACTAACAGCAGTAGTACCACCACCACCACTAACAGCAGTAGTATCACCACCACAACTAACAGCAGTAGTACCACCACTAACAGCAGTAGTACCACCACTACCACTAACAGCAGTAGTACCACCACCACCACTAACAGCAGTAGCATCACCACCACTAACAGCAGTAGTATCACCACCACCACTAACAGCAGTAGTACCACCACCACCATAACAGCAGTAGTACCACCACCACCACTAACAGCAGTGTACCACCACCAACTAACAGCAGTAGATCACCCACCACTAACAGCGTAGTACCACCACACCTAACAGCAGTAGTATCACCACCACCACTAACAGCAGTAGTACACCACCACCACTAACAGCAGTAGTACCACCACTAACGGCAGTAGTACTCACCACCACAACTAACAGCAGTCCACTACCACCACTAACAGCAGTAGTCCACCACCACCACTAACAGCAGTAGTACACCACCACCACTAACAGCAGTAGTCCACCACCACTAAAGCAGTAGTACCCACCACCAGCACCACTAACAGCAGTGTACCACCACCACCACTAACAGCAGTAGTACCACCACCACCACTAACAGCAGTAGTACCACCACCACCACTAACAGCAGTAGTACCACCACCACCACTAACAGCAGTAGTACCACCACCACCACTAACAGCAGTAGTACCACCACCACCACTAACAGCAGTAGTACCACCACTAACAGCAGTAGTACCACCACCACCACTAACAGCAGTAGTACCACCACCACCACTAACAGCAGTAGTACCACCACCACCACTAACAGCAGTAGTACCACCACTAACAGCAGTAGTACCACCACCACCACTAACAGCAGTAGCACCACCACTAACAGCAGTAGCACCACCACTAACTACAGCACCGGCCGTAGCCACACGTACGTGAGTGCGTGTGTGAGTGCGTGTGTGAGTGCGACAGATGTTCACGATCACCTGGTAGACACTGTGTTGTCACAGCAGATACTACTCCCCTCTCTCTCGTTCTCTTGTTCCCCTCTACCCCCATCATCTACTCTTTCTCTCTCTTTCTTGATTCCCCCCACACTGTCTTCTCGCTCTTGTACCCCCAACCCACTATCTCCTCTCTCTTCTTCCCCCTCCCATCCCCTCCTGCAAGAGACCTCTGAAATATAGGACTTGCTTCTTGTCTTAGTGGGATGTTTCGTGGACCCTTCCCTCGTGTGTGTGTGTTTGTGTGTGTGTGTGTGTGTGTGTTGTGTTACCTTTTGTCTGTGTCGATTAGACACTAGGCCTGTGTGTGCTCACCTATATTTACTGGTTCTCACTACTGAGTGACAATTAGGTATTTGGGATTCAGTCTCTCAGACTTGTAGCTGACCATCCCGATGGCCCAAAGTCGCTACACAGTATGTGTGTTGTGTTGGCTGTGTGCGCGCGTGTGTGTGTGTGTGTGTGCGAGCGTGCATGCGTGCGTATGTGTGTGTACTCACCTAGTTGTGGTTGCAGGGGTCGATTCATAGCTCCTGGCTCCACCTCTTCACTGGCCGCTACTAGGTCACTCTTCCCGCTCCATGAGCTTTATCATATCTCTTCTTAAAGCTATGAATGGATCCTGCCTCCACTACATCGTTTCCTAAACTATTCCACTTCCTGACAACTCTGTGACTGAAGAAATACTTCCTAATATCCCTGTGATTCATCTGAGTCTTCAACTTCCAACTGTGTCCCCTTGTTGCTGTGTCCCATCTCTGGAACATTCTGTCTCTGTCCACTTTGTCGATTCCTCTCAGTATTTTATATGTCGTTATCATATCCCCTCTATCTCTCCTGTCTTCCAGTGTTGTCAGGTCGATTTCCCTCTCCTCGTAGGACATACACCTTAGCTCCGGGACTAGTCTTGTTGCAAACCTTTGCACTTTCTCTAGTTTCGTTATATGTTTGGCTAGGTGAGGGTTCCAAACTGGCGCTGCATATTTCAGTATGGGCCTAACGTACACAGTGTACAGGGTTCTGAATGACTCCTTATTAAGATGTCGGAATGCTGTTCTTAGGTTTGCTAGGTGTCCGTATGCTGCAGCAGTTATTTGGTTGATGTGCGCCTCAGGAGATGTGCCCGGTGTTATACTCACCCCAAGATCCTTTTCCTTGGGTGAGGTTTGTAGGCTCTGGCCCCCTAGACTGTACTCCGTCTGTGGTCTTCTTTGCCCTTTCCCAATCTTCATGACTTTGCATTTGGTGAGGTTGAATTCCAGGAGCCAGTTGCTGGACCAGGCCTGCAGCCTGTCCAGATCCCTCTGTAGTTCTGCCTGGTCCTCGTCCGATTGAATTCTTCTCATCAACTTCACATCATCTGCAAACAGGGTCACTTCGGAGTCTATTCCTTCCGTCATGTCGTTCACAAATACCAGAAACAGCACCGGTCCTAGGACTGATCCCTATGGCACCCCGCTCGTTACAGGCGCCCACTCTGACACCTCTCCACGTACCATGACTCGCTGTTGTCTTCCTAACATGTATTTCCTGATCCATTGTAGTGTCTTCCCTGTTATCCCTGCCCGGTCCTTCAGCTTTTGCACTAATCTCTTGTGTGGAACTGTATCAAACGCCTTCTTACAGTCCAAGAAAATGCAATCTACCCACCCTTCTCTCTCTCTCTTGTCTTACTGCCATCACCCTGTCATAGAACTCCAGTAGGTTTGTGATGCAGGATTTCCCATCCCTGAAACCGTTCTGGCTGTCGTTGATAAGCTCATTCCTTTCTAGGTGCTCCACCACTCTTCTCAAAATCTTCTCCATGACCTTTCATACTATACATGTCAGTGACACTGGTCTGTAGTTTAGTGCTTCGTGTCTGTCTCCTTTTTTAAAAAATGGGACTACATTTGCTGCCTTCCATACCTTAGGTAGTCGCCCTGTTTCGATATATGTGCTGAAGATTGTTGTTAGTGGTACACATAGCGCCTCTGCTCCCTCTCTCAGGACCCATGGAGAGATGTTATTAGGCCCCATCTCTTTTGAGGTATCTAGCTCGCTTAGCAGCCTCTTCACTTCCTCCTCAGTTGTATGTATTGTGTCCAACACCTGATGGTGTACCCCACCTCTCCTCTGTGTGTGTGTGTGTGTGTATTCACGTATTTTTACTCACCTATTTGTGGTTGCAAGGGTCGATTCATAGCTCCTGGCCCCGCCTCTTCACTGGTCGCTTCTAGGTTCTCTCTCTCCCTGCTCCAAGAGCTTTATCATACCTCGTCTTAAAGCTACGTATGGTTCCTGCCTCCACTACCTCACTTGCCAGACTATTCCACTTCCTGACAACTTTGTGACTGAAGAAATACATTCTAACATCCCTTTGACTCATCTGAGTCTTCAAACTTCAAATTGTGATCCCTTGTTTCTGTGTCGCATCTCTAGAACATCCTGTCTCTGTCCACCTTATCTATTCCTCGCAGTATTTTTTATGTCGTTATCATGTCTCCCCTAACCCTCCTGTCCTCCAGTGTCGTCAGGCCGATTTCCCTTAACCTTTCTTCGTAGGACATGTCCCTTAGCTCTGGAACTAGCCTTGTTGCAAACCTTTGCACTTTCTCAAATTTCTTGACGTGCTTGATCAGATGTGGGTTCGAAACTGGGCCTGACGTACATGCATGGTGTACAGTGTCTTGAACGATTCTTTACTGAGGTATCGGAATGCTATTCTCAGGTTTGACAGGCGCCCATATGCTGCAGCATATGGGCGCAGCATATGTGTACTTCCGGAGACGTGCTCGGTATTATACTCACCCCAAGATCTTTCTCCTTGAGCGAGGTTTGCAGTCTTTGGCTACCTAGCCTATACTCTGTCTGCGGTCTTCTTTGCCCTTCCCCGATCTTCATGACTTTGCATTTGGCGGGGTTAAATTCGAGGAGCCAGTTGCTGGACCACGTGTCCAGCCTGTCCAGGTCTCTTTGTAGTCCTGCCTGATCCTCATCTGATTTAATTCTCCTCATTAACTTCACATCATCTGCGAACAGGGACACTTCTGAGTCTATCCCTTCCATCATGTCATTCACATATACCAAAAATAGCACTGGTCCTAGGACTGACCCCTGTGGGACCCAGCTCGTAACAGGCGCCCATTGTGATACCTCATCACGTACCATGACTCGTTGTTGCCTCCCTGTCAGGTATTCTCTGATCCATTGCAGTGCCCTCCCTATTATACGTGACTGATCCTCTAGCTTCTGCACTAATCTCTTGTGAGGAACTGTATTGAAGGCCTTCTTGCAGTCCAAGAAAATGGAATCAGCCCACCTCTCTCTCTCGTGTCTTACTTCTGTAACCTTGTTATAAAACTCCAGAAGTTGTGTGTGTGTGTGTTTCACTACAGCTACTGCCATTCACTTCAACTCTCTCAGTGTTTCTTCTTCATCAGTCACGTGGAGCGAAAAGTTTCTCTCGCTAGAAAAAAAAAAATCAGATTATTACCTCTGGAGAGTAAATAACTGAGGATAAGCCAAGCAGTGTGGTGTATTTACCCTGAAGTGGCTTAGATCCTCCGGCAAGATGCCACCAATAACAAACTACTAACTCGGTACTCCATACCGCCAGTAGCTTTATCAGTTTAATACAGAGGTTATGTGAAGGTGTTGAGAGTGATTGATCATGACTTTAGTGGTGGACACCTTCATCAAGAATATTTACCTTGGCTGCTATTCTAGCTTCAACAACTTCGACTAACCTTCGTAATGAATTAATATAGCCACTGGTGGGCGAAACGTCTTCAGGATAAAGATACCTAGGTATTGCACATGTGTCCTCTTCATCATCCTAGGTGTCTATTTAGTGCTAAGGTGAAGAGAAACAGCAGGGGCAAGGAGACGGGCTCATACGCCTCGACGAACACGAGGATCGAACTCCGTTACGTTTGGTTGTGAGCTGAACTCTAGCACAGAGGCCACTGTATCCTTCCCGTCTTTATTTCAGTCTGTATCGCTAAAGGCTCCTTCACACCTCAACCTTATTCTCTGAATTCTTCTTCTACCATCTTTGTGTCGCAGTCAATGTTTTAAACGTGACGTTCTCTTCATAAATTGTCTTATTACAAAAAATCCCAAATATCGCCTAACTTCCTCTTGTCATTTAAAACTTTGCGCTGCCAACTTATCAAACAACTTAAAAGACGCTCAAGACGTCTTCTTCTAAATTTAGCTGCAGGTGTGTTCAATTTCCTGCCCCTCTCTCTTCTTTATCACCCCTCTCTGTCTCTCTATCTCTGTCTCTCTGTCTATGTCTCTCTGTCTCTGTCTCTCTGTCTCTGTCTCTCTGACTCTGTCTCTCTGTCTCTCTGTCTCTCTCTCATTCTCTATCTCACTCTGTCTCTCACTCTTTCTCTGTCTGTCTGTCTGTCTCTCTATCTCTGTCTGTCTCTGTCTGTCTGTCTGTCTGTCTCTCTCTCTCTCTCTCTCTCTCTCTCTCTCTCTCTCTCTCTCTCTCTCTCTCTCTCATGGAAATTCATATACGCTAAATTATTAGTACAATTTTTGTGACGCCCAAAAAAACATGAGTCATTCTGAACCAGGAAGGCTGAAGACTCGACCCTCCGTCCGTGTGGCTCACTCAGCACCAAGAATGCTGAAGGTTTCCTCTTTGACCTTCCAGACCAGCAGTAAGGTCACTACCACCAAACCAGTAGTAACATCACTACCACGACACCAGCAGTAAGGTCACCACCACGACACCAGCAGTAGGGTCACTACCACCACACCAGCAGTAAGGTCACTACCACTACACCAGCAGTAAGGTCACTACCACCACACCAGCAGTAAGATCACTACCACAACACTAACAATAAAGTCACTCCCACTAGACCAGCAGTAAGGTCACTACCACCGTACCAGCAGTAAGGTCACTACCATAACGCCAGCAATAAGGTCACTCCCACCACACCAGCAGTAAGGTCACCACCAAGAGACCAACAGTAGGGTCACTACCACTACATCTAGAGTAAGGTCACTACCACTACATCTAGAGTAAGGTCACTACCACTACATCTAGAGTAAGGTCACTACCACTACATCTAGAGTAAGGTCACTACCACTACATCTAGAGTAAGGTCACTACCACTACAAATAGAGTAAGGTCACTACCACTACATCTAGAGTAAGGTCACTACCACTACAAATAGAGTAAGGTCACTACCACTACATCTAGAGTAAGGTCACTACCACTACATCTAGAGTAAGGTCACTACCACTACATCTAGAGTAAGGTCACTACCACTACAAATAGAGTAAGGTCACTACCACTACATCTAGAGTAAGGTCACTACCACTACAAATAGAGTAAGGTCACTATCACTACATCTAGAGTAAGGTCACTACCACTACATCTAGAGTAAGGTCACTACCACTACATCTAGAGTAAGGTCACTACCACTACAAATAGAGTAAGGTCACTACCACTACAAATAGAGTAAGGTCACTACCACTACATCTAGAGTAGGGTCACTACCACTACATCTAGAGTAAGGTCACTACCACTACATCTAGAGTAAGGTCACTACCACTACAAATAGAGTAAGGTCACTACCACTACATCTAGAGTAAGGTCACTACCACTACAAATAGAGTAAGGTCACTACCACTACATCTAGAGTAAGGTCACTACCACTACATCTAGAGTAAGGTCACTACCACTACATCTAGAGTAAGGTCACTACCACTACAAATAGAGTAAGGTCACTACCACTACATCTAGAGTAAGGTCACTACCACTACAAATAGAGTAAGGTCACTATCACTACATCTAGAGTAAGGTCACTACCACTACAAATAGAGTAAGGTCACTACCACTACATCTAGAGTAAGGTCACTACCACTACAAATAGAGTAAGGTCACTACCACTACATCTAGAGTAAGGTCACTACCACTACAAATAGAGTAAGGTCACTACCACTACATCTAGAGTAAGGTCACTACCACTACAAATAGAGTAAGGTCACTACCACTACATCTAGAGTAAGGTCACTACCACTACAAATAGAGTAAGGTCACTACCACTACATCTAGAGTAAGGTCACTATCACTACAAATATAGTAAGGTCACTACCACTACATCTAGAGTAAGGTCACTATCACTACAAATAGAGTAAGGTCACTACCACTACAAATAGAGTAGGGTCACTACCACTACACCTACAATAAGGTAACAAGTACCAGACAATAGTTGGCCCTGAGTTACTCTCCTTGTTACGCTCTGTTATCGTCCACACAAGTTGTTATCGTCCACACAAGTTGTTATCGTCCACACAACTTGTTATCGTCCACACAACTTGTTATCGTCCACACAACTTGTTATCGTCCACACAACTTGTTATCGTCCACACAACTTGTTATCGTCCACACAAGTTGTTATCGCACAAGCTTCATATCTTACCAACTTTTCACACCTCGCTTCTTTACAAAAAACTCTTCCTCTCTTTCATTTTTTCTCTCTTTAACTCTCCTTCATTGGGCAGTTTCTTGTTGGGCCTGTAGCATTTAGCGGAGCATTTTCTTTTATGAACATTTGTTGGAGCATTAATTATTAAAAACTACTAAGTTGGCTTTGTTAGAACGTCAGTTATGGAAGACTTCAAGTTTGAAGAAGTGTTGGTCTACACTGATGTCTTAAGGAGGAGTTTACTCTCACTGTCCGTGGTGGGAGGCGCGTATATCAGTGGACCGGGTAGTGAGTAGTGAGGGAGGCCCCTGACGCGCGTATATCAGTGGACCGGGTAGTGAGTAGTGAGGGAGGCCCCTGACGTGCGTATATCAGTGGACCGGGTAGTGAGTAGTGAGGGAGGCCCCTGACGTGCGTATATCAGTGGACCGGGTAGTGAGTAGTGAGGGAGGCCCCTGACGTGCGTATATCAGTGGACCGGGTAGTGAGTAGTGAGGGAGGCCCCTGACGTGCGTATATCAGTGGACCGGGTAGTGAGTAGTGAGGGAGGCCCCTGACGTGCGTATATCAGTGGACCGGGTAGTGAGTAGGGAGGGAGGCCCCTGACGTGCGTATATCAGTGAACCGGGTAGTGAGTAGTGAGGGAGGCCCCTGACGTGCGTATAGCGTTTAATAATACGGATATTCAATTTAGTCACTTATGCTTTCATCTGTGAGTTGGCGTATTACTGACACTGACATTTTACAGGCCAGGAGCTATGACTCGACCCCTTGCAACCACAACTAGGTGAGTAAATCCCCAAGCAGTGCTGGCGACGTCTGGTCTTCCATAATCTTAATAAAGAACAAGGACATAAGAACAATTCTCAGTGTTCTGTAATGTTCACTAGACTCATAAACATGAGGGAAAAAAATAAACTTCCAACTGAATATGAAAGAATAGTATTGACTGTTTTTTTTCATATTCAGTTTCCCTAATGTTTATGATTGTAATGTATATTACAGAGCGCTGAGAATTATTCTCATTTCCTTGTTCTGGATTACTTCAAGAGCAGCGCGGGGAAACTTAATTAAGTGCAGGACATGGTGGGGTGAGGGGATGGGCTGGGAGAGAAAGGAAGGGGGAGGGAGAGAGGAAGGGGGAGGGAGAGAGGAAGGGGGAGGGAGAGAGGAAGGGGGAGGGAGAGAGATGGTGGAAGGGTGAGTGGAATTAGGGAAGAGGTGAGGTGGGGTTAAGGATAATAGGGATACGCTGGTGCTTCTTGCTCCTGGTTGCTGATTTTTTTTTTTTAGTGCAGGAAAGATGTTAAATCTTGTTCCAGAGAAGAAGCAAAGATATTCTCCACGCATCTACTAAAGCAACAGCTTCTAGTAGAGGAGATGCAGCCTCCAGGTAAACCGTCGGAAATCTTAAAGGTTCTCCTCCCTAAGATGCGACCCACGCAGTTCTCTGACTTCAGTGTACCCATTCACTGCTCGGGGATCGAAACCGGATCTTTTTTATTGAAAGTCGGGCAAAAGGCATTAAGAATCCTACCTGAGACCCAAGACTCTCCTGAGTACTAGGCAAGAGAACTCGTAATTTAAGGCTAACTAAACCTATGAAGAATCTCAGTATTGTATTCACAGCGAGAAGCAAACAACGTCTTGACGGGTGTCGTCTTGGCAGACATTACGCGAGCTTGTCATTCTTGGCTGCGCTGTGAGGCTCACCTGGCTGAGTCTTTCCCTGGGATGATGAGTGTCACCCGCCCCCATCACCACACACACACACCTTCATTGCAGTTACGTGAATGACACTTTTAAAATACACCCTATTCATACCCTATGTTGTGGTAGTCACCCCATACCCATCCTGTGTATTGATACTCACCCAGCACTCAACTTGTGTGGCGGTATTCAACTTCATCTTTGTCATCTTTAGATGAATATTAAGCCCAGTGTAGATGGTTCGTCTCCTGTACTCATTCATGAATGTGTTCAGGAGCTCAAGTGCTACTGTATACATCCTGCTCATTTAACTCGTTCAGTGAACATAAGCCAAGAGGTATATATCTCTTTCTATATATTCCAGGAAGTGTGTATTTCACAAGGTATATACGCTAAGAATTTGTATCTTTCACTGTATATATACTAAGAGTTGTGTATCTATATATACAAGGAGAGTCCTCTTTAATCCTTATTACAAGGATTAAAGGATTCTTGACTTGTGGTATACAGGCAAAATTCAGCCTTAATAACCCTCAGATAACAAACATGTTTTGAACCATTAAACAATATTGAAGTATAGACGTCAGGATAACTTAGAATAAATACAGCCTTCATTAATGGCCCTCGTGCAACCAACCAATCAACCAAACAACCAAACATAGCAAACCACTCGCGTTACGGATTAAAATTTTACTGTAATGCGTTTCCAAATTATATATATATATATATATATATATATATATATATATATATATATATATATATATATATATATATATATATAACGTTACGCATGGTTTAAAGTTGCAATAAGATCACCATAAACCAAACCAGACAAAGAATAAAGGGATTACTGATAATACAAAGCACTTAATAAAGTTGATAAAGTTCACGGAGGTAAGATTAACTTTAAGACTTGATGTATTGGAACAAATAATTAAATCAGATGATAAATTCAGTCAGTGTCTGTGCGACTCAAAGAAAAAAAAACATCAGTTTTCAGGAGGTAATTGTAGTTTGGGATCTTTTTCTGGTGTTATTTTTGGATTCTCAAAGACTCAGATAGAAGGGGTGTTCCAGTTCGCCCAGTCCTCAGTGCTACTGCTACTTTTATTACAAATTAAGTAAGTTGTTACTCCCTTTGCCGTAGAAAAGTAGCCATGGGCTCTCCTTAAGGACCAGTTCATGGTCCTGAGTTTCTCTGTCATTGTTAGTAGACCTGACTTGACGACTCTCCAACTGATGTGAAGAAAACATGTTGAAGAAATATCTATTATTGGGGCAATGTTTCCCTCTGTATAGATAAAGCTCTAAAAATGATTTGATAATGTTCTAAACAGAGCGAAACATTGCCAGACTAAAAGCCTATTCTACAACTTTGTGCCTTTTCTTCAATACTGTTGACCGTCCTCCATCTGGATGAAATGTGTTATCAGAGTTTCAAACGAACACTTTATAATGGTAGGTAGATGAACCATTCCCATTTTTGAGGCTCCTGTTCTAATAGACTTTATTTAAAAAAAAAAAATTAAGTTTCAAGCAATAGGTGGTCAATAGTTCGTGACTAGGAATCCCATTAGTTGTGTAGCTTTGCTGGGATGACGATGGTATATGTCTATTATGTCCCATACTTCGAGTGTTTGGTGTTGGAGTAGTATGTGATAGATGATGCCATAACTCCATCCTTATAGGAGCTTGTGGGTTGAGTGGGTCTGAGAGTTACTTTTAGTTGCCTGATAAAGGCCAGACAGGTATGGCGTTGGTTACAGTCCCTGGCACAATGGGGTCGTTGCAAAAAGACATAAAATACAATCGCTAGGACATTTTACTGGACACTTTTCGGTCCTGGGACCGTGGACGCTCCAAGGTCCCAGAACTGAAACGTTTTCAATAAAATGTTCTAGGGTTTGTATATTTTTCCAACTAATCGGTATCACATAATTTTTTTATCACGGTGTATGTATGTATGTATATATATGTATATATATATATATATATATATATATATATATATATATATATATATATATATATATAAAATATATAATATATATATATATATATATATATATATATATATATATATATATTTTATATATATATATATATATATTTATATATATATATATATATTTATATATATATATATATATATATATATATATATATATTATATATATATATATATATATATATATATATATATATATATTATATATATATATATATATATATATATATATATATATATATATATATATATATATATATTTATATATATATATTATATATATATATATATATATATATATATATATATATATATATATATATATATATATATATATATATATATTTATATATATATATTTATATATATATATAGGATGGGGTCCACCTCTGGTGTCAATTGTGGGACCCATTGCCTCGGAGAAGTGGATAAAAAGACTTCAAGGAAGAATATTAGATTTCTTTCTGAAGCCATTTGAATATTCCACTTCCCCTACCACCCCATCTTTTTTTTTACAAACTTTATTTCAAGACAAGATACAATGGGAGTAAAACAACATAGATAACAACTCAGAGCTACATGTCAAATACTTCGTCCAACTCCCCGGCAGTGGGCTGCGTGCCCAGAATACTGCAGGCATTTCCCTCTGGATCGCAACACTGAGTCTCTGAAAGAGGAAGCTGGTCGCCCTGTGGTCCTTGGTTTCTATGATGAGTTTTCCACCCAGCTCCTTGAGAAACTTTAGAGCACACTTGCCCCATGCTCCATGGGTCTCCGACCCTATTGGGATGAAGTTATAGCAAGAGGGAAGGTCTTCATATTTGCGGGTCTTCTGGGTCTCCCTGTGGCTGGCAGCTCCACCCCCTTCGGCTAAGGAGTGTGGCAGGTAGGTGTCTGCCAATGTGGCAGCACAGGTGTAGTCCCAAGCAATCTGCTTACCATCCTTCCAGGGTAGCATGGTGGCTCCATCAGGACGCTTTTGACTTCCATCAGACCTCTGCACTTGGGGTTCCCGTTGAGCTGGGCAACGGGCTGTGGCGAGGCTTCTCTTTATGATGTCATTAACCTCCTCATGTCTAGCATACTTCCCTTCTGATGTGTGACACACTAGACCATGAAGTCCGAATTGATCAGCCGTCGCCCTGCCGCAAATACACCTATGTTCGGTGAGTATGGGGGCGGCTAGGCGAAGAGCAACACCAATCCGAATGGCCTGTGGGTCGAGTCGAGTGCCCAGAGAGGAATTGGGAACAGCTAGAAGGAAATCTCCTGAGTGTGGTGCCTTCACCGCTTGGAGACGAGCTTTGTCCTTTCCTGAAGCGTTGGTGAGCATTGTGTTGGAAATTTTTCCATGATCGGTTTGTCCCAGTGGGACTGTTTGTGCTCTTTGGGAGGAGCTGGTCTACTGGAGGGTCTGCCAGGATGTCCCACTGCACTGCTGCTTCAATGAACTTGGGGTCTTGGGCTCCCACCACACCTCTCAAACGTTCAGGGACAATCCTTTTGACTAATCCACAGGAGGCCAAACACGATGACAGAAATGCAGGTAACGCTACCTGCCTTGCTTTGCGCACCCTATACCTCCCAGTCGCACTGGGAGGGTTGCCTGCTCCCATTGCTGATCCTCTAGTGACAGATTCAGTGCCTTCTTGAAGGTTGATCTCAGGTGTGCGTCATACTCGTCAAGTGTTGGGTTGTCAAAGAGGGTGCGCACCTCAAGAAGTAAGTGAGTCTTGGCATAGTAAGACACCTTGTGAGGAGATACAAGGCATCATGGGCATCAAGATCACTTATTCTCTCCTCCATTCTTTTCAGGTCATTCACTTTGTCCTTGAGGACAGTGTCGATGGCGTGGTGACCAGCGTGCTCCCAGGAGGGTACTGTTGGATGGAGTGATAGTAGTGACTTCTGGGAGGATTGTTTGCACCGCATTGATTATTTCCTGATTTGTTGTGATAATTTCACACTTTGAGGGATTAAGGATGAGTCCTAAGGCTTCTCCCTGTGTCTTCACCCGTTGTAGGTCCTCTAACAAGGACTCCCAGTACCTGCCAGAGTGCCATCATCCAGGTACCAGATGTTGAGCTCGCTGCATAGGCTGGAAGTTAGTTCTCTTACTGCCAAACAGAAGAGAAGTGGAGCGAGTGGATCACCCTGCTGAACACCCTCAGATGAGGGAATTTCATGTTCCCCAAACAAAGAGTTGAGGGTTTGCTGTAGCCAGCTGAAATGAAGGGAAAGAGACTGGGAACCGATCTCGAACGGCTGGCAAGACCACACTCTCTTCACCATATTAAAGGCATTTCTAAAGTCAAGTTTGACTACGGCCTTGTCTTCTGATAGGTCCCTGATGTAGGCCCTTGCCGCATGAGCTGCGGCTTCACTGCCTTGAGAGACCCCAAAGCCCAGTTGGTGTGGCTGGAGTAAACTGGCAGCTTCTAGGCGAATGTTTCTTACTGCTGCTTTGGCAACTAGGCGGCGAAGGGTGTTACCAACAGCAATGGGTCTGATTCCCCATCCTTCTTCTTCAAAGCGCATAATGAGGCTCCAAAAGAAAGGTTTAATTTCTTCTGGGATTCGCCCAGCCAGGCAGTTGTTGACAAAAGTTGTTAATTCGGTGAGGAGAATTGATGCAGATGCTCCGAGTACTGGATTTACCATCTCTTTGAGGTGTTGTGGTCGAATTCCAGTGTAACCTCCTGCAGATCCTGCTGGAAATGACACTATCGCCTTATAGACTTCTGATTCTGGCAAAATTAATTGTTCAGTGATGGGGTCTCCTTCAGGGTTGTTGTTGATGGCTATGGTGTCCCTTGTCGGATGCTTGTCTCTTAGTGCTTGAGCTGTGGTCTCATCTTTGGGAGCAACAGTGTCGTCACTTGTAATTATTCTGATTGCTCCCACTATGTTACCTTCTTCGATTTTTTTGCTAACCTGTGCGCAAATTTTCTCGTTTTCAGTGGAGTTTTTCTTGGGTCTACCTCTGTGATTCCTGCGATGATGGGGCAGAGGGACACAATTATCTGCTCTTGGGTAGTTGCGCACTGCCTTGATGACTGAAGTGGTTAGCAGTTTGCCTCGTCTTTCAGGAACTGCAAGACAGACATTGCCAAACAGGAGCAGGTTGCGCCATGCTTTAATGGTGCCTCGGGCTTCTAAATTGGTGGAGCCTCCATTCACCTGCTTAAGAAGGTCTGTGAATTTCCCTGCTGCATATGGGCGAGCTGCTTTAGGAATGTGGGATAGGGTACTGCTAGCAGTGGATTTGAATGCCAGCAGAAGGTTTTCGCAAGAGAGGAGGTTGCCATTGGGATTGACATCTGCCTGTGGAGGCTGTGGGCTGCTCTCTGCCGGGAGCCTATGTGATCCTGCACACCCATTGTGTGCACGAATAAGGCCATCTCTGTTGCGTGCTCGAAACTCTCCACACACCTGACATGTGCCTCTTCTTTCATTGTTGGGTGCACCATTTCCCTGGCTTTGTGGCTGGCTGGCTGCATCATCTGCCATACCTCAAACTGTGTGGTAAGCCCGGGGGGCCGTAAGGAAAATGGCACATGACACATACCTAATGTGGTTCATGGTGGTGGTGGGTTGAGCAGAGGGTCTCTCGTCCTTGAGGTGGGCAGTGGGGGGCGAGGGAGGAATGGGGATGTGTGATAAGGTAGGCCGGCCGGACGCGTCACTATAACAACACTATATGACCGACACACCGCTATATACCACACATGCTATGCGCATACCGTGCGCATGCTAAACACATGCTATGCAATATACACTATATATACTATATATATATATATATATATATATATATATATATATATATATATATATATATATATATATATGTGTGTGTGTGTGTGTGTGTGTGTGTGTTTTGCGTGTGAAAATCACACGACGCTCTGACCCACAGGACCACCCAATCCTACTAGGTGTAGGACCACCCAATCCTAGCTAGGTGTTTTACCATGATCCGAGGACATCCGATGGTGTGGTTGCCTCAGAGCTAATTTCATTTTACTACCCGTTTGGTGTATTAGCCTCCACATGCAGTATATATCGTATTGTAACCACCGAGTGGTATTTAATCAATAAAAACCTGCGACTAGCCTAGGGCTCGAACCCGTGTTGTTTTGGCCCGCCTGATCGTGTGATTTTCGCTCACCATAAGGCGGGCCAAAACAACACGGGTTCAAGCCCTCGGCTCGCAGTGTTATTATTGATTAAATACCACTCGTTCTTGGTTACAATACGATGTATACTGCTTGTGGAGGCGAGTACACCAAACGAGGAGTAGACTAAAATTAGCTCTGTCACCCACACCATCGTATGTCCTCGGATCACGGTACAACACCTAGCTCTGCTGGGCGTGTGATCTTTGTAGGACTGGGTGGTCCTGTGAGTTAGAGCGTCGTGTGATTTTCGCTCACCATGAGGCGGGCCAAAACAACACAGGTTCGAGCCCTCGGCTAGTCGCAGTGTTGTTATTGATTAAATACCACTCGGTGGTTACAATATATATATATATATATATATATATATATATATATATATACAGTGGAACCTCTGGTTCCAACCATAATTCGTTCCAAAACTCTGGTCGTGACCCGAACGTAATTTTCCCATTGGATTGTATGTAAATACGATTAATCCGTTACAGACCCCTACAAACTGTATGTAAATATTGCTTTTTTAAGGTTTTTAAACACAAAAATAGTTAATTATACCATAGAGTGTACAGTGTAATAGTAAAGGAAATGTAAAAACCTTGAATAACACTGAGAAAACATTGAACAACATAGATAACTAACACTGCATGAGTCCGTTCTAGACCCCTATGAACCATTCGCTCTAAACAGTTTTTTTTAAGAGTTTTAAGCACAGAAAAAATAATCAAAGTTTGAAAAATCTTTAATTATACAAAATAATGCACAGTTTAATAGAGAAAAAAACTTAAATAACCGAGAAAAAAACATACCATAAACAACCAAGGAAATTAACCTTGCATGAGTCGACTTCTGGTGTGAAGGAAGTGAGGAGGACGATAAGTGGGGAGGAGGTTACTGTTTTGAAGGAGAGTCCGCCTCCGTGATGGAGGGACGTTCTACTTTAGGTGTTTTCTCTCATTTAGCTGGTGGATCAAACTTCACCATAAACCGATCTAATGTGACTTGTCTTTTCCTTCGCATTAAAACGTTATGGAAATGAGAGACAACGTTATCATTCATCATGTTCAACACTGTTCGTAACAGTTTTGTTCTTCTCAAAGAAATCCTGGAACTCATTTCATTTTTCTATGACGGCTTTTATCACAACACTTTTAATCTCCTCCCTTTCTTCTTCCTCCGATGACTGCTCCTCAGTGAGCACCTTATGCTGCTCATTCTGGAGTTCAGCGAGTTCATCCATTGTCAGTTCCTCCTCGTGATCCTCGACCAGTTCCTCGATGTCGTCACTGTCGACTACAAGACCCATGCTCTTGCCCATGGACATGATCTCCTCCACAACAGAGGTCTTAAATCCTTTGAGATCTCATGTGAAAATTGGCACGGCCGTGTTTGTTCGGCACCCGATTATGTGTTCGTGACCAGATGCAAAAATTTGGCAAATTTTTTGGTCGTGAACCGATTTGTTCATGTTCAGAAGCGTTCGTGACCAGAGGTTCCACTGTATATATATATATATATATATATATATATATATATATATATATATATATATATATATATATATATATATATATATATATATGTTGCTACCTTTGCAACATTTCACAGTTCCTGATGACGCACTGAGAAGTGTCAAAGTACTTGAGCTAAAGATTTCAACCCCCCGTGGCTTGTCTTGAAATGTTGCAAAGGTAGCAACAGGAGAAGTGAGGGGAAGTGTTCTCAGTGACTGACAGAGGGTTGCAAGGTTCCCAAAATAACACTCTAGACCAGGGGTCTCCAAATTTTTCACTGTGAGGGGCCACACTGTATATTTTACATATTTTCGTGGCCCAAAGAAAAATTCAGTCTTATTAATAAATAAAATTTAAATAAATTAATAAGTTTTATTTGGATCTTATTTGTAATCAGCATGATATGATTAAGAACAAAAGATAAATGTGATAATTATGAAGAAACAATACCATTCTTACACTGAGAAATGATATATAATGAGTAAAAATGTCAAACATAAGCCAATGCTCTGTCAGTATAATCAATTACTGAACTGCAGTTGAGAAAAGCTGACACAAGATTAATTTGCACAAGATTAATTGGAATGATGGAACTGGTTTTTTAATTTTAAAATATTACTGAAGTGATGTTTCAAGTTTGAGGAGCCAATTATTAGAATGGACTTCATCACTCGTCAGATAAATTTATGCGATATTTGGACTTGACATACTTCATTTTGGAAAATGTTCACAAAGGTACGTTGTACCAAAAACTGATATGAATCCACAAGCAAATCTCCTCAAATTTGGAAAATCTTCAGGTTGTAAAGATTTATAAAACTGGATCAGATTTCCTTCTTTACACTTTTCTTTTACCATGTCATCTGACTGGAGATTAATAATTTCCATGTAAAAGTGACTTAGGAGTGTTTCAACATTGCCTTATTTCATCTGTTTTTTTCCATCAAGATCAGAAAATCATTTCTGAAATTGTTTTTGCAAGTCATTAATGATTTGTGTTGCAAATGAAGTATGAAATTCTGCTCCACTTTCGTCATGACATTTTTCACAACATGGGAAATAAATGCCTTGACATGCGTGAATAGATCACAGATCAAATTTGCTTCATCTTGCAACTTCAGATTCAGTTGATTCACATGGCTTGTCGAGTCTGCTAAAAAAAATGCCAGTTTCCGAAGCCAGTCAGCGTTTGATAAAAGTTGTTCGGTGCGATTCTTCTCTGTGAGAAATTAATCATTTTCCTTTCTGAGCTGAATGAACAGTTATTGAACTTTTTCACAACTAAGCCATAGAACTGCGGTATAATAAGGCAAGTCAGCGCACTCAGAATCAGTTTCTCTCAGAAAAATCACGAAACTGGCGATGATTAAGACCGAGAGATCGAATATAATTCACTGTTAAAACAACAGTGAATTTCAGAACGCAAGACATATCCATATATTTTCATTCCAATGCTTGCTGATGGATAACGCAGTACAGAAACATGGGCCTTTTAGGAATCCACCATCCTCATAACCTCTTGTGATTTGTTCATTCTTCCATCAATTGCATTGCAGTTTATTCCACTCCAGGTTATATTTTAATACAGTTTTTTGTAATCCTTTGAAGATGTCAACTCCAGTTTCTGTGCTGTGTATGCTGTGCATTAACACTAATTCTCGTGTGACATTAAATTCACTGTTGACGCCACAGATGGATACCAGGAGTTGTGATGTGTCACTCACATCATTCGATTCATCAAGTGCGAGAAAATAAATCTTAAACTTTCGTGCTTTGTCTGCAATTTAATGAAATATATTGCTTACTATATCTTCATTTCTACGAGCAACGGTATTTGACGCAAGACTGAGAATTTTGAACAGATTTGTTTTTCTGGGCATAACTCTCGCACAGCTTCAATCATACACTCTTTGATCAGATCTCCATCGGTGAATGGCTTTCTTTTTATAGCTAATGCATAAGTTACTTTGTAACTGACCCTGGTTAAAGTTCATTTTCAGCTCTTCTTCGTTAAAAACCTTGTTGGGACAGCAACCTACGTTGCATTGATTCATTTTTTTCTGACACCTAGCTCGGCTGGGTGCTTGGTTGTTGTAGGATTGTGTGGCCCAGTGGGTTAAGGCATCATGTGATTTTCGCTCAATACGAGGCAGGGCCAAAACTACATGGGTTCGAATCCTCGTCTAGTCGCAGTGTTGTTGTTGATTCAATACCACACGTTCGTGGTCACAATAATATATATATATATATATATATATATATATATATATATATATATATATATATTTATATAGTGCAGACTAAGTGGCTGTTGCAACACATTGTACCTATTTCCTTAAAAAGGTGTTGGCCAGACATATTCCACACCACATGTTCTCAGAAGTTATTCTTTTGTGTAAGTAAAGATATTTTTGCAGTAATTTACGGTGAAGAACTGGCTAAGCTGCATGTTCACTCTTGTTCTAATTGGTAGAACTTCGAAAATTATACAATAACTTTCAGAACTTGGTACGACTGCTGAAGTTTACCAGGAACTTTAATCACTTGGATCATTATGTTTAACTTTTCCATCAGATTTTTGTATCTTATGTTGGCGGTTGTGGAATCTGTAGTGATGGAGTTTGTGGTGGAGGGAGGGAGTGAGGGAGGGAGTGAAGGAGGGAGGGAGGAAGGAACGATTTACGAAGGGAGGATGGAAGGACGTAAAGAGGGAGAGAGGGAAGGATAGATGGATGGATGGATGGATGGAGGGATGAAGGGAAGGATGGAGGGAGGGAGGGAGGGAGGGAGGGAAGGATGGATGGAGGGAGGGAGGGAGGGAGGGAGGGATGGAGGGAGGGAAGGATGGATGGATGGATGGATGGAGGGAGGGAGGGAGGGAAAGAGGGATGGAGGGAGGGAAGGATGGAGGGAGGGAGGGAGGGAGGGAGGTAGGGAGGGTGGGAGGGAGGGAGGGAGGGATTGATGGATGGATGGAGGGAGGGATGGAGGGAGGGAAGGATCCATCTCACAGAAAACGGAGAGCATAACAAAGGTAGGCAGCGGCTCTTTGCACAGTCCTCGCTACGACACCGTACTGCTAAGGTGTTGGTGAGTGTGTATGTGAGTGTGTGTGTGAGTGTGTGTGTTTATGTGTTTGTGTGTGTGTGTATATATATGTATTTGTGTGTATGTTGGTTACCACTTTGTCCTAGGCACATGTCTATTAGACGTGTTTGTGTGTGTGTGTGTGAGAGAGAGAGAATGTGTGTGTGTTAGTTACCATTTTGTCCTAGGCACATGTCTATTAGACGTGTTTGTGTGTGAGAGAGAGAGAGAATGTGTGTGTGTTGGTTACCATTTTGTCCTAGGCACATGTCTATTAGACGTGTTTGTGTGTGTGTGTGTGAGAGAGAGAGAGAGAGTATGTGTGTGTGTGTGTGTTTGTGTGTGTGTGTGAGAGAGAGAGAATGTGTGTGTGTCTGTTTTTGTGTGTGTGTGTTTTTGTGTGTGTGTGAGAGAGAGAGAGAATGTGTGTGTGTTGGTTACCATTTTGTCCTAAGCACATGTCTATTAGACGTGTTTGTGTGTGTGTGTGTGAGAGAGAGAGAGAGTATGTGTGTGTGTGTGTTTGTGTGTGTGTGAGAGAGAGAGAGAGAATGTGTGTGTGTGTGTTTGTGTGTGTGTGTGTGTGTGTGTGAGAGAGAGAGAGTATGTGTGTGTTTGTGTGTGTGTGTGAGAGAGAGGGAGTATGTGTGTGTGTGTGAGAGAGAGAGAGAGAATGTGTGTGTGTTAGTTACCATTTTGTCCTAGGCACATGTCGATGTGTGTGTGTGTGTGTGTACTCACCTATTTGTGGTTGCAGGGGTCGATTCATAGCTCCTGGCCCCGCCTCTTCACTGATTGCTACTAGGTCATCTCCTCTTTGCTCCATGGCTTTATCAAACCTCGTCTTAAACTATGCTATGGTTCCTGCCTCCACTACCTTTGAAGAGCTTCAGTATGGTACTCTCTGCGGCCATGGGCCAGGCTCGTCACTTTCTAGGCTATTCCGCTTCCTGACACCTCTATGACTGAAGAAATACTTCCTAACATCCCTTTGACTCATAGGAGTCTTCAACTTCCAACTGTGACCAGTTGTTTCTGTGTTCCCTCTCTGGAACATCTTGTCTCTGTCCACCTTATCTATTCCTCGCAGTATTTTATATGCCGTTATCATGTCTCCCCTAACCCTCCTGTCCTCTAGTGTCGTCAGGCCGATTTTCCTTAACCTTTCTTCGTAGGACAATCCCCTTAGCTCTGCACTTTCTCTAATTTCCTGATGTGTGTGTGTGTGTGTGTGTGTGTGTGTTAGTTAGTTACCATTTTGTCCTAGGCACATGTCGATTTGACACTAGGCCTGTTGTATGTATGTGTGTGTGTGTAAGGAAACACTTCGAAATGTTTCCGCCCCGTCGGGAATAGAACCCGGGCCCTCCGTGCGTGAAGCGAGAGCTTTACCACTAGGCCACCGGGGTGTGTGTGTGTGTGTGTGTGTGTGTGCGTGCGTGGGTGTTTGTATGTATTTGTGGGAGTGTGTACTCACCTAATTGTGGTTGCAGGGGTCGAGACTCAGCTCCTGGCCCTGGTATTTATGTGTGTAAATATGTGTTAGTCTTATGTGTGTGCATGCATGTTTGTGTGTGTGTATGTATGTGTGTGTGTATATGTAACTTCCAATTTATAATTACCTTTTTTATTCTTTGGTTTGTGCTCCAGCTCCTGGTCCCACCTAGTCTGTCTACCTGTCCATCACTCATTTTCTCACCGTCTACTTATTTATAATTCTTTAACCACATTCACTTATATTACACTGTCTCCCACTCTGTCTCCTATTCTGTCTGTCTCCCACTCTGTCTGTCTCCCACTCTGTCTGTCTCCCACTCTGTCTGTCTCCCACTCTGCCTGTCTCTCACTCTGCCTATCTCCCACTCTGTCTGTCTCCCACTCTGTCTGTATTCCACTCTGCCTGTCTCCCACTCTGCCTGTCTCCCACTCTGTCTGTCTCCCACTCTGCCTGTCTCCCACTCTGTCTGTCTGTCTCACACTCTGTCTCCCACTCTGTCTGTCTGTCTCTCACTCTGTCTCCCACTGTCTGTCTCCCACTCTGTCTGTCTCCCACTCTGTCTGTCTCCCACTCTGTCTCCCACTCTGTCTCTCCCATTCTGCCTGTCTCCCACTCTACCTGTCTCCCACTCTGTCTGTTTCCTACTCTGTCTCCCACTCTGTATGTCTGTCTCCCACTCTGTATGTCTGTCTCCCACTCTGTCTGTCTGTCTCCCACTCTGTCTGTCTGTCTGTCTGTCTGACTATCTTGTCTATTAGGTTTCTGCCTGTCTGGCAATATATGATATTGCCAGTCTATCTGCATGTCTGTCTGCATGTATGTCTATCTGCGTTTTTCTATCTGTTTGTCTGCCAAACTGTCTGTCTGCTTCCCAGGCTGCCAACTTGTCTGTCTGCCTTCCAGGCTGCATCCCTGTCTGTCTGACAGACTGCCAGTCTTTCTATCTGCCTACCTACCATTCTGTCTGCCTGTCTAAGTTCTTCTCTGCTACTCCTGTCATTTCCTTACTTTTGAATTTTCCACTTCTTATCGTCTCTTGAAGCATTTCCTACGTTTCATCTCTCCCTTCTTCCTCGTATCTTATTGAGTCCTTTTGACGTCATCTTTTTTCCCTCCCTCTTCCTACACATCTTTGCGCTTTCCGTTCTCCTTATTTTTCTTCAATCTTCTGACTTACGGTCAAATTATTCATTGTTCACTGGTATTAAAAGAACATAATTATAATTTAGCTATGCTAAGTTAGCTTAGGTTAGGTTGGTTCCGTCACATGACCTACCGAAACTCACCTAAGCTAAAGGTAACCTAGTGTAGCCTAAACTAGCCTAACCTAGCTTATAACAAACCTTACTTAATCAAAGCTAATCAAGCTAACCTAATTTACCCTCCGTTAACCTAACTTAGCTTAATTTAACCTCATTCACTCTTCTAAGGGTGTGTCCTGAAGCAGGTTGAGTGGTAGTTGTCAAGACACTTAAAACTCCTCTCCTCTGTTCTTCCTGGAATACAATAATAACGAATGGCTAATCACCTAACTACTCACGTAACTTGATCCACGATTCTCTCCCTTACTTTCAACCTTCCCTTCCCTCTCTCTTATTTTATTCCCCTTTCCATGTCTCCCTTGTTTCCTGTCTTTATTCCCCATTCCTTCCCCCAATAGCACACAGGGGACAAATCTTGCTATCTTGGCCCACCTCCCAGCCCCACCTCTCTGGCCCACCTCCCTGTCCCACCTCCCTGGCCCACCTCCCTGGCCCTACTTGGCCCATCTCCCTGGGCCCACTTGGCCCACCTCCCTGGGCCCACGCTGCCAAACTGATTCTAACTCAGTTTCAAGAGAAGTAAAAATGTGAGCATTTGTGTGTGTGGCAGCGAGGTGTCAGCACCACAGTACTGCCCTGCTGACACCAGTGGCCTTACAGTGTGTATCAGCACTAGGGTTGGATCCTGCTGACACCAGTGGTCTTACAGTGTATGTGTATCAGCACTATCGTTGTGCTCTGCTGACACCAGTGGTCTTACAGTGTGTATATCAGCACTTAAGAATTGTCCTGCTGACACCAGTGGTCTTATAATGTGAGATGTCAGCACTATAATACTGCTCTATTGACACCAGTGGTCTTATAGTGTAAGGTGTCAACACCATAGTACTGCCCTGCTGACACCAGTATTCCTATAGTGTGAGGTGTCAACACCACAATACTGCCCTGCTGACTTCAGTGATCTTATAGTGAGTGCATCAGCACTAGGGTAGTGCCCTAATGACACCAAAGTTTTACAATGTGAAATGTCAGCAAAACAGTAATGCCCTGCTGACACTAGGGGTCCTAAAGTGTGCAGTGTCAGCATCATAATATTGCCCTGCTGACATTAGTGGTCTTATACTGTGAGGTGTCAGGGAGGTGTCATTGGTATAGATATGTTGATATCAGTTGAAAAAACTATACCACTGTCAGCTGAGCAATTATATTGCTGACACTTGAGGGACTGTACTGCTGACAGCAGTGATTTTACAGTGAATGTGATTTTATTGACTGATGAAAAAAAAATTCGGTAATTCTGGTTGTCAGGACACTGCTGGTTGTCAGGACACTGTTGGTTGTCAGGACACTGCTGGTTGTCAGGACACTGCTGGTTGTCAGAAACTAATCACCAAAACCTAAAGAATGATGATTTAGCTTTGTCAGTGACTGTACTGTTGTTAGTGACTGTACTGTTGTTAGTGACTGTACTGTTGTTAGTGACTGTACTGTTGTTAGTGTCTGTACTGTTGTTAGTGACTGTACTGTTGTTAGTGACTGTACTGTTGTTAGTGACTGTACTGTTGCTAGTGACTGTACTGTTGTTAGTGACTGTACTCTTGTTAGTGACTGTACTGTCGTTAGTGACTGTACCGTTTTCAGTTACTGTACTGTTGACAGTGACTGTACCGTTGTCAGCGACTGTGCCGTTGACAGTGACTGTATTGTTGTCAGTGACCGAAATGTTATCAACAAAATTAGTATTGGTGTGAAAAGAACAGTGAAATATTGTGTTGTCACTGCAGCTGTGATGGTGATTGTATAGTGACTAATAAAGTCCATAAAGAACTGATGTAGTAACTGTAGAACTGGTGCAACCACTGTAGAATTAGTGCAATCACTGTAGAACTGATGTAATAACTGTAGAACTGATGTAACCACTGTATAACTAGTGTAATCACTGTAGAACTGATGAAGTCACTGTAGAACTGGTGTAACCACTGTAGAACTGGTGTAATCACTGTAGAACCTGTGTAATCACTGTAGAACTGGTGTAGCCACTATAGAACCGGTGTAATCATTGTAGAACTGATAGTCATTGCAGAACTGATAATCACTGTAGAACCGATATAACCAATGTAGAATTTATCGAAGTTGTAAAACTGATAGCAACTGTAGAAATGACATAGTCACTGTAGAAATGATATAGTCGCTGTAGATCTGATAGTCACTGTAAAAGTGATAACCACTGTAGAACTGATAGTCAGGGTGGACCTTATATAGTCACTGTAGACTTGATAGTCTCTGTAGAAATGAAAGTCACAGTGGAAGATACATAGTAGAAATGACATAGTCACTGTATAAATGATATAGTCACTGTAGAACTGATATAGTCACTGTAGAATTTATAGTAACTGTGGAACTGATGGTCACTGCAAAACTGATAGTCACTTTATAATTGACAAGTCACTGTAAGACTGATAGTAGCTGTAGAAGTAAGAAATGTTAATTACAAAGTAAAAACATTATAGTGCTGTCAGTCACATGTGAAGCTGCTGTCAGTTGAGTAACTATATTGCTGTCAGTTGAGTTACTATACTGCTGTCAGTTGAGTTACTATACTGCTGTCAGTTGAGTTACTATACTGCTGTCAGTTGAGTAACTATACTGCTGTCAGTTGATTAACTATACTGCTGTCAGTTGAGTAACTATACTGCTGTCAGTTGAGTAACTATACTGTTGTCAGTTGAGTAACTATACTGCTGTCAGTTAAGTAACTATACTGCTGTCAGTTAAGTAACTATACTGCTGTCAGTTGAGTAACTATACTGCTGTCAGTTGAGTAACTATACTGCTGTCAGTTGAGTAATTATACTGCTGTCAGTTGAGTAACTATACTGCTGTCAGTTGAGTTACTATACTGCTGTCAGTTAAGTAACTATACTGCTGTCAGTTGAGTAACTATACTGCTGTCAGTTGAGTAACTATACTGCTGTCAGTTGAGTAACTATACTGCTGTCAGTTGAGTAATTATTCTGCTGTCAGTTGAGTAACTATACTGCTGTCAGTTAAGTAACTATACTGCTGTCAGTTAAGTAACTATACTGCTGTCAGTTGAGTAACTATATGCTATCAGTTGAGTAATTATTACATGAATTCTAGTCAAAGTTAGTAACTTAACTGCTGTCAGTTAAGTAACTATACTGCTGTCAGTTGAGTAACTATACTGCTGTCAGTTGAGTAATTATACTGCTGTCAGTTGAGTAACTATACTGCTGTCAGTTGAGTAACTATACTGCTGTCAGTTGAGTAATTATACTGCTGTCAGTTGAGTAACTATACTGCTGTCAGTTGAGTAACTATACTGCTGTCAGTTGAGTAACTAATGAGTGTTATCAACTAACATGAACATCAGTGTTATATTATTGTTATCATAATATATCATAACGTTAACAACAGCAATATATCATAACGTTAACAACTGCTGTCAGTTAAGTAACTATACTGCTGTCAGTTGAGTAATTATACTGCTGTCAGTTGAGTAACTATACTCAGTTGAGTAACTATACTGCTGTCAGTTGAGTTACTATACTGCTGTCAGTTGAGTTACTATACTGCTGTCAGTTGAGTAACTATACTGCTGTCAGTTAGTACTATACTGCTGTCAGTTAAGTAACTATACTGCTGTCAGTTGAGTAACTATACTGCTGTCAGTTGAGTAATATACTGCTGTCAGTTGAGTAACTATACTGCTGTCAGTTGAGTAATTATACTGCTGTCAGTTGAGTAACTATACTGCTGTCAGTTAGTAATTATACTGCTGTCAGTTGAGTAACTATACTGCTGTCAGTTGAGTAATTAATGGTGTTATAACTAACTGCTCAGTTTATAATTATATGTTGTCAGTTAGTAACAACTGCTTACTAAGTAACAACTGCTGTCAGTTAGTAATTATACTGCTGTCAGTTGAGTAATATACTGCTGTCAGTTGAGTAACTATCATGAGTTTATAATTATACTGCTCAGTTTATATTATTTACTAATTATCATAGTAAAGTAATCATATTGCTGTCAGTTAGTAACTATACTGCTGTCAGTTGATTAACTATACTGCTGTCAGTTGAGTAATATACTGCTGTCAGTTGAGTAACTATACTGTTGTCAGTTGAGTAACTATACTGCTGTCAGTTGAGTAACTATACTGCTGTCAGTTAGTAATTATACTGCTGTCAGTTGAGTAATTATACTGCTGTCAGTTGAGTAATTGGTTATACTACTGTCAGTTATAATTGTTACTGTGTCAGTTGAAAGTAATCTAATACTGCTGTCAGTTAGTAAATATACTGCTGTCAGTTGAGTAATATACTGCTGTCAGTTGAGTAACTATACTGCTGTCAGTTGAGTAATTATACTGCTGTCAGTTTAGTAATTATACTGCTGTCAGTTGAGTAATTATATTGCTGTCAGTTGAGTAACTATACTGCTGTCAGTTTATTAACTATACTGCTGTCAGTTGAGTAACTATACTGCTGTCAGTTGAGTAACTATACTGTTGTCAGTTGAGTAACTATACTGCTGTCAGTTAAGTAACTATACTGCTGTCAGTTAAGTAACTATACTGCTGTCAGTTGAGTAACTATACTGCTGTCAGTTGAGTAATTATACTGCTGTCAGTTGAGTAACTATACTGCTGTCAGTTGAGTAATTATACTGCTGTCAGTTGAGTAACTATACTGCTGTCAGTTGAGTAATTATACTGCTGTCAGTTGAGTAACTATACTGCTGTCAGTTGAGTAACTAATGAGTGTTATCAACTAACATGAACATCAGTGTTATATTATTGTTATCATGATATATCATAACGTTAACAACAGCAATATATCATAACGTTAACAACTGCTGTCAGTTAAGTAACTATACTGCTGTCAGTTGAGTAATTATACTGCTGTCAGTTGAGTAACTATACTGCTGTCAGTTGAGTAATTATACTGCTGTCAGTTTAGTAATTATACTGCTGTCAGTTGAGTAATTATATTGCTGTCAGTTGAGTAACTATACTGCTGTCAGTTGATTAACTATACTGCTGTCAGTTGAGTAACTATACTGCTGTCAGTTGAGTAACTATACTGTTGTCAGTTGAGTAACTATACTGCTGTCAGTTAAGTAACTATACTGCTGTCAGTTAAGTAACTATACTGCTGTCAGTTGAGTAATTATACTGCTGTCAGTTGAGTAACTATACTGCTGTCAGTTGAGTAACTATACTGCTGTCAGTTGAGTAATTATACTGCTGTCAGTTGAGTAACTATACTGCTGTCAGTTGAGTTACTATACTGCTGTCAGTTGAGTTACTATACTGCTGTCAGTTGAGTAACTATACTGCTGTCAGTTGAGTTACTATACTGCTGTCAGTTAAGTAACTATACTGCTGTCAGTTAAGTAACTATACTGCTGTCAGTTGAGTAACTATACTGCTGTCAGTTGAGTAACTATACTGCTGTCAGTTGAGTAATTATACTGCTGTCAGTTGAGTAACTATACTGCTGTCAGTTAAGTAACTATACTGCTGTCAGTTAAGTAACTATACTGCTGTCAGTTGAGTAATTATACTGCTGTCAGTTGAGTAATTATAATGCTGTCAGTTGAGTAACTATACTGCTGTCAGTTGAGTAACTATACTGCTGTCAGTTGAGTAATATACTGCTGTCAGTTGAGTAACTATACTGCTGTCAGTTGAGTAATCTATAACTGCTGTCAGTTGAGTAACTAATGAGTGTTATAACTAACATAACATCAGTGTTATATTATTGTTATCTAATATATCATAACGTTAACAACAGCATATATCATAAGGGTTAACAACTGCTGTCAGTTAAGTAACTATACTGCTTCAGTTGAGTAATTTATACTGTGTCGTTGAGTAACTATACTACGTTCAGTTGAGTAATTATACTGCTGTCAGTTGAGTAACTAATGAGTGTTATCAACTAACATGAACATCAGTGTTATATTATTGTTATCATAATATATCATAACGTTAACAACAGCAATGTTTTCAGCGTTGTTAGCGGTGATATTTAGTGGCGTCAGCACCGTAGTTGTCGGAGTCAGCAGCGTAGTTGTCGGGGTCAACAGCGTGTTGTGGGAGTCAATAGCTAGTTGCGGTCACCAGCGTAGTTGTCGGGTCAACAGCGTAGTTGTCGGGTCAACAGCGTAGTTGTCGGGTCAACAGCGTAGTTGTCGGGTCAGCAGCGTAGTTGTCGGGGTCAGCAGCGTAGTTGTCGGAGTCAGCAGCGTAGTTGTCGGAGTCAACAGCGTAGTTGTCGGGGTCACCAGCGTAGTTGTCGGGGTCAGCAGTGTAGTTGTCGGGGTCAGCAGCGTAGTTGTCGGGGTCAACAGCGTAGTTGTCGGGGTCAGCAGCGTAGTTGTCGGGGTCAGCAGCGTAGTTGTCGGGGTCAGCAGCGTAGTTGTCGGGGTCAGCAGCGTAGTTGTCGGGGTCAGCAGCGTAGTTGTCGGGGTCAGCAGCGTAGTTGTCGGGGTCAGCAGCCGTAGTTGTCGGGTCAGCAGCGTAGTTGTCGGGGTCAGCAGCGTAGTTGTCGGAGTCAGCAGCGTAGTTGTCGGAGTCAGCACCGTAGTTGTCGGAGTCAGCAGCGTAGTTGTCGGAGTCAGCAGCGTAGTTGTCGGAGTCAGCACCGTAGCTGTCGGAGTCAGCAGCGTAGTTGTCGGAGTCAGCAGCGTAGTTGTCGGGGTCAACAGCGTAGTTGTCGGAGTCAACAGCGTAGTTGTCGGGGTCACCAGCGTAGTTGTCGGGGTCAACAGCGTAGTTGTCGGAGTCAAGCAGCGTAGTTGTCGGGTAAAGCAGCGTAGTTGTCGGGGTCACCCAGCGTAGTTGTCGGGGTCAGCAGCGTAGTTGTCGGGTCAGCAGCGTAGTTGTCGGGGTCAGCAGCGTAGTTGTCGGGGTCAGCAGCGTAGTTGTCGGGGTCACCAGCGTAGTTGTGGGAGTCAGCAGCGTAGTTGTCGGGGTCAGCAGCGTAGTTGTCGGGGTCAGCAGCGTAGTTGTCGGGGTCACCAGCGTAGTTGTCGGGGTCAGCAGCGTAGTTGTCGGAGTCAGCAGCGTAGTTGTCGGAGTCAGCAGCGTAGTTGTCGGAGTCAGCAGCGTAGTTGTCGGGGTCAGCAGCGTAGTTGTTGTCGGGGTCAGCAGCGTAGTTGTCGGACTCAGCAGCGTAGTTGTCGGCGTCAGCACCGTAGTTGTCGGAGTCAACAGCGTAGTTGTCGGAGTCACAGCGTAGTTGTGCTGCAGCTGGTCGGCAGCACGTAGTTGTCGAGTCAACGGAGTGTCGAGCACAGCGTAGTTGTCGTGGTCAGCAGCGTAGTTGTTGGAGTCAGCAGTGTAGTTGTCGGAGTCAGCACCGTAGTTGTCGGGGTCAGCAGCGTAGTTGTCGGGGTCAGCAGTGTAGTTGTCGGGGTCAGCAGTGTAGTTGTCGGGGTCAGCAGTGTAGTTGTCGGGGTCAGCAGCGTGATCATAGTCTCCATCAAGACGCCTAAATTATTGAGTTTATATGATAAAACTAAAATGTTAAAAGCCGAAGATGTAATCGTTAAATTATATTTAGAAATAACTATAATACTGCAAATTACATTTTATTATAGCTGATTATTACGCTTGAAGACAGAAGCCACTATAGAAGAATAAGATAACCCAAGAAGTAACGAAAAATAACCCGACAAAGCCAGGTAGAGTGGCTTAGTTCTATTGGCGTCCTTAGGTCCTTTCCCAAGATGCAACCTGCAATAGCCGACTCACTACTAGGTACCTATTTACAGCTAGGTAAGCAAATGTAGATGGCGTTAGGAGACTTGCTCGTATGTCTCGTTTCGTCAGGTATTCGAACCTCGGTCCTTTCTCTTGCGAGCTGCACTCTCTTACTATAGTATTGTTGTGATTATTAACTCTGAAGGTTAATAAAACCAAGAAAATCAATCAGTCTGGCTTATTTCCATTATCATTTCTTGATCTTCTGCCCCAGGTTGCCACCCACAACAGTCAGCTGACACCCAGGTACCTACTGACTGCTAGGTGAACTGAGGCATTAAGTTTAAGGAAAGATGCCTAACATTCACACCTGTACCAGGATTATAATAATTATAATAATAATAATAATAATAATTATTATTATTATTATAATAATAATAATAATAATAATAATAATAATAATAATTATAATAATAATAATAATAATAATAATAATAATAATAATAATAATAATAATAATAATTTTGACAGGTGTGCGCAGGTGTCATGAAGCCTTAATGACTTGTGTCCTCAATTAACTTTTAACCTAACTAATTTTAATTAAATGTATATAGGCATTACGTAATAATCTCTAAGATCAAACCAATTTGTGTTTTTTACAGGTTTCGAAAAGTTATTTAGGAATACCAATGTTCTATTTTTTTGTAGAAAAATGGGCGCTTTTGGGGTCAACCATCGTATAAAATGGATTGGAATTTTTTGATATCTCATATAAGGTTTCCTTGGATCAAGTCTGATTTCCTATTATTATTATTATTATTATTATTATTATTATTATTATTATTATTATCAAAACTAAGTGCTAAACCCATAAAGGTCATACAGAGCTGCATGATTACCTCTTAATTCCCCGTGCGGTGTATAACTCCTACGGATTTAGCGTTTTTCCATAAACATAATAATACTGTGCTTTAAATATACACGTCAGAGAGCTGTTAAAACTGATCTCTATGTTTTTTGCAACAAGTTACTCTCTAGAGGCAGCTCTAGAGGCAGCTCTATCAATGAACACCAACCAGCCCATGAAGGGCACTTGAGTTAGCGCGGGTGACTCCCTCTGGTTTTAACAAGCTGTTTCATACCTCGGCTCATTTTACAACCTAGTGCTTAGGCTGTGAAACCTGACCTGGTAATTGAGTTCCACGCTCGTTCACAATCACTTCTGGTCACTCCGGGGAGGGTACCGGCTCGTTCACAATCACTTCTGGTCACTCCGGGGAGGGTACCGGCTCGTTCACAATCACTTCTGGTCACTCCGGGGAGGGTACCGGCTCGTTCACAATCACTCCTGGTCACTCCGGGGAGGGTACCGGCTCGTTCACAATCACTTCTGGTCACTCCGGGGAGGGTACCGGCTCGTTCACAATCACTTCTGGTCACTCCGGGGAGGGTACCGGCTCGTTCACAATCACTTCTGGTCACTCCGGGGAGGGTACCGGATCGTTCACAATCACTTCTGGTCACTCCGGGAGGGTACCGGCTCGTTCACAATCACTCCTGGTCACTCCGGGAGGGTACCGGCTCGTTCACAATCACTTCTGGTCACTCCGGGAGGGTACCGGCTCGTTCACAATCACTTCTGGTCACTCCGGGAGGGTACCGGCTCGTTCACAATCACTTCTGGTCACTCCGGGGAGGGTACCGGCTCGTTCACAATCACTTCTGGTCACTCCGGGGAGGGTACCGGCTCGTTCACAATCACTTCTGGTCACTCCGGGAGGGTACCGGATCGTTCACAATCACTTCTGGTCACTCCGGGGAGGGTATCGGCTCGTTCACAATCACTCCTGGTCACTCCGGGGAGGGTACCGGCCAGGGTAATTTGATCAAAGTGTTCCAGTCTTCCAGGATTTCCACCTATTGATAGGATGATTGACTTTGGTGTACAGAATGATAAGTGGGCGAGGTTATGTACCTCTGCAGTGAATTCTCCACTACAGAGGTGAGGGAAGGGCCATCCTTGTCTCTTAGAATTCAGATATTATCAGAAAAATAATTAACTTGGCAATTTTTTAGGAAAGAATTTGCGTACATAACAATATATTACTTGAGAAATAATTTTGCAGTGCTTCTTCCTTCCTAGAAAATATCAAACAAGCTAATTAATATAAAGTGGATGATATGGCGTTTGATAAATATTGGATGAAATAAAAACAAGAGATACAGAACTAGCTTTTATTCATACAAGGTTCTGCTATTGTTTTTTTTTTTTTTTTAGCTTTTACAGAGCGGAACGTTGACCCTATTAAATATTACTCTGCAACTTGTATCCTTAGGGTATAGCTTCGATGGCTTTATGACGTCACTGTGTAGAAGATGTACCCGGTGATTAATTGTGCTAGAGTATAGATAGAAAAATTTATCGTGATAGAGCCAAAATGTTAAATCTAATACTGCCAATAATGTTAAATATGATAACGGTAACTATGGTGCTGTCAGCAGTGATGATTATGGTGCTGTCAGCAGTGATGATTATGGTGCTGTCAGCAGTGATGATTATGGTGCTGTCAGCAGTGAAGATTATGGTGCTGTCAGCATCATTGACTAATATTGTACTATCAGCATGGGTGACAGTGGGGCTGCCTGTAACGCAGGTGATATTGTGCTACCCGTTGGCACTAAGGTGGGTCTGGGCAGAGCCAACAATGGCTTACCACTTAGTTATTAATAGACCCTATCGAATGTATTCCGAAAATTGTGTATTGAATTTAATTTCAGCATTTCTACTCATCCAATTAGATCCCCTTGCTAGGTAGTAAGGTAGAAGTAATTACTGACGTCCCTTTGACTCATCAGCGTGTCATCAGCGTGTCTCTGTGTGCAGTTTCCTCCTTTTAAAGAGTGAGTTTTGCCTGCTCTATCGAGTGCTTTGAGAATCTTGTGAGATATATAGACTTTCTCAAGTTTAATAAGATGGTTTGTTCAGGTGAGGGATCCATGCTGGTGCTGCGTACTCTGTAAATAGGTTTGATACATGTAACATACGATGTCCTAAAACACTTTTTGTTTAGATACTTGAATATGTTCTTAAGTTCGCCAGATATTCATAGACTGCCGCACTTACTCACCTGACATGCTCTGTGTTATACCTGATGTTATTCTTATTCCTGTTTTTTTTTTCTCACCAAAACCTGCTCTTAGGTAAATTGTTCCAGCTAAAGTATGACTTTATTTTCACTGTATCTTTGTCGTTGTATGAATTTTCTAGTATCTTTCTTTCCCTAGACAGTTTTCTGTTTCCAGTCTTCTTTTCACATTATTTTCATGACACTGCGCTTCTTGAAGTCCACTAGGTACCTGTCTGACCAATCCTGCAGTTTTTCTAGGTTGTTTTATTTCCCTGATTCCTCAGACATTTACTTTCATTAGTTTTACATCGTCTGCAAATAGTGATATGTACGAGTCTATCTCTTGCATGTAATTTGCAAATACAGGGAACAGTATTGGACGGATCTTTGTGGGGACATCTCTCGTTACATCCGTTCAACCAGGTACCTCGTCTTCAACCATAACTGTCTTCTTGCCCGTTGTTAGTTCTTCATCCAGAGAAGCGCTTCTTTTCGTTATTCCTGCCAGGTCTTTCAATTTATATATTAGTCTCCTGCAATATAGATTCCATGAATGTGCAGTTTATCCTACCCTCTTTTTCATGTTTTTTTTCCTGTTTCCCTGACACAAAACTAGAGTAAGTTTGCAAGACAGGATTTACCTTCTCTCAACTTGTTCTGGCTGTGGTTTATAACCCCGTGTTTCACCAGGTGCTCCAACACTCGCCTCATTATCTTCTCCATTACCTCACAGAGCATGCACATTACGGACACTTACATGTAGTTTAAATATGGAAATGACAATTTTTTTGGAAGGTGCCCTATCTCTAGCGACTTTATTTTTTTTTTTGTATAGAGCTGTGTATGTAGAGCCTCTGCTGCTAGTCTCAGGATCCCTGGGGGGGGGGGTGACAGCTCCGTTGCTTTTTCACATATGTATCTATTTTGATCAGCAACAGCTTCGCTTTCATGCATTATTTTGTTGATTTTATTTTTTCTCTCTTTCCGCTTTGCATCACTGTTCTTAAAATACTTTTTCTCGTCACGGAGACGTCCACACTCTTCCTCGTTACTTCTCCTTCACTCCTAAGTAGTATCACTTGGGTCTTTCCTCTTATCTTCCGTTTCTTATTGTTTTGTTTCATTCTTCGTTTTTTGCCTCTGTCATTGTCAATTTGTCACTCTACCTCTTTTACCTGACTATTGCATATTTATTCCTGGTTCTTTTCCTCGCTACTTTGTTATTATCCATCTTCTATATTTTGTTTGTCCTTGCTCTGGTTATTCTTGGTTTTGCTTTTCTATATCAGTGGCTGTATCGTGGCTTTCTCTATATTTATCAGTCTTTGTTCTCCACTTGGTTATAAATTTATCGTGTAGTATTCACTCTGTCTTCTAGTACATTGTTTTTCCTTGCAGTTCCCTTTCCCACTAGCTCTCATTCAACAAGATTCTCACATGGGAACTGGCTTAAGCCGGTAGGAGCATTGGACCTACCTCGCATGGACCAGTAGGTCTGCTGCAGTGTTCCTTCTCTCTTATGTTCTTATGTACATAGTAAGCTCTTTTGTACTGTGGTATATTCCTCCTTCTTTCATTCTAAACTCTCACCCAGGTATACTTCCACCGGGAAGGCAATGTTCGGGATATACGACCTCGTCTCGCTACTTCCAGCCCAATGGTTACCTATCCTTAAAACCGTACGGAATCTGCTTCCACCACTAATTTATGTAGGTCATTCCACTTTCTGAGTGGGGGGGGATGGGGGGAAGGGAAGAAGTGTATGTTTATGTTTGTTTACAACAAAATGTTGAACCAACTACTCAGCTGGTGTGAAATATTCCTTCATGCATTACTGAATGAAAGCTTGAAGAGTGGTAGGGCAGGGGAGGTCAGGAGGCCAAGACTGAAGGTTGGGGCGGGTGGGAAGAAAAAGGAGGTATTAAAGATGAGAGATATCTGGAAACTATAGGAGAAAAGAGGATCAAGATATGGAGAATAAGGAAGAGGATCATCCACCACTATTTTCATCCATATATATATATATATGTCGTGCCGAGTAGGTAAAACTGGTCAATTAGCAAGAACTCATCTAAAATTAAGTCCTTCCTAAAATTTTCTCTTATACGTTTAAAGATATATTTTTTTCATTTATGTTAATGTAAGAATTTATAATTTTGTACCAAGAGAAACTTTGAAAACCTATCTAACCTTATTACAACAAACGCAATTTAATTTAGCCTAACCCAACTAAATATATTTTAGATACGTTAACATTAATTTAATAATAAACAAACACAATGAAATATATTTTTTTCGTTATGTTCAGAATGATTTTGGCGAAATTATTGCATACACAAATTTTCACTTGTCTTATATGGCAAGGTGAGCGTTGCTATTTAAGCCAAAATCGCAAGTTTTAACTAATCGGCACGACATATATATATATATATATATATATATATATATATATATATATATATATATATATATATATATATATATATATATATATATTTATATGTATATACATATATGCAAGACAAGCCACGGGGGGTGGAAATATTTAGCTCAAGTACTTTCACACTTCTCAGTGCGTCATCAGGAGCTATGCAATGTTGCAAGAGAGCAACAAAAGCAGGGAGAGAGTTCTCAGAGTAGCGTAGTGCGGATGTGTCACCGGCCACGGTTACCCTTAGAATGTGGTCAGTGGTCGGTGCCAACCCCACCCTACCACCATCCCCCTACTCCCCATATGGGGTAGGAGGGTTTCTGAGATGTCAAGTATGAAATTATAAGATATAATAGCCAGCCCCAAGCTTTTTCTAGTCGTTTATAACAGGTCATGTGGTTTGGATATTATACACATGGATTGCTATTATTCTGTGTAACGTTTTTAAATAATAAAAGTAAGGAATAGAATGTGCTCTTTGACCGTTTAAATGTCCTGCTCTGGGGTACTCGAATAATAATAAGAGTTTATTGTGACATGATACAAAGATGTACAAGGAGTTGTAGGAATCGGGTGTACATGCCAAAAGCCCCTTATATGCAGAGCATATAAGGTACTCAGAAGTACTCAGAAGGTACTCAGAAGTATCTCTTCCTAAATATTGTCTACTATTCTTCTCAGTGTGGGTTAATATACTTTACTTGGGAATCTTCTATGGCTTTCCGATAATATTTCTATGATCTAAATTTCTAATTTCTACTAATACCCTTTAACCTCTCCTTATGTTATCTCGTAATCTTATGTGCCTGTCACTGTACATGGTACAGTAACAGCTAAACGCTATATATATCCATTCACAACTGACGTGGTATGAAGTTTGGTGCATAGACACTGGTCGAGCGTAGACACTGGTCGAGCGTAGACACTGGTCGAGCGTAGACACTGGTCGAGCGTAGACACTGGTCGAGCGTAGACACTGGTCGAGCGTCACCAATCCATCAACCCACCTGGCATAATGAGTAATCCTGTGATTTTTTATAGCATTGTTGTTTAAGATTGTGTACAATGGACTCTACTAAATAGGTATCGAGCTTGTATAACCCATAATTTGAGTTATATACTGTATTCCTTTCATGTTTCAAGAGAGAAGACTCAATTAAGTTTCTTTCCATAACAGAATTGTTTGGTACAATAATCTGGGCAGCAGCCCACCCCGGTGGGTGATTACAGGAACTAACATGGTTAAAGATAGTGTTCGACTCCTGTCCTGTCCTGACTGAGTATTTATGTTGAGCTATTCTGGTTTCCAGAAATTTACCTGTTTGACCAATATATGAGAGAGGACACTGAGTACATGGGATCTTGTAAACCTCACCAACTTTGTTGGAGGGTGTGTTGGAGGGCGTGTTTGAGGGTGTGTTTGAGGGTGTGTTGGAGGGTGTGTTGGAGGGTGTGTTTTTAATCAGTCTGTTTCACAGTCCCTATTGTTTTTGAAAGCAAGGTTTATATTGATCTTTTTTAATACCTCACGTAGGCAAACCAGATTCTCATTGTATGGTAAAACTAGTACATTTTTCCTATAGAAAGTTTTGTGGCTATGTTGAATATCTTGGTGATTTCGTCCTCTAGGTACTGTGGACTGCAGATGTGCAAGACTCTCAGGAACATTGTGAGGAACACACTGCTGTTTACCCTGGTGTCGTGATTGTAATAGTAGTGAATGTATGACGTCACATTGGTGGACTTCCTATAAACTGTGAATTTGAATTTTCTATCCACACGATGGTTTAAAACATCTAGTAACGGAAAAGTGCAAAGTGTTATTTATTTCATGTTCTGTGGTGAACTTAATGGAAGGTACTAAACCATTGAGTCTGGGTAGGAACTCATCAATGTAGACAATATTTAGGAAGAGGTACTTCTGAGTACCTCTGTAGAACATTCGAGTACCCCAGATCAGGACATTTAAACGGACAAAGAGCACATTCTATTCCTTTCTTTTATTATTTAAAAAGGTTACACAGAATAATAACAATCCATGTGTATAGTATCCAACGAGAAACGTATTTTCTCAAACCACATGACCTGTTATAAACGACTAGGAAAACCTTGGGGCTGGTTATTATATCTCATAATTTCATACTTGACATCTCAGAAACCCTCCTACCCCATATGGGGAGTAGGGGGATGGTGGTAGGGTGGGGTTGGCACCGACCACTGACCACATTCTAAGGGTAACCGTGGCCGGTGACACATCCGCACTACGCTACTCTGAGAACTCTTTCCCTGCTTTAGTTGCTCTCTTGCAACATTGTATAGCTCCTGATGACGCACTGAGAAGTGTGAAAGTACTTGAGCTAAAGATTTTCACCTCCCATGGCTTGTTTTGCATAGTTAAGATCGCCCGTCTGCGATTGTTATATATATATATATATATATATATATATATATATATATATATATATATATATATATATATATATATATATATATATATATATATATATGTAGTGCCGAGTAGGTAAAACTTCCTATTTTGGCTTAAATGTCAACGCTCTTCTTGCCGAATAAGGCAAGCGAAAATTTGTGCATGCAATAATTTCACAAAATCATTCTGAACCTAACGAAAAAAATATATTTCTTTGTGTTTGTTTATTATTAAATTATTGTAAAGTTATTTAAATATATTTAGTTGGATTATACTAAATTAAATTGCGCTTGTTATAATAAGATTAGGTAAGTTTTCTAAGGTTCTTTTGGTACAAAATTATTAATTTTTACATTAACATAAATGAAAAAATATATATTTAAACTTATAAGAGAAAATTTTAGAAAAGACTCAATTTATATGAGTTCTTGCTAATTGACCAGTTTTACCTATTCGGCACGACATATATATATATATATATATATATATATATATATATATATATATATATATATATATATATCTACCTATCTATCACTCTATCTCATAATTAAATTATTCTTCATTATTATGTAATATCATGTGCTATTTTATGTAAAAAAAAATTCATAGGTATGTCGGCTTTTTTGCACGAGAATTAACTGCGTTCTGCGGCGCCATTTATTTACGTCCTTGACATCAGCGTGTGGTTGTGTGTGTGTGTGTGTGTGTGTGTGTGTGTGTGTGTGTGTGTGTGTGTGTGTGTGTGTGTGTGTGTGTGTGTGTGTGTGTGTGTGTGTGTGTGTGTGTGTGTGTGTGTGTGTGTGTGATAGTCTAAGTATATTTATGGGAGCTGAACAGTGTCACTTTGGCCAGTATTTTAACTGAGTGACATCATCTGTTTCAGTCATACCTCTCCTTAAAGCTGTGAACTGGTTTAGCCTCCATAATGTCACCTAGTCCGTCCCCTTTCGTTTTTATTTTAATATTGTAACAGTATTTCTTGACATTCTTCTGGCTCCTTCCCTTTGTGCTGTTACTTCGTGTTGCTGACACTCTCTGTAAAACTCAGTTTAGTATCCGGAGTATTTTGCACGTCTTGATCATGGCTCCTCTTGATCTCTGTTTTTGCAGTTTCATGAGGTTCAGTTTGCGATTTTTTTTACTAGCTCCAGTTGTTCAGTTCTGCGTGGTGAATATTGTTGCGTCAGCTGGCGGTTGCATTTTTTGCTCCATCGCTGTCGTGTATTTGCGTGTGGGGTGATATTGTTGCGTCCACGCTGGCGGTGCATATTGTTGCGTCCACGCTGGCGGTGTATATTGTTGCGTCCACGCTGGCGGTGCATATTGTTGCGTCCACGCTGGCGGTGCATATTGTTGCGTCCACGCTGGCGGTGCATATTGTTGCGTCCACGCTGGCGGTGCATATTGTTGCTCCACTGGCGGTGCATATGTCCTCCACGCTGGTGGTGCATATTGTTGCGTCCACGCTGGCGGTGCATATTGTTGCGTCCACGCTGGCGGTGCATATTGTTGCCTCCACGCTGGTGGTGCATATTGTTGCCTCCACGCTGGCGGTGCATATTGTTGCCTCCACGCTGGCGGTGCATATTGTTGCCTCCACGCTGGCGGTGCATATTGTTGCGTCCACGCTGGCGGTGCATATTGTTGCCTCCACGCTGGCGGTGCATATTCGAGAAATATGCTGAAGTATGGAGTGTATAAATCTGTGAGTTGTTCATCTACCATACCATACATATTTTATCGTCTCCTCCTCCCCCCCGCATATATACAACGTGAGAAGGGTACCAATTTAACAGGAAGAAAGGTAAAGCAATGTCATCTACACTGGCTTTATTACTTTTTTTCCCCTCACTAACGTGTAAATATATTTGACTAATAGACTTCATAAATACAGGAGCTCTGAAATGTTTTTAAGAGAAAATCTTTATATCCGCAGTGTGCTACTAAATAGTTTAAAATATATTGTTGCAGAAGCCTATTTGTCTTCCAATTTGTAAAGAAAAATGTGTTATATTTCCCTTGTAATAGGCAGAATGGGTGATATATTGCAAGATACTGAGAGTGGCGACATTATCCTTCATATAATTAACAGAAGTAGAGCGTCAAACACGGTGATGTAAGGTAATGGTTGACGCCTCGACGCTGCTCAAGACACTGCCTGACCGGTGGCAAATTGGAATCATATTTTATAATCATTGATCGAGGCTTCAAGTAATCATAGTGCACTTCATGGCGGCGTTACTGCCACCTGAAAAATGTCTATCATTAAGCTCAATATCTGCTAAAATTTATGTTTAAAAAAATGTCATACATTAATTATTCATATGTAGTACCTTACTCATGTTATTTTAAGTTATTACTAAGTTATATGAAAAAAATATATAATAAATAAAATCTAGACAATAAAAAGTTTTATATATAAGGATTTTCACAGAATTGGTCGGCAGCATAATTTGTTTCACTGGAAGATGTGGAGAAACGAATTTTCCTTCCAAATTTAAAAACAGTTTTATACATATATTTAAAAACTGCAAAAGTTACAAAGCATATACGAAATAAGTACATTACCCAACAAGTAGTAACAAGAAAAAAACACAAAATGCAATCAGTTTAGGACATGTTTACTGGAAACATTTCTGTCCTGAGACCTTGGTTACTCGTAATGTATATAAGGGTAAGATAAACATAGTAAACTGATGTACTTGGTGTGTGTAGCAGGTGAGAGCCGCCTGGTGGTGGTCAGGCAAAGCGTGTGTAGCAGGTGAGAGCCGCCTGGTGGTGGTCAGGCAAAGCTTGCTAAACTCGACACAGGTACAACACTTGAGTATCTTTGTTGTAGAAACGTTTCGCCACACAGCTTCATCAGTCCAATACAAAGAAGAGTGAAGATCAGAAGGAGATTGAGGTAATCAGTCCCTCAATCTTGATAAGACTGATGAACTGATCACATCGACTCCAGGCTGAGGGACTGATAACCTCAATCTCCTTCTGATCTCACTATTTTTCTTTGTATTGGACTGATGAAGCCACTGTGTGGCGAAACGTTTCTACAATAAAGATACCTAAGTGTTGTACATGTGTCTAATTTATCATCATGATCACATGTGGCAGCCCGGCGGCAATACAGTAAGTTCCGGCTTTTTGTGTGAATGTTTGTTGTAACAATATGTGAGGCTTCCAAACAATGGCTCCTATAGAAATTAAGTTCTATGAAGATCAATTGCGTTTTGGTCCAGTTCATCAAATGTCCCTCCTTGTCCCTATGGACCACTGAAAGCATTGCTAAGATTGACCCTGTTGTACGCATATTTGTGTTTAATTAACTCTAGTGGGTAAATTCCAGGGTGTCACTCCTACATATATTTTTTGTATTGACCACAGGTGCGTGTGTAAATACAGGTGGTAAATGTAGGTTTTTGTGTCATGGACAGCCTCCTGGTGAGTTCTTTGATAGATGACAACACTTCGGTTGCCACGTGAATGTTGCTTGCAGGTATTGCACGTGTTGTGTTGTTGGCTACACTGTTGCTAGGAAGCACTACATATTTCTTGGTGGTGTACCCCCCCCATCCCCGCCTCCCCCCGGGTGTTCAATCAATGATTTTCTTTGGTGTCTCCAGTCTTAAATGAAAGCCAGTAAATAAAATCTCATAATTAGTCCACGTTTTCTGCGTGTACAGTATCATGATGTATCATGTATCAGAATGTTCTTGTTCGAAGGTTTTCGTATACTTTGAAGGTGAGCTTATTGTATCCTGGGACGTCCAAGAAGGGAAAATGTCCAGCCCTCTCTATTTTCCAGATGAACTTAAGTGGGTTTTACTGCATTGAGCTAATAAAGGAGGTTGTGTATGTTAAAACTCCTTGGGTATAGTAGCAATCTGTCGTTCATAAAGAATGACGGACCGGAACTCATCACAGGTAAGAGATCAGTCTCTTATTCAAGCTAGAAAATTTTAATAACGGAAGCTGAAGGCGGCACCTGTAATCATCGGTCAGTTACCTTGATCCCTCTATCTTCTTTAAGACCAGCTACTCGAACACTTGCATTAAGAAAAGGAACTTAAAGTACATTTTGTGTGTGTCTTGAAGAAAATAAAGTTGTAAATTTAATTCCTATGATGAAGAAAGACTAAAGGGGTTTCCGTGACATGCCACAATATAGGTTACAATAACACCAAATTGAAAATAACTTCGACTCAAGTGATGTTACGACAGATATGGACACATTTAAAAATAGTAAAGGTTATTTTCCATGGCATTAGATAAGATTTTATATTATATGATTTTTTTGGTTTTACGTGGAAAATCTTATAGTTATTACTTGGCTAGGATATGATGATCTTGTGTAATATAATGACTGGAATATAAACAGACAGATAATCACTGTTTGTGACTGTCTTGGGAACAGTGAAATGCTTACTGTTATTAAAAGGATAGGCTTCTGTAAAAAAAAAAAAAAAAACCTCTTATTCGTATTATACTTGATGACAGTACCTGCTATAAAACTAACTTCAGCACACGTCATGAACTAGTAGTTCCTGTGTCACTTGTCTGTGTGTCTTGTTTACCTAACTGATTTCTTTATACTTGTGATGTGCCTATAATTTTGGATATTTTCATTATATAATTCCATTTTTTTTTAGCTGTCTTGGAGTGTTCAAGTATGAACACAAAGATCTATGTGAAGTGTTCGGTTGTGTTCAGATCAGAACAGACGCTCTGTGTGTAGTTATCGACACAGTTTTGTCCGGTAGTTTTTGTCCGAAAATGTTGCTAGTGAAACCATTCTTGTCCAGGAAGCAATGACAGTTATGGATCACAGATAAAAAAAAATAACTGTTTAAATCAATTATGAAAGTGAGAAAGATTGAGAAAATAGCAGCATTACTTAGCATTTGGTTTAAAACTTGTTATTTCTCAGTAAAATACGCAAACCAGAACCATTAAATTAGAGAACAGAAGAAAAGCAGAGAAAAGAATTATAAACAGAGAACAGAACTAAAAGATAAAGCAGCTTTGTAAATATAGAACAGCAGTATAATATAGTGAAGATAACTATAAACAGTGGATGGAAGTGCTAAACAAAACATCTTTTTAATAAAAGCCTCCAGCCAAGAGGTCAATGATTGACCTCGTCTGGTCAGTTATTGTCCTCATGCAGTTGGTCATCGGCTGACCTCGCCGTCAAGTCTCGCTCTTTAAATGATCGGTGTTTATGTTATGATTTCTCCTTACCTGATGGTAACCTTCCAAGCTCGCCCAGTGACCTGACCATCACTTCAGAGCACCTGTCACCCAGCACCTGGCGGCCTGGTCTTCACGTCAGGTCATCACTCTTCGCCTGGTGATCTGACTTCGTCAGGTGACCTAACTTTCACAGCAGTCACCTCTTACCTGGTGACTTGAACTCGACGTGACCTTGAAGAATGGCCAGGGTAGTGCTTCTTCAGTGCCTTCTGCTCTTGATCCAGTTATATGGTGAGTTTCCAGCACACATTTTCTTGCATGTCATCTTGTGTTCCTAGTATCCAGTGACAATAATACCTCAACAACTGTACCATTTGATCGTCTTTTATTAAACTTATACGAGGGTCTTTTAACACATATAAGCCAAACACAACAATATTATTTTTTCAGTTATGTTTCATGCCTTTGTCCCACCGAGAGAGAAAAATGTAAATCAGTTATGTGCATTGCTTTTTCAGTCTCCATATCTGTTGCTGCATTTGTCGTAACTCCACACTAATGCGTCGTATCCCGTTGGAGTAGAGCTTCGTGTCAAGCTCCTCGGCAGGGCAGGGTAGGATGCACTTTGATCTTATTACCGGCTTTACCAGGAGCTATTATAAGACTGTTTACCAAGGAAGCTCACTGCTTGGCCGCAATTTGGGGAGGAAACTTTAGACGACATTTAGATCTGTCCTGACCATTATCAATTCGCGATTTGATAATGGTCCACGACGGACCGAAACGTCGTCTAAAGATTCGTTAATTTGTGGGTTCGTTGATAATTCTTCCAGCCACGGTATTATGACTTATTAGTTTTACGAGGAAGTGTTTGTTACTGTATTTGTTGAAACTCTCTCGTATTATATGTAAGTAGGGCTCCTAGTAATCATAAGTTCAAGTATACATATTTTTTAACAGTATATGATAATAACTGTATATTGTGCAATTTATAGCTAGTAGTTATAAGTTGTCATCCACAGCACCTGGTACATTAAGTAAGGTATTACGATATTTGTTGGTAAAGATTTTGCATTACACCAGTGCTTCCACATGACATTCCGGGGTGTTAGGTTAAGAGTGAGAGGATTCAAGGAAATCAAGAGCTCAAACACCGTTAGACTGCTGACCAAAGTTCGTTACTGTAGACATTTTTTTTTCCGTTTAAACTGACCTCACCTACAGCTGTGTCTTATTTTCTATATTTTCTCAGCAAAATTTCACCCACTATCTACTGATCTATTTCTTTTCAATACTTGAGTCTCTAGTGCTGTTTCCGCTCTTTCTAGTTCTGAACAAGTTTCTGCTGACGCGTTTTCCAGTTCTAGACAAAACCTCTTATTTTCCTTTCCACTCTGAGGGCGGTGTCAATAATCTTGCAAGGAATCGTCAATCATCTTTAACAACTCATATTTCTAGAAATGAAGTTTAATTAACCATCTTCTACTAACGTTGAATGTTTCCTTTGATCTCGTGTTTAAAAAATCACAAATCCTTTAAGAATCTTCTCCATCTCCCTTTTTTTTTCATTTTATGTTGACAACTTTGTACCCGCCTCTTTGCCCGTCGTAGCCAACCTCTTCAACACTTTCTCTTTCAGTTCTAATTTAGACGGTCTCAACCTTTTAGACTTTTCTGTTTCTCCTGTGATAACATGCGTGGCTGGTTTGGTCGCCGTGCTCTGGGACACACCTGCCAGCCGTGCTCTGGGACACACCTGCCAGCTGTGCTCTGGGACACACCTGCCAGCCGTGCTCTGGGACACACCTGCCAGCCGTGCTCTGGGACACACCTGCCAGCCGTGCTCTGGGACACCTGCCAGCCGTGCTCTGGGACACACCTGCCAGCCGTGCTCTGGGACACACCTGCCAGCCGTGCTCTGGTACACACCTGCCAGCCGTGCTCTGGGACACACCTGCCAGCCGTGCTCTGGGACACACCTGCCAGCCGTGCTCTGGGACACACCTGCCAGCCGTGCTCTGGGACACACCTGCCAGGGGTGCTCTGGGACACACCTGCCAGGGGTGCTCTGGGACACCTGCCAGCCGTGCTCTGGGACACACCTGCCAGCCGTGCTCTGGGACACACCTGCCAGCCGTCCTCTGGGACACAGCTGCCAGCCGTGCTCTGGGACACACCTGCCAGCCGTGCTCTGGGACACACCTGCCAGCCGTGCTCTGGGACACACCTGCCAGCCGTCTTCTGGGACACACCTGCCAGCCGTGCTCTGGGACACACCTGCCCGCCGTGCTCTGGGACACACCTGCCCGCCGTCCTCTGGGACACACCTGCCCGCCGTCCTCTGGGACACACCTGCCAGCCGTGCTCTGGGACACACCTGCCAGCCGTCCTCTGGGACACACCTGCCCGCCGTCCTCTGGGACACACCTGCCCGCCGTCCTCTGGGACACACCTGCCCGCCGTGCTCTGGGACACGCTGAAAGTTTTAAAAAGACGCAATATTAAGAAAAACAAAAATACTTAAGCACTGCTTATGAGAGTCAAGTTGGTACACGATCTATACGGGCATTAAATGGCAAGCATAAGTGGTTCCCCTGATATTGGTGACGGGTTCTTGATTCAAGGTATTGGAGCTACCCTTTCCTTCCTCTGATCAAACCCGGTTACTTCCCATTTTTCTAGGTGTTGTATGATCTCTTTGGATTCAGTGCTAATAATAATAATAATAATAAGAAGAAGAAGAAGTTGAAACTTGCACTGGTTTGTACTACATATTAAAGATGATCCCGTAAATCCTCTTATTAGTCCAGTCAGTCTGTGGCTTGACGCAGAAAAAAATGCAGAATTAATTTCTGAGGTATATATACTATACTTTATACCCAACAGCATTTTAGAAAATAAATGTGAATAAGGACGGTGGAGCATTTATTTATTTTTTAAGAGAAGATTATATATTTTTTGTCAGACTAACATTTTAAATTTACACCAAAAAAAATAATTAATAAAATTTCTGAAGAATTTAATTAAGATACATTCAACAAGTTAAAATCTTAAAGCTTGGGTAGAATATAAACAGTGTTTGACAGATCCTTGACCACCTACCTACATCATCATAAAAAAGTCAGGTGTTGTAAGTTGACCGCGAGGTGAAATCTCATTCTTATATGCCTTTCTGTTGATCTTTTATTTTTACAGTTCCTTGATAATGTGAGAAACCACGAAAGCGCTTAGGATTTTACTCATTTTTTACAGTGGTTATTCTGCATATTGTGATATCATCTGTTCACTGTGTTCTTATTACATCAAAAAAATATTTATATTTTCTGGCCATTTCTTGTAAAGTATCTCCTTAACTGAAAAAAATTCAGCATAAGAAACTATATAAAATATAAAAAAAATGAACACGACTGAAGCGGTAATAAAGGGAAAATGAACATGACTGAAGCAGTCATTAAGAAAAAAATATTAGAACCTGTAATCTCTCTCGAACCTGTGCTCCGTCGCTTGTGTTCACTGAACCAGCAGGCTGAAGAGAGTTTTGAGTCCTGACCAGTATGGGCTGTAGTTTGCATGGAACCTTTTGGTCAACTGTCGACGAACTGGAGAGAAGACAGGCAATGGAATCAAGTGAGCAAGTGAAGTACGAAAATATAATATTTACAATTTGCAGGAGAATCTGTGAATCAGAAATGTAGACACGAATACTGCAACAGAAGCATTACAAGTCAAAACTTGATTAAAAAAAAATAACAGAGCCATGTTCAGCGTTTTCATGAACATGATTTCCTTTTCCATAAACACTGTGTAGTTTGCACTCAACCTGCAAATTAATCAGATAAAAGAAGAGGCTATAACGTCTTCCCTGTAAGATCAACTGATTTTTGCCTCAGGCCTTGGGTGATGTTTACCATCAAACATCACCAACTGCCGAACACAAAACTGGTTCCCATAGAAGTTAGCACTAAAATTCATACAAAAAAAAAAACACAAAAATTCAGATACAAAAACAAATTGAAGAAATGTGCACTCAGTGCAGTTGTAGCTAACGTTTATCTTATTTATGTAGCATCAGTTCCTTTTCTCTCCAGTTGGGATATATAATTTTCTTATGTAGTCATCACTGTAACATCTAAAAAAATTTTTGTAGTCAGTTCTAAATTGACATTTTTTTTTTTGGCTGGACTGACTGGACAACATCATTATTGCTCTTATATCTATTGTCTCAAAGGTGTTAAATTATGTTATTATTATTATTATTATTATTATTATTATTATTATTATTATTATTATTATTATTATAGTACTGCTCTCACATCTTGGAAAAACTCTTGCTATAACAAAATCCTTGAACGCAACTCAGAGTAAGGCTATTCGTATCGTGAGCTCACCTAAGCTCATTCCTAATTATAAAGCATTACTCTACCACCGAGAAAATTACATTTATTTCTCTTCTCTCGCTGCCTGTATGGCTCAGTCTCCGAGGAACGTGTGGGTTTCATACTTCTTGTTGCATGTATCGCCATGCAGTACTCTCAGGGTAGACTCTTCGGACAGATCATCGTGTTGGGGTAGTATAGGGCCACTGACAGCATACACCGTATCGAGCCCTTCTTCTCACACATGCTGTTGCTAATACTAGACTAGACTGCTCTCTTGCCTTATCGTAATCGTAACAACTCTAATTCACACATTAATATTATTATTATTGTTGTTGTTGTTATTGTTATTATTATTATTGTTATTATTATTATTATTATTATTATTATTATTATTATTATTATTATTATTATTATTGTTATTATTATTATTATTATTGTAACATGGACCACTGCTGGACCATTACCTGTCTTTCTTGTAACATGGACCACTGCTGGACCATTCTTTCTTGTGACATGGACCATTGCTGGACCATTACCTGTCTTTCTTGCAACATGGACCACTGCTGGACCAGTCCACTGTCGGTACTTGCAGTATATTTTTGTGTGGTAATGTACAGGCGTTGTGTGTGCACTTGTGTGCACCAATATACAGTTATTGTATGTATCACTATACAGGTGTTATACATAGCACCATGCATGTGTTGTGTGTAACACCATACAGGTGTTGCGCGTAACACTATTCAGGTGTTGTGTGTAACACTATATAGGTGTTGTGTAACGCCATACAAGTGTTGTGTAACACCATACAGGTTTTGTGTAACACCATACAGGTGTTGTGTAACACCATACAGGTGTTGTGTAACACCATACAGTTGTTGTGTTACACCATGCAGTTGTTGTGTTACACCATACAGGTGTTGTGTAACACCATACAGGTGTTGCGTAACACCATACAGGTGTTGCGTAACACCATACAGGTGTTGTGTAACACCATACAGGTATTTCGCAATGAATGTGTTAAGAGAGAAGCGAAATTAAGTAACGTTGTATCGTCTTTAAGTGGACCAGAGGACCTTTCCTCCCTCCCTACTTCCCTCCCTCCCTCTCTCCCTCCCTACTTCCCTCCCTCCCTTACGCCCTCCCTCCCTCCCTCCCTCACCCCCTCCCTCCCTCACCCCCTCCCTCCCTCCCACCTTCCCTCCCTCCATATCTACCAACTTACCTCTCTCCTTTCCTCCCTCTCTACGAACCTACCTACATGTATCTCCCTCCCACTTCTGGCCTCTTCCCTCCTCCCTCCCTCTCTCCCTCACTTCCTACCTTTCTTCCCACCTGAAAAAAAAGTTACGCCCAACGCGTTCAGCGATTTCCTGAACCACCACCACCACTTCACCCACTACCACCACCACCACCACTTCACCCACTACCACCACCACCACCACCACCACCACCACCACGATCACCACCACTACCACCACCACCACGATCACCACCACCACGATCACCACCACCACGATCACCACCACTCACCACCACCACCACGATCACCACCACACCACCACCACCACCACCACCACCACCACCACCACCACCACCACACCACGATCACCACCACCACCACGATCACCACCAATACCACCACCACCACGATCACCACCACCACGATCACCACCACCACGATCACCACCACTACCACCACCACCACGATCACCACCACTACCACCACCACCACGATCACCACCACTACCACCACCACCACGATCACCACCACCACGATCGCCACCACCAACACGATCACCACCACCACCACGATCACCACCACCACCATGATCACCACCACCACCACCACAATCACCACCACTACCACCACCACGATCACCACCACCACCATCGCTATTACCACCGTCACAGCTTGAGTTCCCACACATAATGAGAGTATATAAGCGCGGACGCTGATGAAACACACGCACTGAAATGTCACGATCCATCAGCGTGAGCGAGGGATTACTGGGGATTACTGTGGGAGGAGGCTGGGAGGGAGGCTGGGAGGAGAAGCCAGGAAGAATGTGAACAGAGGAAGGAAGAGGAAGTGCGAAGAAGAATGAAGGGACAAGAGATGGGAGACGGAAGTTAAGGTGATGATTTGGCTCTGGTCAACAAGTGAGACTGAACCATTTATATAATGATCTCATAGACTCTTCAAGCCCCTAGCCACACACACACACACACACACACACACACACACACACACAACTGAGGTAGCCAGAAGAGCCCAAATGGACAAGGCAAAGTTACTAGTTGTAGGTGATTTCAATCACAAGGTGATTGGGAAAGACTGGAGCCACATGGGGGACTAGAAACGTGGAGAGCTAAGATGATAGAGGTGATACTGGAAAGCCTCATGCATCAACACGTTAGGGACACTACCAGAGAGAGAGAGGAGAGGATGAACCAGCAAGATTGGACCTCATATTCACCTTGATTAGTTCAGACACTGAGGACATCACATTTGGAAGGCCCCCTCAGAGCTAGTGATCACGTGACCCTGAGCTTCGAGTACATAGTAGCAGGAGTAGGATGGGGGAAGCCAAACTACAAAAGAAGGAACTATACAGGAATGATAAATTTCCTCCATGAGGTTCAGTGGGTAAGAGAACTAGTGGGAAAATCATTAAATAAAATGATGGAATACGTGACAACAAAATGCAAGGAGGCGGAGACGAGGTTCGTACCCAAAAGCAACAGAAATAATGAGAAGACCAGAACGAGCCCTTGGGTCACCCAAAAGTGTAAAGAGGCCAAAACTATGTGCAGTAGAGAATGGAAAAAATGTAGAAGACAAAGGAACCAGGAAAATAAGGAGACTAGTCGAAGAGCCAGAAACGAATATGCACAGATAAGGAGGGACGCCCAGCGGCAATACGAAAACGACATAGCATCGAAAGCCACATCAGGAGGAAAGCAACAGTCAAGGACCAGGTAATCAGGCTGAGGAAGGAAGGAGGGGAGATCACAAGAAACGACCGAGAAGTATGTGAAGAGTTAAACATGAGATTTAAGGAAGAATTTTCAGTGGAGACAGAAATGATTCCAGAAAACCGGAATGGTCGGGTACACCAACAAGTGCTGGACACACTACACACAACCGAGGAGGAGATGAAAAGGCTGCTAAATGAGCTATATACCTCAAAGGCGGTGGGACCAGGAGCACACATGCACACAACACATCTATCGAAACTGGGCAACTACCTGAGATATGGAAGACATCAAATGTAGTCCCAGTTTTTAAGAAAAGAAGGCAGCGTTAAACTACAGACCAGTGTCACTGACGTGTATAGTATGCAAAGTCATGGACAAGATTATTACAAGAGTGGTGAAGCACCTAGAAGGAATGAGCTTATCAACGATAACCAGCACAGTTTCAGGGAAGGAAAATTCTGTGTCACAAAACTACTTGAGTTTTAAGACAAGGTGACAAAAGTAAGATAAGAGAGAGAGAGAGAGAGAGAGAGAGAGAGAGAGAGAGAGAGAGAGAGAGAGAGAGGGTATATTGCATTTTCTTGGACTATAAGAAGGCTTTCGACACAGTTCCACACAAGAGATTAGTGCAAATGGTAGAGGAGCAGGCTGGTATAACAGGAAAGGCACTGCAATGGATCAGAAAATACCTAGCAGGAAGGAAACAACGAGTTATGGTACGTGACGAGGTGTCAAAGTGGGCGCCTATGACGAGTGGGGTTCCACAGGGGTCAGTCCTAGGGCCGGTGCTGTTTCTAGTATTGTGAATGACATGACGGAAGGGATAGATTCAGCAGTGTCCCTCTTTGCAGATGACGTGAAGCTAACTCGAAGAATGCAGTCGGATGACGATCAGGTTGGACTACAAAGGGATCTGGACAGGCTGCAAGCCTGGTCCAGCAACTGGCTTTTGGAGTTTAACCCCACCAAGTGCAAAGTCATGAAGACTGGGGAAGGTCAGAGAAGACCGAAGATAGAGTACATACTAGGGAGCCAAAGACTGCAAGCCGTACTCAGTGAAAAGGCTCTTGGAGTGAACATAATACCGAGCACATCTTCTGAGGCGCACATCAACCAAATAACTGCTGAAGCATATGGGCGCCTGGCAAACCTAAGAATAGCGTTTCGATACCTTAGTAAGCAATCGTTCAAGACTCTGTACACCGAGTTCGTCACGCTCATATTGGAGTATGCAGCATCGGTTTGGAACCCACACCTGGTCAAGCATGTCAAAAAATTAGAGAAAGTGAAAAGGTTTGCAACAAGACTAGTCCTACGAGGAGAGGTTAGGGGAAATCGACCTGACGACACTGGAGGACAGGAGGAATAGAGGAGACATAATAACGAAATATAAAATACCGAGAGGAATTGACAAGGTGAATAGGGGCAGGATGTTTCAGAGATGGGACACAGCAACAAGGGGTCACAGCTGGAAGTTGAAGACTCAGATGAGTCAAAGGGATGTAGAGGAGGCAGGATCCATACATACCTTTAAGAAGAGATACGATAAAGCTCATGGAGTAGGGAGAGAGTGAACCTAGAAGCGACCAGCGAAGAAGTGGGGCCAGGAGCTGTTAATCGACCCCTGCAACCACAATTAGGTGAGTACAGTTAGTTGAACACACACACACACACACACACACACACACACACACACACACACTCACACTCACACACACACACATAATGCATACATACACACGCAGAAACACAACACACACACACACAGACACACGCATACACCTGAGGTGGGCAGTATCCCAAAAAACACTTGGCAGTGTGTAGAGCTTAGCCAGCGAGCCATAATTCACCTCTGTCTTACTACCTACCGGTTTAATTACACCTGACAGCCACTCCAGCCACGCCAGCCACTCCAGCCATATCAGCCACACCAGCCATGTCAGCCACACCAGCCATGTCAGCCACACCAGCCATGTCAGCCACACCAGCCATGTCAGTCACGCCAGCCAAAGTAAAGGAACAGACCTTAACAACCTTGGATGAGAGGAGGATTTAAAAAGACATGTTTACGACATATGAGATACTCAGAGTAATGAAAAAGATGTCTGTATACGACTGGAATGATTTACGAGGACAAGGAAAAAGGCAACATCATTAAAACTGAAAACACGGATGAGTATATAATAATAATAATAATAATAATAATAATAATATCTTTATTTCTACAAGTACATGTACAAGGTATACAGGCCTAGCTGACATCAATGACATACTACTATATAGAAAGCCCCTTGTTATGCAGAGCATTTCGGGCAATTTAGGTCAGTTTTGTCCCAGGATGCGACCCACACCAGTCGATTAACACCCAGGTACCCATTTTACTGGTGGGTGAACATAGACAACAGGTGTAAAGAAACACGCCCAATGTTTCTACCCTCGCTGGAAATCGAACCCAGACCCTCGCCGTGTGAAGCGAGAGCTTTAGCCACCAGGCCACGGGGCCAGGTGGAGTAAGGTGGATAAGAAGTGGAGTAAGGTGGGATAAGGTGGAGAAAGGTGGATAAGAAGTGGAGTAAGGTGGGATAAGGTGGAGAAAGGTGGATAAGAAGTGGAGTAAGGTGGATAAGAAGTGGAGTAAGGTGGATAAGAAGTGGAGTAAGGTGGATAAGAAGTGGAGTAAGGTGGATAAGAAGTGGAGTAAGGTGGATAAGAAGTGGAGTAAGGTGGATAAGAAGTGGAGTAAGGTGGATAAGAAGTGGAGTAAGGTGGATAAGAAGTGGAGTAAGGTGGATAAGAAGTGGAGTAAGGTGCATAAGAAGTGGAGTAAGGTGGATAAGAAGTGGAGTAAGGTGGATTTGGATATGCTGGAGACAAACTCCACACATTGCTTCAGCAGAAGGTGTTTCAAAGACCAAGAAAACAGGTACTGGAATACCAGTCACAGTAGTTAAAGATTCGGGACCAGAAATTGTGAATCGACCCAAACAAATACAAATCGGTTCCTTCAGTGAATTCAGAGACACTCATATGAGGCAGCAATACGAGGCATGACAGTCACATGACAGTCAAATGACAGCCACATGACAGTCACTCTAATCACACCAGCTACTCAAGCCACAGTCGTGTACGTCTATGTACTCCCCTATATGTGTTTGCAGGGGTCCATTGACACCTGGCCCCGCCTCTTCACTGGTCGCTACTAGGTCCACTCTCTTCCGGCTACAAGAGATTTGTCATACCTCTTCTTAAAGCTATGTGTGGATCCTGCCTCTATTGCTTCACTCTCCAGATTGTTCCACCTCCTGACTACTTTAAGGCTGGAGAAATGCTTTCAGCTTCCAGTTATTCCCTCTCGATCCTATTTCCCATCTCTGAAACATTCTGTCCCTGTTCACCTTGTCATTTTCTTTCTGTATTTTCTACACCGTTATCGTATCCCCCCTAGTCCTCCTGTCTCCCAGTATCATCAGGTTCAATGTATGTGTGTATGAGCATGTGGGTGTATGTGTGTATGAGCATGTGGGTGTATGTGTGTATGAGAATGTGGGTGTATGTGAGTATGAGCATGTGGGTATATGTGGGCGTTGTTGTGAGTCAAACACAAACATCAAACATAAGCAGCGATGCCAAGCAAGACAAGACCGAGCCTATAGCAAGTGTAGCCAAGAATGTGGTGAACCCGAGAGAGAGAGAGAGAGAGAGAGAGAGAGGGAGAGAGAGAGAGAGAGAGAGAGAGAGAGAGAGAGAGGAAAAGGAGAAGAGAGAGGGAGAGAGAAGAAGAAGAGAGAGGAGAAAAAGAGAGAGAGAAGAGAGAAGGAAAAAGAGAGAGAGAGAGAGAGAGAGAGAGAGAGAGAGAGAGAGAGGAGAGAAGAGAGGAGGGGAGAGAGGTCTTGCCCCAACACTAACTGCCCCTTTCTCTCCCTGCTACCTTCCCCTCTTTTTCCCTCTCCTCGCCTCCATTAAAATCGACCGTGGGAGGAAAACAACAGCGAGTAAAGCGTAACTCTTGCTCCATCAATATACATTTACTGAGAAGAGATACAACCGTACGACAGTCGATAAATAAAACGAGACCAAAATATGAGGGGATTCTCGTGTCAAGTGTCAAGTGTGGAGGTGGGTTACAGAGACGTGTGTGGAGGTGGGTTACAGAGACGTGTGTGGAGGTGGGTTACAGAGACGTGTGTGGAGGTGGGTTACAGAGACGTGTGTGGAGGTGGGTTACAGAGACGTGTGTGGAGGTGGGTTACAGAGACGTGTGTGGAGGTGGGTTACAGAGACGTGTGTGGAGGTGGGTTACAGAGACGTGTGTGGAGGTGGGTTACAGAGACGTGTGTGGAGGTGGGTTACAGAGACGTGTGTGGAGGTGGGTTACAGAGACGTGTGTGGAGGTGGGTTACAGAGACGTGTGTGGAGGTGGGTTACAGAGACGTGTGTGGAGGTGGGTTACAGAGACGTGTGTGGAGGTGGGTTACAGAGACGTGTGTGGAGGTGGGTTACAGAGACGTGTGTGGAGGTGGGTTACAGAGACGTGTGTGGAGGTGGGTTACAGAGACGTGTGTGGAGGTGGGTTATAGAGACGTGTGTGGAGGTGGGTTACAGAGACGTGTGTGGAGGTGGGTTACAGAGACGTGAAGGCTGAAGTGATGAATGTTGACGGCTCGCTACAGCAGCTCCTGTCTTCATCACCTGTCATCATGGCAGCTGACGTCTTCACTGATGTTGTCAACTGTCTTGTCTTTACCAGTCATGATGACAGGTGAAGACAGTGGCATGATGACAGGTGAAGACAGTGTCATGATGACAGGTGAATACAGTGTCATGATGACAGGTGAAGACAGTGTCATGATGACAGGTGAAGACAGTGTCATAATGACAGGTGAAGACAGTGGCATGATGACAGGTGAAGACAGTGTCATGATGACAGGTGAAGACAGTGTCATGATGACAGGTGAAGACAGTGTCATGATGACAGGTGAATACAGTGTCATAATGACAGGTGAAGACAGTGTCATGATGACGGATGTTAACAACTGTGACTGTGACAGATGTTGTCTTCATCTGTCATACCCAGAGACATGATAATGTAGTAACATAAAAAAAAAATTTAAACATTTGCCAAAGAGAGAGAGAAAAAACTCATATATTAAATATAAAATTTATGATATAAATAAAAACAGTTGCCATGACTGACCGGGACAACGACCAGCTACAGTAATAAAATACAGACTAACTAAAAACTGAAAGAGCAGCTAATAAAAATGGCTAAAAAATAAATAACGGCATTAAATTTAGCCACAATATTCACATTTTTGCAACAAAAATCTTTTGTTTATCGTAATGGTCTGTCTTTTGTTTCTCTTACCTTTTAGAGTTTCCGGCTGGCCTTTTATGTGGAACTCTATCAAAAGTCTTTCGTCTTTAAAATAAATTCAACTTGTTTTTCCATTAAGTTTTCTGCGTAATTTTAGCGTTAAGAAGAATGGTCTAACAGTTTGTGTAAATAAGATTTTGTTGATGAGCAACCAAACTCTCTGACATCTCTGACAATAGTGTTTTGATCTCCAGGAGTCTTATCTGTTATTCTCTAATTATTTATTTCCAGGGATTTAGTCAGAGAGGAGTGAGGCTGTGGTGTTAATGATCTAGCTGCATCAGTCTCCAGCAGTGAGCAGCAGCGTCTGGATGCCACTTAGGATGCCACTTAGGAAGCCACTTAGGAAGCCACTTAGGAAGCCACTTAGAAAGCTACTTAGGAAGCAACTTAGGATGCCACTTAGGAAGCCACTTAGTATGCCACTTAGGAAGCCACTTAGGAAGCCACTTAGGAAGCAACTTAGGATGCCACTTAGGAAGCCACTTAGGAAGCCACTTTGGAAGCCACTTAGGATGCCACTTAGGATGCCATTTAGGAAGCCACTTAGGAAGCCACTTAGAAAGCTACTTAGGAAGCAACTTAGGATGCCACTTAGGAAGCCACTTAGTATGCCACTTAGGAAGCCACTTAGGAAGCCACTTAGAAAGCTACTTAGGAAGCAACTTAGGATGCCACTTAGGAAGCCACTTAGGAAGCCACTTTGGAAGCCACTTAGGATGCCACTTAGGATGACATTTAGGAAGCCACTTAGGAAGCCACTTAGAAAACCACTTAGGAAGCAGTATCTAGACGAGCAAAAAAATAACAGCCAATTATGTTTCATTGGTAGAAATTTCCATTATATTACTGATGGATTTCAAAACCGAAAATAATGTTGCATAAGACATATGCAACATTTAGGTATCATTATTACCAACACATTTAGATCTAGTATACATCTCCAGAAAAAAATATTAAGACCATAACGCATTAAAAAGATGGACAGATCTATGAAGACAAATTCAACCAACTAAACTTTTTTTCTCTCTCCAAAGATTTAGAGACAGGGAAATCAAATTCAGATTTTTTAAATATTGATAAAACTGAATTCACTCAAACAATAAAAGTCATTAAAAGTGCTTCGCGATTCGGAAAATCAAAAGGACCGAATGGAAAATAACTCCTTTTGCATAAAGACTCGTAACATACGAGATTAAATTATCCTTCGACATTTCCCGTACACAAACACGATAAACAACTTTAACAAATGGTTGAATATTTGCATTGAGAATATCGATTTTATTTTAATGCAGTATCAGAGACCAACCTGCTGCTGCTTTCTTTTCCATTGGCTGCAAAATCCATATCCGGTAGTTACTTCCCAGTCCTGACTCAACCTCCCCAACCTTCAAACTGTTATTGCTATAAAACGTATTTCAACATTGAATACTTTCATGCATAAAGCAAGCATGAGCAAGAGACTGCAGGAGTGATGCAGGAAGCTTGCTTACCCACTCATTCTCTCTCTCTCTCTCTCTCTCTCTCTCTCTCTCTCTCTCTCTCTCTCTCTCTCTCTCTCTCTCTCTCTCTCTCTCTCTCTCTCTCTCTCTCTCTCTCTCTCTCTCTCTCTCTCTCTCTCTCCACGCACTTTACCCAAACAGGTTAAGGAGGTCTTGTCTGGTGTATGAGTGATGGCATCAGTGAGAGCCAAGGCTCACCAGCACTGCAGGTCACGACATCTACATCATTTTCTAGTGAGCTTCATAATGGCCTCTCCAGCTGCAGGGGATTTTAAAACAGCGATAAGGGAAAGACCAGAGATGATGATGATGGAGGAGGAGGGGAAGAAGGAGGAGGGAAGGAGGAGGAAAGATGGATGAGGAATAAGAAAAAGCAGAGGATTAGGAGGGGATGTGGATACAGGAGAAGAAACTTATGGAAGATAAATGGATGGTGGAAATGGAAGGATGAGGTAAAAATGAATGAAGAAGGAGGGGGTAGAAGAAGACAGAAGTTGAAGGAGGAGAGGGAGGACCGATGGAAGAGGTGGAGAAAGAATTAAGAAAGAGGGACTAAGAGTGTTAGTAGCTAGAGGGAAGGCTCAAAGAACTGTTAAGAAAATGAGAACGAAGATTAGTGGAAACTCGGGTTCCTTACCATGAGCAGCCAACACGTATTATTTATTCTAAACCGGCATCACCTAGACAGTATTATGAACGTACATCATGCCTGGGAAGCTTGCCCCGCCCTGTCGGAAGAGAACGAGGCCAGACTAGCGCCCCACGGTTAAAATATGCCGAAGCCATATATCTCCCTTTGATTAAAATACAGCTTTTCCTCCCCCTTTGTCTATAAATTATGTTTCAGTCAGACTATAGCATGGCCTCACTTTCCTGCCCACCCTGGTTGCTTCCTTTTGGCGCTCCTCATCCCACCCACCTTCCTGCAGGTGGCTGAGGTAGTTTATGGGCGTAGTTCGTTATTGGAGAAGCGTATTGGCTTACTTTGTTGTTTGAACCATTTTCTCAATGACGAGGGACGCTCTAGAGAAGAAAAAACATCCTGTCATCGATGGACATTCGTCATTGCCACCAGAGAATGATTAATAATTTCTTTACCCTCCCAACTGACCAAGAAGAAAGATTGTTCGTCTTATATTTTTACTCTTGCTAATGTGTGGTACCTTACCGAACTTGTGTATTTCTTTACTCCTCGGTGCCAGAGGTAATGAAGACAGTGTCAGAACACCTTGTAGCACTGACAACGAGGGAACTTCGCTTTTCCTCAGCAAAGATTGCGTGAGCCTTGACAGTGACGCCCAGCAGTTGCTCAGGTACACAGGGAACATCCCGCTCTGACGGGTTTACATCCTCCACACACACACTGAGGCGCCACTTTGTGTAAATGTTCTCACATGTAAACTTCTGAAAAAAAATATTTTTCGTTTTACAGTTGTTTGGGAGACCCATTCAGCCATGACCTTGATGTTGGGAACTAAGGAGCAAAGTCTGTCTAAAAAATAGAGAAAGGCTGCAAGTCTCTTTTTCAACATTGCATTTATACGAGAACACAAAATTTATATAAGAATTCATATATAAATAACGTGCAATGGAAATTATCTGCGAAAATTTCAAGAAAATAATGAGGGAGGATGCACCTTGTGATATATTACATTACATAAAGTGGACAAAAAAAAAGGGGGGTAAATGCCAATTTTCAAAATGCTTACGTGTGTTTTAAAATAAAAATTATGGAATGGAAAATGTTGGTAGGCACGTAGTGTCGTGTTAACTCAATGATTTTGTTTAACAACCAGAAACACGGGTCGCTGAAAAAATCTTATAGCAATATTAAAACATATTTCATAGGGAATTTCATGAAGAGAGAGTTTCCATCAATACTTTAAACATTACCATTTTTTAAATCATTAATTTGCATTATATTTATGAAACTTCCCACGTGTTTAATGTGAAAGTTGAAGAATACTTTTATATTTACACAGAAGAGACTGCTGTGCCACTGAACAAGATTATATGAGAACGAAGTTTTATTCCTGCGACCTCTTGTGTTATTACTGAGACAACTTATGTCAGCATCACCATAGCTCCCTGACGACTCAGACTCAGATGACACGGACCAAGTACCCCAGGTCTAGCTGGTCAGCATCACGGCTCAGATGACACGGACCAAGTACCCCAGGTCTAGCTGGTCAGCATCACGGCTCAGATGACACGGACCAAGTACCCCAGGTCTAGCTGGTCAGTATCACGGGTCAGATGACACGGACCAAGTACCCCAGGTCTAGCTGGTCAGTATCACGGCTCAGATGACACGGACCAAGTACCACAGGTCTAGCTGGTCAGTATCACGGCTCAGATGACACGGACCAAGTACCCCAGGTCTAGCTGGTCAGCATCACGGCTCAGATGACACGGACCAAGTACCACAGGTCTAGCTGGTCAGCATCACGGCTCAGATGACACGGACCAAGTACCCCAGGTCTAGCTGGTCAGCATCACGACTCAGATGACACGGACCAAGTACCCCAGGTCTAGCTGGTCAGCATCACGACTCAGATGACACGGACCAAGTACCACAGGTCTAGCTGGTCAGCATCACGGCTCAGATGACACGGACCAAGTACCCCAGGTCTAGCTGGTCAGCATCACGGACTCAGATGACACGGACCAAGTACCCCAGGTCTAGCTGGTCAGCATCACGGCTCAGATGACACGGACCAAGTACCCCAGGTCTAGCTGGTCAGCATCACGGCTCAGATGACACGGACCAAGTACCCCAGGTCTAGCTGGTCGATCGCTCAGATGACACGGACCAAGTACCCAGGTCAGCTGGTCGTCACGGCTCAGATGACACGGACCAAGTACCCCAGGTCTAGCTGGTCAGCATCACGACTCAGATGACACGGACCAAGTACCCCAGGTCTAGCTGGTCAGCATCACTACAGATATCACCCACACGAAGATATATATCTGAACGGAAGTACTGCGGTCCCCATCTGCTGCTTCCAGTGATCAGTGTTTGTTGCACTGGTTATGCAGGGATTTCTTCAAAACTTGTCTAACTTATAGACACGACCTTCTTCCACTAGCGGTTTTGTCTGCTGGTGACTCCGCCCACCACTGCTCTATCTCATATGTCATCAGTATATGACCTCTATCTCTGTGAATATGCTGCACTTTTGTCAAAATTGATGGACTAAACACATAGACTCCAGGCTGAGGGATGATTTCCTCAAACTTCTTCTCATCTTCCACTTCTATCTGCATTAAACTGCAGAAGCCACGCAGTGGCTTCTGCAGTTTAATTCAGAAATACCCAAATGCAAAGATACCCAAATGTTACCCCATAAGTGTCTCATTTATCATCATTACACATGTGTTATGTTAAGACAGAATATTTCACATTATTCAGCTCATTACTTGAGTGTTCTTGGGCATACCAGGATGTAATTAATTCTTCACTAGTGTAAATTACAATTAAGCAATCTTCACTGGTTCACACCCTGGTTAAAGCCACAGCCTCGTCCAGGAGACGAAATGTCCGCGCGAACTCAGACCAGACACGAGATAATTTCATTTCAACCAAAATGATAATATTGTACATCTGGTTACCTGAAGATAATTATAATGTACACGTACTTCCCTCAGCACCTGTTAACATATGAGATGTTCGTGTATGCAATAAGTCCAAATTAAGTCATGCAGTACATTCAATTTGTTGCAATATTCGTTCCACGGGGAATAAGTGACAAGAAAATTCACTGTAGTCAGATAAGCGTTAATCTAACAGGACCTAACCCATTATAACCTAACACAACCCAATCTATTATACTTTAACATAATCTAACATTTGACCATTAAAAAAAAACTCCTCAGCTTAATTTAAAATGTGCTTTTAGGTAATATTTTTTTGTGAGTTTTTTCTATGAATTTTCTCGTGAGGAGTTTTGTCCTGTGGCTCTCAGACAGAGGAGTTTTGTCCTGTGGCTCTCAGACAGAGGAGTTTTGTCCTATGGCTCTCAGACAGGAGTCTTGCCCTGGCTCAGACAGAGGAGTTTTGTCCTGTGGCTCTCAGACAGAGGAGTCTTGTCCTGTGGCTCTCAGACAGAGGAGTCTTGTCCTGTGGCTCTCAGACAGAGGAGTCTTGTCCTGTGGCTCTCAGACAGAGGAGTTGTCCTGGGCTCCAGACAGAGGTCTTGTCCTGTGGCTCTCAGACAGAGGAGTTTGTCCTGTGGCTCTCAGACAGAGGTCTTGTCCTGTGGCTCTCAGACAGAGGAGTCTTGTCCTGTGGCTCTCAGACAGAGGAGTTTTGTCCTGTGGCTCTCAGACAGAGGAGTTTTGTCCTGTGGCTCTCAGACAGAGGAGTCTTGTCCTGTGGCTCTCAGACAGAGGAGTCTTGTCCTGTGGCTCTCAGACAGAGGAGTCTTGTCCTGTGGCTCTCAGACAGAGGAGTCTTGTCCTGTGGCTCTCAGACAGAGGAGTCTTGTCCTGTGGCTCTCAGACAGAGGAGTCTCTCTTCATTACAAACCTTAATGGATATCACTTCATTCTTCATTGTCCTTAATGGATACTAAAACTTTTTTTTCTAGTAAATGTATTCCTATGGTCTTTTTTTTTATCCTCAGTCGAAGCTTCAAGTTAAAGACATTCTCCATTCCTACACTAAGAATAATTTTTTAGCCTAACGTCTTCTGTTTTTCTCCCAATATCTGGAGACACGAACATTGCCTATTTAACCTTATAGATAAGTATAGTCGAAGAACATGAAGGCACAATACCGTGACTGGAACAATACACTAATAACCCTCACGTAGGAGAGAGAATCTTACCACGACGTTTCGGTCCGACTTGGACAATTTACATGGGTCGTTTATGACAAACTACAGTGCAGGCACTGTACTTCCTCCTCCAGGACTCAAGTCCGGCCAAACAGCGTATCTGAGTTCCTTCATGTATATTACCTAGTTCAAACTCCAACAGCACGTCACGGTCATGCATATATACATACATGTATGAATGCAGGGATGAATACATGAATAATGATATTCCTCTTCCGTGCTAAAGCTTCCATCTTTGCTTCTTATGCTTGAAGTAAGCTGAATAAAATCTTCTTGTTTGCCAAGTGGAAACTTTTAAAGAGTCTATTTTCTGCTGGAACAAAAAAGAAAATGGTGCCTTCGTTAGACCACTGTGTTCCTTACCCCCATCTCTCTCCTCCTCTCCTCCTCTCTCTCTCTCTCTCTCTCTCTCTCTCTCTCTCTCCTCTGAAGTGTGTACATACTCACCCTGCGGTATGTATTACCTACATGAGACTGCAAGGGTCGAGTTCTAGCTCCTAGCCCCGCCTCTCAACTTGCCGCTTGCTAGACTCCTTCCTAGCCAAGGGGCACTATCGTACCTGCTCTTGAAACTATGCATAGAGTCTGCCTCCATCACTTCTTCGACGAAGTCATTCCACTTCTCGGCCACCCTGAGACTGTAGAAATACTTCCTGACATCCCTATGATTCATCTACGTCTTCAGTTTCCAGCTGTGCCCCCGAGTACCTATTTCCCACCTCTCAAACAACCTATCCCTGTCTGCTCTATCACTTCCTCTGAGTATGTCTTCCCTGGTCTTGCTGTTTTCCGGTGTCGATAGATTTAATTCCAGTAGCTTCTTTCCATGCCCACGAGCGTGTGTGTGTGTGTGTGTGTGTGTGTGTGTACTCACCTATTTGTGTTGCAGTGGTCGATTCAGCTTGGCCCTGTGTGTGTGTGTGTGTGTGTGTGTGTGTGTGTGTGTGTGTATTTATTCGATATTTGCCGGTAAAAAATAATATGCATATACTTGTGTTTTATACATTCCTGTGGTTTTTCTTGTATGTATAGTAACGGCGTATGTAAAGCTCTGCTGTCAAGTGATAATAGTTGCCTCACCACATAGGATTTAAATCATAGAAATCACCTGGGATCACCAGTACAGTGCTTCTTACAGCCTGATTATGGGGAATCTTTTTTATACGTATTTGCAGCACCTGCAAGTCCTTTGTTATTAGTATTTAGCTTATCTTGCAGGATTGAGTTGTCGAAACAAATCCTATGATGGATATTTAACTTGTTACAGTGTGGACCTGTAAGACAGCAGACCTCAGCCACCTGACCAAGAGCTCTAGAGAGCAGGTCAACATACAATATTCACATCAGGAGAAATTTTCCCATTTCTCCTGACGAACAAAGTACCTTCCATCTCCACTTGAGCTGCCGCTCGCTCCAGCTACTTCTTCCAGGATTCATAAAGCACCTGCGATGCTGCAGACGTCGTTATCTGCGATTGAATTTCAAGGAGTCGAACTCAGGATGTTGGATTCACAGCTCAGAAGACGGCATTCTAGTCGTCGACTTCCATTTTCTAAAATGCCATTCGAAAACCTTATTTTGTTATTCCGGTTCCTGACGATGTTAGAAGAGGAAGGAGGAGGGAAAGGCAGGGTGGAAAGGGAGGAAGGGAGGGCGAGAGGGACTGGAATGGAGGGTGAGAGGGACTGGAAGGGAGGGTGATGGGGTATGAGAGGGGAGTAGCAGCTTCAAACATGTATAATTTCTTGTCATATCAAGACCATGATCTAACAAGCAGTTGTGACCTTGAGCTCACCGCTGTATAACACACGCAACACGTATCATATAAGATATGACCTGTAATCATGCACTCCCTTCAAGCCTCACTGAAGGGTAGTTTAAGACCACACATCAGGGGTCTTGTAGCAGCTGAGTGAAGGGTCTTGTACGACCACACACCAGGACTGGGGGTCTTGTAGCAGCTGAGTGAAGGTCTTGTACACACTGTAGAAGCTGCCAGCAGTCACCAGCTCACCAAACACGCAAGTTAAACAATAACAATAATAATAATAATATAATCTATAAAACTATAGATATAAACAGCAGCATTACTAACGTGTACAAATACATAAAACTCATAACTACATAGACTATATAGATCAAAATAAAGTATTTACACCAACATTTTTTTATTAACACATCGGCCGTCTCCCACCAAGGCAGGGTGGCCCGAAAAAGAAAAACTTTCATCATTCACTCCATCACTGTCTTGCTAGAGGCGCACTTACACTACAGTTATAAAACTGCAACATTAACACCTCTCCTTCAGACTGCAGACACTGTATACATACTTTTCAGGCAAAGACTCATGGAAATCCATGTTCATCAAGAATTGCAAGAAGCCCCTGTCGCGTGCCTTCAACATTCTATGGAGAGGGAGCATGGACACAGGGGTCATCCCACACTCACTAAAAACAACAGACATAGCCCCACTCCACAAAGGTGGCAGTAAAGCAATTGCAAAGACCGATAGACCGATAGCACTAACATTCCATATCATAACAAATTTTGAAAGATCGCCAACCACCATCAGTTACACAACCCAGGGCAACACGGGTTTAGAGCAGGTTGCTCCTGCCTACCCCAGCTACTTGACCACTATGATAAGGTCCTGGATGCTATGGAGGATAATCAAAATGCAGACTTTGCAAAAGCCTTCGACAAGTGTGACCATGGTGTAATAGCGCACAAAATGCGTGACAAAGGAATAACAGGAAAAGTTGGTAGATGGATCTATAACTTCCTAACAAATAGAACGCAAAGAGTAATAGTAAACAGAGTAAAGTCCGAGGCAGCTACGGTGAAAAAGCTCTGTTCCACAAGGCACAGTACTCGCTCCCATCCTATTCCTCATCCTCATATATGACATCCGAATTGCCATACAGTGACCTCCATCGAAGACACCGCAAGACTCCAAGCGGACATCAACCAAATCTTCAAATGGGTCACTCAAAACAGTATGAAGTTCAATGAAGAGAAATTTCAATTACTCAGATATGGAAAACTTTAGGAAATTAAAACTGTATGAGGGTATACAACAAATTCTAACCATACAATAGAGCTAAAAAGTAATGTGAAGGACCTGGGAGTGATAATGTCAGAAGATCTCGCCTTCAAATACCACAATAATGTATCTACCGCATCTGCTAGAAAAATTATAGGATGGATAATAAGAACCTTCAAAACTAGGGACGCCAAGCCCATGATGATTCTCTTCAAATCGCTTGTTCTCTCTAGGCTGGACTACTGCTGTACACTAACTGCCCCTTCAAGGCAGACGAAATTGCTGACCTGGAGAGTGTACTAAGAACTTTCATGGCACACATAAGTACGATAAGGCACCTAAATTACTGGGAACGGTTGAAGTCCCTTGATTTGTATTCCCTGGAACGCAGGTGAGAGAGATACATGATAATATATAGTTGGAAAATCCCAGAGGAATTAGTACCAAACTTGCGCACGAAAATCACTCCCTATGAAAGCAAAATACTCGGCAGGAGATGCAACATTCCCCAATGAAAAGCAGGAGCGTCACGAGTACACTGAGAGACAACACAATAATTGTCAGGGGACGAAGACTGTTCAACTGCATCCCAGCATACATAAGTGGGATTACTAATAGACCCCTGGCTGTCTTCAAGAAGGCGCTGGACAGGCACCTAAATTCAGTAGCTGACCAGCCGGACTGTGGTTCGTACGTCAGTTTGCATGCGTCCAGCAGTAACAGCCTGGTTGATCAGACCCTGATCCACCACGAGACCTGATCTCAGACCGGGCCGCGGGGGCGTTGACCCCCCGAAACCCTCTCCAGGTATATTCCAGGTATAGCACACACCAAGACTAGGGGTCGTGTAGCAGGTGAGTGAAGGGTCTTGTACGACCACACACCAGGACTGGGGGTCTGTTATAACGTATACTAACATATCTTCTGCTTGCAGTAGAGAGCAGTGCCTGTGTCTTTGTCTTCGATTAATTATCTGGTTAAAAAAAAAAAACTGAGTTTCCAACTCTTGGATCTGCCTCTTGACTTCCTAGTGACTTCAACTGTGTCTCTTTTTCTGGTGTGTTGCACGTCTTTACTGCTTGTTTCTGGTGTGTTGCACGTCTTTACTGCTTGTTTCTGGTGTGTTGCACGTCTTTACTACTTGTTTCTGGTGTGTTGCACGTCTTTACTACTTGTTTCTGGTGTGTTGCACGTCTTTAGCTCGTTTCGGTGTTTCTTGACGTCCTTCCGTACGAGTGTTCCATTGATTTAATTCTCGTCTGTGTTCACTCCTCGTCCTTGTCGTGTTCAACAGTTCGTGTGTGTCTGCATAGGCTATTCTTCTGAGTGTTCATGCCTTCCCTCTTTTTTTCGTTCTTTTTCTTTTAGGTTCGTGTAGTCTACATAACTAGGTTCTCCACCTTCACTACCAGCATTATTACAAGCCTTTAAACTTCCTCACTTCTCTGAATATGTTAGAAAAGTGAAAGCGCCGAGGCTGCGTACTATACTTCCATCTTATACATTATGTATATAGAACTCTCAACAATTATTTGTTTGTGTTCATAAATGACTTTCTATTATTTGCTAGAGTGGATTTCGGTTGACAGGTTTGGTCTAGTGTTAACGTCTGGGACTCTCCCGAGAGCAGCTCTTCACCCTGGTACTGTGATCTCTCTGATCTCCCTGTGCTGCTACACATTGGGGTTGAATTCGAACAGTAGTGTGTGTGTATACACGTGTACTCACCTAATTGTTGCAGGGGTCGAGTCACAGCTCTTGGCCTCAAAAACTTTATTCACTGCCGTGACCAGGATTCGAACCTGGGTTATTGCGGACATAACGCAATGTACTAACCACTATACGATCACGTGAGTGTGTGTGTGTGTGTGTGTGTGTGTGTGTTAGTTAGTTTTACGAGTTTGTTTGTCAACAGACTGGCTGTGTATGGTGTGTGTGGTGTATGTAGGCTGAAGTTCGCCTATTCCTGTGTGGTGTCGCAGGTTAATGTGTGTGGTGTGGTGCCAGCAGGCTGTGGGTGTGGTGTCAGCAGGCTGGTGACATCAGTAGGCTAGTGGTATCAGTAGGCTGGTGATGTCAGCAGGCTGATGGCGTCAGCAGGCTGATGGTGTCAGCAGGCTAGTGGTGTCAGCAGGGTTTTGGTGTCAGCAGGCTCTTGGTGTCAGCAGGTTGATGCGTAGTAATGCGTCAGCATCGATTTTCAGCGAGGACTGAGCAAAATAGCCGAGGTAAACAAAAAAACTTCATTATCCAGCCGACCCAAAGTAAACTATCTAGTTTACACTCCATTTATCCTCCAACGTCAGTCATTTATTTCCTGTGTCAGTCATTCATTGCCGGTGTCAGTCATTCACTGCCAGTGTCATTATTCTCTGACAGTGTCAGTCATTCACTTACAGTATCAGTCATTCACTGACAGTGTCAGTCATTCACTGACAGTGTCAGTCAATCACTGACAGTGTCAGTCATTCACTGACTATGGAAAATCACCTTCAAATTTTCCACATCGTTTAAACTCCCCCCAAGGTGGGGGGAGAGGAGGGGGTGACACCTATGCCTATGAGTGGTGCCATATTCTTTATACACTCTTAATTTGTAAGACTTAATCTAGTAAAAAAGCCTCCATATTATGCATATTTAAGCCAAGTTAGACAGATTAATTAACCTAGTAACTACAACACCTCCCACAGCCTACACAATTATGGAAGTAGGCACTACTGCAGCCCGCCATGAGTGCCCATGGGGTATGCAGAGCTGCCGTTGGTCACACAAAATCCATAGTGAGAGCAGGGCGACCTACCCTACAGGCCTTGTGCAGTGAAATACATTTGATAACACACTACGACCCAAATTAAATACATTTCACTGCGATGATGGATATCTCGCTACGGTACTAAGCGGTTGCACGTGACTCATACAAGTATCTCAGGTTATACGGCCCACAGCGACCCTAACTCCACGTAGTGCCTCGAGTGTACTGAATGCGCATTCTTTGTACTCTGAGGACAACTGTGTGTGGGGGTCTTGCCGCATCCCACCACCAAAGATCTACAACTGTCCAGGTAAGAATAGAGGCACGCAGAAGCGGGAACCCTATGAGGATGTCTTGTCTTGTCTTCAGCAACGTCGGATCCTCTGTAAGAAAAGGAATTCTGGTAACTACGAATGAGGTGGCAGGTTTCTAGCCTGGATCCCACATTGACTTGACAAGGATTACTAACCTAATCAGTCATAACCCACAGACATTCTCTGTTCTACACACTGACAGTGTCAGTCATTCACTGACAGTGTCAGCCATTCACTGACAGCGTCAGTCATTCACTTTGACGAATTTCATTTAAACCATAGAAAGCATGTCCCTGTGACCTTACATTATAGTCACGTGTACATAAGATTGTGAGCGGGTACTCAAAATTATGTGTACACAAAATTGTGTGTGTGTGTGTGTGTGTATTTGAGACAGTGTGTACACGAGATTGTTTGTACATAATACCGTGTTTGTACACGAGACTGTGTGCCCAAGTCAGCGATGCATACATAATAATTTATGTACACTAGACTGTGTGTGTACACCAGCTTGGAGGCAGTCGAACATAATTGTACTAACTACGACAGTGACCTTGAACCTTCCGACACCTCGGGAAGTTTCTTTCACAAGCCTTCCAGAAGCTGTCAGAGGCTTCAGTGAAGCTCCAGGAATCTTCTACAAGCTTTCCTAAGTTTTCCCAAAGCTGCTAGGAGCTTTAATAAAGCTCCAGGAAGCTTTTTCAAGCTGCCTGAAGATATCAGAGATCTTCCACAAGAATATCAAAAGCTTTCAAAAGCCTTCCAGAAGCTGTCTTCAACGAGCCACATTTTCCATGTAAAGGTGAAACGAACAGACTGGTCATGCACTCTGGTACCCCTGGATTTACCACACACTCACTGACAATAAAACTTACATTCACGAACATGCATATTCATGCAATCACGAAACGATAGACGCAATTGAAGAGAGCCAAACACACAGGAGCATAGACCAACACGCAGTAGGAGCGACCAACACACATGACGTCAGACCAGAACACAGGAAGAATATAGAGGAAGAATTAAAAAAATGATAGCAACAGGCCACTAAAACTAACATTCATACAGGTTAAGCAGAAAGGAAGAGGTGCTAAATGGTGGGTTGTAAGGACATAACAATCAGCCAAGACTCACGAAATGTTAATAACACGTTTGTAACCCGATCACGGAACGGGTGGGGATCGAACCCATGACAAATGAGTCATGAAATTTAATTAGACAAGACCTTTCATGAAAAGGGCAGGATAACAATAGAGAAACTTATGTACTCTGCTGAAAATTTACCTGAAAACAGAAGTGAGGAAGGAGAGAAGAAGTGTTTTATTACAGAGTAACGTGGCCATAACAACCTGTCAGATGGTTTTTCAACGTAATGAGCTCAGGATAGTGACCAGACCCACGTAAATTAAAACGGATTGTGAAACTGTGAGAGAAACACATCTGTAAGAATATTTGTTTTATTGTAACATAGATAAAGAAATTTAAAAAAATAAATCTGAGTTACATTATACATAAGAAGAAAGCTGATGTTGTCTCTCTAACTGAAACTAAACTGGAAAACAAGATTTTAAAAGGAATCCAGTTTGATGGAGATTACTCAGTGGGGAGAAGAGACTGAGGGGGTGAGGAGGGAGAGGCAGTGGCAATATTCATAAGATAAAAAAAATATAATAAAACTAAAATCCAAAGCACAAATAATGTTGAAATCATATTGATAGAAATTCAAAATAAAAATGATACAATTACGGTAGTCATTACCTACAACCCACAAGTGTTCTTGTAAAAGTATTGGAATAAGTCATTAGAGACAGCGACAAAGACTAACCAAGCCTGGAGTAACATACCTAACCTAACAAAAACAAAACATAACAACCTAAAGAAACAACATAATAGCGTTGCAGGCGGGAAACGTTCAGAAACTGACGTTATGAAATGCGTATATAAACGAAGGGTGTAAAATGGGGATGGATGAGAGGACCAACTTCTCTTTCATACAGTAGCAATAATTGTCCTACGTCTCCTGCTCTTTCAGGCGGGGATGATCGTCTTACTCCTCATCTTTTTCTCTGTCTTGCAGCCATGATCATCCTACTTCTTCCTCTCTTTATTTCGACGCTCAGTCGACTGTTACAAATTTGATGTCCTCGTTTCTGTTGTGCTAGGATCATTACTAAGAGCTGCAGGTAGAGTTTTGTTGATACTTTAGCGCCGCTTACTGGGACTCCGCCACTCTCACTGTGGGAGCCGCCAACAGTAAGACACCTTCACAGCCTTACGGAGGCTCCAAGACTTTCTCTGTGAAAGTTTCAAATAGGGAGACGCTTTAATCATGTGAGGCTCTACACTTTCACTGTAGGAGTTACAAACCACGATACATCTTCACGAGATTACTGAAGTTCCACTACATATATAAATAAATTAGTATTAGTATTATTATTATCATGGGAAGGCTAAACCCGTAGGGATTATACGGCTCCTGTGGGGAAGGGGTTGGAAGGCATTCAGGCTTAATTCAGGGAATTGGAGCACAGATGCAATTCCATAGATCAAGAGCCCCTCACTTGCATCAAGTAACCTCCCCTGAGGGGAAATAAATTGATAAAGCGTCTGCATTAATTTATGTTACAAATGTACATGAAATGTATCTAGGTAAGTTAATATTTACAATTAATTGTAAAGTGTTTCATGGACACACTGTGTTGCAAGTGTGTCATGAACACAATGTGTTGCAAGTGTGTCTAGCATCTCCACACTGTTGTAGGTGTGTGTCATCTCCACACTGTTGTAGGTGTGTGTCATCTCCACACTGTTGTAGGTGTGTGTCATCTCCACACTGTTGTAGGTGTGTCATCTCCACACTGTTGTAGGTGTGTCATCTCCATCTTTCAGTGCTGATAATAACATTCAGCAATATTTCTCACAGATAAGACCCATTTCACCGTATATGTAAATCTCAGAGGTCAAAAAGTAGCATTCGTAGACTTCATATCCGTTCTCATCAATAAACGTAATATGCTGATCAATTATATGATTTTAAAGCACTACGGAAATATATAGGCATTTCTTTCAGCATTTTCAAAGTTAGTTGTAATGCCTTTATGAAGACTGGATAAAATAAGGGGAACAGCGACAGCTTCCAGATACAACTGAAGGATAAAACCAGAACGACAAAGCATAAGGAAAAGGCTCTTGGAAAAATTTGGTACAGATATGGAGGCCAGACTGAATGAGTCGCACCTCCAGGTAACGTTGTAAAATATTCATTACCAGAGCTTAAGTGAGGAGCACTCAGTACTGAGGCTGAGCCAAGACTAGAGAGTATTGAAGGTGACAACACATTCAGGAAACACTCACAATGAGACCTAGATACAATCCATGGAAGGGGCGAGACTTGCTGCCATGTTCACATAGCCGTGAATAGATATCTGGGTGTTAGTCAAGGCTTGTGGGTCACATAATGAGAAAGAGAGCCCAAGGGCCCCAACTATCTTGACTCTTTAAGAGGAGTAATTTGATGCTATTCTCCCTTGTCTCAGATCAAAGTTGCTTGCTCCCATACACCTCGTTCGTCAGGCGCTGATGACTCTCCTATGAACTTATAAAATAATTATCTATCTTGATTACCGTATGTTATCTTTCCGGAGTTAGTGACCAGAAGAATGTAATCTTTTTCTTGAATGGGCGAGAAAGGTCAGCAGGTCAGCAGTCAGGAACATTACTGAAACAAATTTCAGTAAGAGAAAACCTTTGTTTCCAATTAATTCGTTAATTCTTGAAAGCATTTTGCCATGGTTGAAGACACAAAGCAATTTCCAAAATAGTAATAAAACTGAGGATGACATACGAACTTTTCACTTTGTTTCTGGAAGCAAAGAGCAGAACGTGCAAAGGAAGACCACGACCACGCATGCAAGGTCTTCAAGGAGAGGCGACGACCACGCATGCAAGTCTTCAAGGAGAAATTGTCTTCCCTAAAGGTTAGGGCGTCAGTGGTGCCGGAGAGCAGAGAAGTAATCCTGACCTGCTGACTCAGACGACAGAAACGGCACTGACAGTTTATGTACTCATTTATGTGTGGTTGCAGGGTCAAGTCACAGCTCCTGTCCCCCGAGACTACTGTGAAAATGAAAAGATCATATGTTAAATAGATTTGTAAATGTGATAGAAGGGTGGTAGACAATAACCTCCCAGGGAGGTGCTACCGTAAAACACACACACACACACACACACACACACACACACACACACACACGCACACAAAACGAGCGGTAGGATGATAGACAGTAACCATCCAGAGAAAATACAACTGTCCTACCATACAAGTGTTGTGTGGACACCTGTTAAATGTCTACGTTCTGGCAAACCGGGGTCTTTTCTTTCTGTCTCATGAACATGTTGGAAGAGAGTAAATCTTACACACTTCTACTTACCAAATAGCGACCAGCGGAGAGGCGGGAACAGGAGCTGAGACCGACCTCTTCAACCTACAAATAAGGGGTTAGCAACACACTTGCCTCATACACTGAGTGTCCGTTGTTCAATTCCCGCCACGGATGGAAACGTTGGACATGTTTCCTTACACCTGCTGTCCCTCTCTGTTCACCTAGCTGTAAATGGGTACCCGGGTTTTAGTCGACTGGTGTGGATCGCATCCTGGGGGACAAATTGAAGGACCCCAATGGAAATAAGACAGACAGTCCTCGATGACGCACTGCCTTTCTTGGGTTATCCTGGGAGGCTAACCTTCCGGGTTAAAAATCCAAACAAATCTTATCTTACTCATCAAGAGACCCACGTTCACAAACGAGCGCTTAAATCCACACAAAAATCTTCTCAGAGACTCACAAAGGCAAACGAAAAATTCAGTGAAAAAGAAAAATGTGAAAATGACGGTGCTTTGATCTGTGAGTGCAATTAGCCTCTGGTTTATAATTAGATCAAGGTAAAAACTGTACTGGGCGTCCCTCATATTGCTTGACGCTGTTGTGGTCAACACAGTGCACCCAGCACATCCTTACAGACCTGGCCAGCACAGCATGGAACACAGCCACAGCATCCTCATACAGTGACCAGCACAGCAAGTAACAACCACAACAATCTGATACACCTGGTCAACACAGCACGTAACACAGCCACAACAATCTGATACATCTGGCCAACACAGCAATTAAAACCCAAAACATCCTTATACACCTGACCAGCACAGGACGTAATACCCAACATATCCTGATATATCTCCCTTTAAATAACTTCCTCTCTCGTCACAGGCTGTTGGTGTTCGGTGCAGGTGTTCGAATTCCAAGCCAGAGGGGAGCAGTCAGACAGCCATTTACAGTACGGAGACAAGCTGGCCTTCCCGCCCCTCGACTCTCTGTCCTTCTGCGTGAGGCTCAGGTTCTACTTCCTGTGGGAGGTGTCTGGCTTCTTGCAAGTCTCCGACAACTCGACGGGTCAGGTGATACACACCATACAGGCAGGTGAGTCATGGATCGCATATAAATAAATAATAAGTTTAAGTTTAATATCTTTATTATGCACCGCATACCCATCCTGTGGGCGGTAGTCAAAAGATTACAGAGGTACATAATGGGTCCAGGGACTGGACCCCAAAGTTATGATAGCTGAGCAAGTTACAAAGGTAATGAACTCGCGTAGATCTGGTCACAAATAATAAATAAATAAATTTTCACAAAATACATGGTCGATACAAGTTTAGATGACACTTGTACAAACGAAAGAGCTCAGATTATGTAAAGCTCTATAGAGAGCTTGGGATGTAGCCTCTGGAAAAGGAAGCTTGTGTACGTTTCAGGACATTTATTAAAGGAAACGTTTTGCCACGAGTAGCGTCGTCATTAGTACTGATGAAGCCAATCGTGGCGAAACGTTGCCTTAAAAATGTCCTGAATTGTACACAAGTGTTTTCACATTTTGTTGATATCACGATACCATTTACAACCTGGGTTGTAACACGATACCATTTACAACCTGGGTTGTAACTTTGTGTCTCAGCTGGGAGTGTGGCAGTTTTATAGGCTAGGGGTTTCATGCTTCTACTTGAAATGTGTTTGGGAGCGAGCACTCCAAACATGCGGCTGTGTAGATGCTTAGGTTATTTTCAGGTGTGTGGAAGTGAGGGACGAGTGTATGCAGGTTTCAGGGCATCATATTTCTACACTGCATGTAGAAATATGATGCCCTTGAATAGGGGAAGGAGATACTGTATGCTGATTTATTCTTATGTATATTGAAAAATTTTGCGCACGCGTGTGTGTGTGTGTGTGTGTGTGTGTGCTGGTGTGGGTGTTATATTTGAGTGTAAGTATAAGATGGTTTCTCATTGCAAGAATATGAATTATAAAATATTGCCAAATTTCTTCTTTCATCACACACAAGCTGTGTTGCACACACACAAGCTGTGTTGCATCACACACAAGCTGTGTTGCACCACACACAAGCTGCGTTGCACCACCACAAGCTGTGTTGCACCACACACAAGCTGTGTTGCACCACACACAAGCTGTGTTGCACCACACACAAGCTGTGTTGCACACACACAAGCTGTGTTGCATCACCCACAAGCTGTGTTGCATCACACACAAGCTGTGTTGCATCACACACAAGCTGTGTTGCATCACACACAAGCTGTGTTGCATCACACACAAGCTGTGTTGCATCACACACAAGCTGTGTTGCATCACACACAAGCTGTGTTGCATCACACACAAGCTGTGTTGCATCACACACAAGCTGTGTTGCATCACACACAAGCTGTGTTGCACCACACACAAGCTGTGTTGCACCACACACAAGCTGTGTTGCACCACACACAAGCTGTGTTGCACACACAAGCTGTGTTGCACCACACACAAGCTGTGTTGCACCACACACAAGCTGTGTTGCACCACACACAAGCTGTGTTGCACCACACACAAGCTGTGTTGCACCACACACAAGCTGTGTTGCACCACACACAAGCTGTGTTGCATCACACACAAGCTGTGTTGCATCACACACAAGCTGTGTTGCATCACACACAAGCTGTGTTGCATCACACACAAGCTGTGTTGCATCACACACAAGCTGTGTTGCATCACACACAAGCTGTGTTGCATCACACACAAGCTGTGTTGCACCACACACAAGCTGTGTTGCACCACACAAGCTGTGTTGCACACACACAAGCTGTGTTGCACCACACACAAGCTGTGTTGCATCACACACAAGCTGTGTTGCATCACACACAAGCTGTGTTGCATCACACACAAGCTGTGTTGCATCACACACAAGCTGTGTTGCATCACACACAAGCTGTGTTGCATCACACACAAGCTGTGTTGCATCACACACAAGCTGTGTTGCACCACACACAAGCTGTGTTGCATCACACACAAGCTGTGTTGCATCACACACAAGCTGTGTTGCACCACACACAAGCTGTGTTGCACCACACACAAGCTGTGTTGCACCACACACAAGCTGTGTTGCATCACACACAAGCTGTGTTGCATCACACACAAGCTGTGTTGCATCACACACAAGCTGTGTTGCACCACACACAAGCTGTGTTGCATCACACACAAGCTGTGTTGCATCACACACAAGCTGTGTTGCATCACACACAAGCTGTGTTTCATCACTCACAAGCTGTGTTGCACAAGCTGTGTTGCATCACTCACAAGCTGTGTTGCATCACTCACAAGCTGTGTTGCACAAGCTGTGTTGCACCACACACAAGCTGTGTTTCATCACACACAAGCTGTGTTGCATCACACACAAGCTGTGTTGCATCACTCACAAGCTGTGTTGCATCACTCACAAGCTGTGTTGCACAAGCTGTGTTGCACCACACACAAGCTGTGTTTCATCACACACAAGCTGTGTTGCATCACACACAAGCTGTGTTGCATCACACACAAGCTGTGTTTCATCACTCACAAGCTGTGTTGCACAAGCTGTGTTGCATCACTCACAAGCTGTGTTGCATCACTCACAAGCTGTGTTGCACAAGCTGTGTTGCACCACACACAAGCTGTGTTTCATCACACACAAGCTGTGTTGCACCACACACAAGCTGTGTTGCATCACTCACAAGCTGTGTTGCACCACACACAAGCTGTGTTGCATCACACACAAGCTGTGTTGCATCACCCACAAGCTGTGTTGCATCACACACAAGCTGTGTTGCATCACTCACAAGCTGTGTTGCACAAGCTGTGTTTCACCACACACAAGCTGTGTTGGATCACACACAAGCTGTGTTGCATCACACACAAGCTGTGTTGCACCACTCACAAGCTGTGTTGCATCACACACAAGCTGTGTTGCACCACACACAAGCTGTGTTGCATCACCCACAAGCTGTGTTGCATCACACACAAGCTGTGTTGCATCACACACAAGCTGTGTTTCATCACTCACAAGCTGTGTTGCACAAGCTGTGTTGCATCACTCACAAGCTGTGTTGCATCACTCACAAGCTGTGTTGCACAAGCTGTGTTGCACCACACACAAGCTGTGTTTCATCACACACAAGCTGTGTTGCATCACACACAAGCTGTGTTGCATCACTCACAAGCTGTGTTGCATCACTCACAAGCTGTGTTGCACAAGCTGTGTTGCACCACACACAAGCTGTGTTTCATCACACACAAGCGGTGTTGCATCACACACAAGCTGTGTTGCATCACACACAAGCTGTGTTGCATCACTCACAAGCTGTGTTGCACAAGCTGTGTTGCACCACTCACAAGCTGTGTTGCATCACGTCACCTTTGCATTTGAGTATTGCATGATAGTTTTTTTTGCAAACTAGAGAACTTAAATAACATAATGATTCGATGTTGACCTTGATGTGAGCTTCCATTGTCTTCCACCAGAGGTCAACTTGAACTACATCCGGGTAACTTTGTCAAAATTTCGACGGTACTATTTCCTCACACATCGTCTACGGGCTCTGACTTGGCATCACTTGTGTATCACTCACGGTAACGGTGTAACAGTGTCCTACCTGGATGGCGTACAGCAGGATTACCACAATTATCTTCTCAGTGAACCCATCACGGGAACCCATATTAAGATTGGTTCGTGGAATGTTGACCACAGCTTCAGCGGCCAGCTTGCTCAGGTGAGTATTGAAGGAGGGCTTTGCAGGGGTTGGTTGTCAGTGTTTTTGTGTTAATCTTTCTTAGCGAAAAAAGAGTGACGAAACGACAACAAAACTTCTTACATGAGTCGAGACTTGTTAATGGTTCAGGACGGACCCAAACGTCGTTTGAAATTTCCTCTCAAAAACTTGAGTTAGTTGTGAATTGTTCCAGCCACGGTATTGTGACTTCCATTTTTTATTGTAAATGTTTTTAATTCCCTTTAGGTCAATATATGGAGTCGTACTCTGACGGCTGAGGAAGTGGCCGCTTTGGCAGAATGTATTATGGAGGAAGAGGGAGACGTCGTTCCTTGGAAAGGTCCTTGGACACCTGTTGGAGACGTGAAGGAGACTCAAGAGTCCTTTGATGATCTTTGTCAGGAAGCTTCTGGGACGGACTATTTTATCTTCACTGACTTCACTGCCATTTCTGCTTTCCAAGTATGTGAAGGTCTTGGTGGCTCTCTGCCGACTCCTCACTCTAAAGAAGAATACACTACTTTGTTAAAAGCTGTAGAGAAGCACCATGGTGAAGGAGGCAAAGTTTGCAGACCGTTCTGGGTGGGTATCACAGATGTTAAGGAAGAGGGAGTGTGGACACATATGAAGTACATGACACAGGTACGGCCCTCCTGGGCAGTGGACGAACCTGACGGAAATAAGTTAGAAAACTGTGCAGTAGCTGAGGGTCTCTTGAAGTTGGCTGACACCCGCTGTGACGACGTGCAGTGTACAGTGTGCGCTGTGCCGCGGCGACCTGTCTGGGTGCTGCTTGGAGCCTGTGAAAGATATCGTCGCAATACACACCTTGTTGCTCTTCAGGAAAAATCTGGTAATTTCGTTTTTAGAGGCTACTCAGATTACAAAATAATTCAGAATAAAAATAAGACTGAATGGTTGTGGTGGGACTGGCGCAGTAAAGAGAATGTCGCTAGTTTGGTTAATGCCGTAAATGGCTTTCCAATCGGGCGTCAGTTATGGACTATGAAGAAAGCCATGTGTGGAGAGGCTGAGGGTCATAAAAGGCGCCTCCTGCTGACTCCCTGTAGCGCAGGTCAGTTCTCCTGCGATGATGCGTCCTGCATCCCGCTCTTTCAGCGATGCGATCTCAAGTTCGACTGTCGAGACAAGAGCGACGAGAGTGGGTGTCAGCTTGTTTGGTTTCCTCCAGTGTACCGACCTGACCTACCACCGGTTATCAACAGCGACAACAACTCGTCAGAGCCCCTGCCCGTCACTCTACACGTTATTATCGAGAGTGCCGACGTTGACACGCCTTCCATGGATATGCACGTCAATCTGAACGTCAGCATGACGTGGCAAGAGGCAAGACTTAACTTCCTTAACCTTAACGAAGATTACACTCTCAACAGGTAATATGCAAATCCCATTCATGCTTACGTTTTCAGACACAACAGGAAATTTAACCTTGCCTTTTTTAATTAAACAACCAAGACTGCTTAGAACACGATCTTAAAATTCACAGTTAACATTCTTGACAATGCCTCCATTACTGTCATGTTGTATTACGAATGGATTTATGCAGGTTCAGTGTCCCCCATCCACCTCCTCGTCCCTCAGGTTGCCCTACGAGACGATGAAACGGGTATGGGTCCCTGTGGTAGACTTCACTAACACCAAGGGCATCCACATCACACAAACTGACCACCAGGCCACCATGGTCGTCAACATGCAAGGCAACGCCAGCCTGGGCGACGACACCCAGCCCGAGGAGTGTAAGGAACCTCTCCACTAAGCACTTGCTGCCTCATGTCTTATTGCTTATTCATGGAGAAGTTTTAAAGCTGGTGCCACACTCTTGCTTTGTGTTACTCTTCTTACCTACTTAAAAGTTGACATTATTTTTTCTCAAAGACAGGTGGCGGACTCGCGAGGTGCTGCTAGAGAAACATTAATCATTTTCATATTCTGACCGTATGACTATTATTACCTGTATCTGTCTAATTGTATGAGTGTATGTTACCTGTCTATCTATCGGTATGTCTGCATTGCCTTTATAACTGCATGACTGTATTCCTTGTATTTGTCTCACTGTATGATTATTATCTGTACTTGTCCGGCTGTATCACTGAATTACCTGTACCTACTTCAATGACTGTATTACCATTCTGACTGAATGTGCGACAATCTGTAATACCTGTGTGATTATGTAACCGTGTTTCCAGCATCTGACCGTATGAGTGTATTACTAACACCTGTTTATGTAAGTGTATTCGCAGGAACCTGTCTGTATGGCAGCCTCACCCGTGTCTGACTGACTGTCTGTATGGCAGTATCACCCGTGTCTGACTGACTGTCTGTATGGCAGCCTCACCCGTGTCTGACTGACTGTCTGTATGGCAGTATCACTTGTGCCTATCTGACTTATTGTATGGCGTCCTTATCTGTGGCTGTCTGTCTAACTAACTGACTATATGGCATCCTTACCTGTGTCTGTCTGACTGACTATATGGCATCCTAACCTGCGTCTAACTGGCTGAATGGCATCCTTACCTGTGTCTGACTGACTGACTGTGTGGCAGCCTCGCCCCTGTCTGTCTGACTGCTACTTGGTCTCCACAGTGGAGGTGTACTCAGGACTGGAGAACCCCATAAGCGTGAGGAGAAAATACAGCATAACCTTCCAGTGTCAGTTCGACCTGAAGATGTACCCCTTCGACGAACAGGTGAGAGAGGTATCCATTGAGACGAACTTGTTGCCATGTAGTCCAACCCCTTTATACGAGCAAAGGAGCTACTTGAACCTTTGTAGACGAGCAAAGGACTATGATAACACCTTTATACGAGCTTATGAGCTATAATAACACCTTTACACGAGCTTATGAGCTATAATAATCCCTCTAGATTAGTAAAGGAGCTAAACAAGATAAACACGCAAAGAAGAGGTTTTAATCCACTTCAGTGAGAAGTGATGCTTTTATAACCATTTTAGGCGAGCAAACGCGCAACTTTAACCCATTAAACAAACAATGAAGCCATTTTTATACATTTAGACGAGCGAAGAAGCCATTTTAACAAGCGAATGGCATATTTAGCCCCTTTAGACGAGCAAAGGGGCTGTTTTAACGCCTTTTATAGGAGAAAATGGTATATTTTAACCTATTTAAATAAACGGAGTTATTTTTGCTATGTTGTGGTTACTTTAGGAGATCAAAAGGGATATTCTAACTTTTTAAACTAGCAAAGGAGATATTTTAACCTTTTAAGACTATTGAGAAATATATGTACCCCATCGGATGAGCCTTTTGAGATGATGCAAAGGGACAAATTAACCCACTAGGCTGGCAGATTCAACCCCTGAGACGATCTGCTGTGATAAAGTGGGATCCCTTTGATGAGTTGTAAATTACTTCAACTTTAAAACAAAGGAAAAAACATTTGTTTGAGAGAATTACTCCATTGACTAGCAGGGGAAAATTGTTGGGTCTTTAAGAAAGAGAGAGAGGGGGGTTGAAGACCTTGCATAAGCAGGTCAGAGAACAGTGTTCCTGAGAGACAGGAACCAAGACCTCCAACCCTGACGATGTTGATCTACAATTCTTGAGTAGCAAAACTGAGATCAGATAGTACATTCTCTTGGTTGCAATACCTTAATTTCTTGTAGTGAAATGAGTAACCCGCTGAGTACAGTAATGGGCACTCTTAGACTCGCTACTTTGAACACTTTGATGGAAATTATTTGGCCATTTAAAGTGAGTTAGTCATTTCACTGTGTATATCCAATCCTCCTTCCCTGCCTCTACCTCAGTCTACTCAAGCCGACCCCTTTGATGCCCAGTGTCACCCTCTCCGGAGGCCTCTGCTTACCGCTTGTTCCCCACCTCCCTAGTGGCTTATGCCACCTTTGTTGCCTGTTATCCCAGCTTCCCTCGCCTCCCCTAAGCCCCCTTCATGTATCCCTACCAAAGATCCATTCACTCGTACAGTAAAGTACTCATTAAGAAGCATCAGTGCACCTCCTCTCCACCTCCTACCTTCTCTCCCCACATTTACCTGTCTCTCTCTCTCTCTATCCGCCTACTAACGCCCACAACATCATCTCCCCCCTACCACCCTCAACCAAGCCTCGACCACCTACACCCAGCACCTCCAGCCTCTCACTCTCGACCTATCAGACTATGATGGTTGGCTTTAAACGTTGATAACAAATGCTTTGAGTGATTATAGAACATGTTTTGCCTATTTACAAGATTTAATTCCTTATTAAATGTGTTCCGCACTTTATATTAAATATGTTGTCAATTAATATTTTAGATGTGGGATGTTGTAAGTAATTATTGGACAAACTTTGACAGATAACAGTGGATATAAGCTATAAAATTTGTGACAAATTTTCAGTATCATTTGATATAATTTAGGTGATTGATAGACATATGTTATGTCAGCACACTAATGGAAAAACAGTGATTGAATGAGTGACGATGAAAGTGTTTCCTCTTTTTCCGGTCATCTTACCTGGATAGGAGACGCCCGGTATGTTTTGAAAAATTCAAGACCATATTAAGTATGTTTGAGAAAATGTAGATATGTTTAGTAATGTTATATATGTTGTGATGATTTCAAAATAGATTTTACTGATATATGTGATTACATTTATGCACGAACGACACACAGAGGACGGAGGATCGAGCCTCCAGAACTTTTCGTGCTGAATGACACACAAGACCAGCATAATTTTTTTTTGGGTGGGAGGGATTGTTGTGAGTGATTTTTTTTTTCACTGCTACACTGACTGTTGTTCACTGCTACACTGACTGTTGTTCACTGCTACACTGACTGTTGTTCACTGCTACACTGACTGTTGTTCACTGCTACACTGACTGTTGTTCACTGCTACACTGACTGTTGTTCACTGCTACACTGACTGTTGTTCACTGCTACACTGACTGTTGTTCACTGCTACACTGACTGTTGTTCACTGCTACATTGACTGTTGTTCACTGTTACACTGACTGTTGTTCACTGCTACACTGACTGTTGTTCACTGCTACACTGACTTTTGTTCACTGCTACACTGACTGTTGTTCACTGCTTCACTAACTGTTGTTTACTGCACTGACTATTCACTCACTGACTGTTATTCACTGCTACACTAGCTGTGTACTCTACACTGCCTTTTTCACTGCTACCTGACTAGTGTTACGCTACACTAGACAAAGATCACAACAGCCAGGAAGATGACAGGTGGGTATTGAGAACTTTCAAACAGAAATATTATGCCGATGGTGTCACTCTACAATCGCTAGTGCTCCCTCACTTAGAATACTGCTGTGCTGACTGCCCCGTTCAGGAGCAGGAGAAATAAGCGACCTGAACAAACTAGAGATCGTTTACGGCTCACATTGAGCCATTGAAACATCCAAATTATTGAGGAACCCTTCCAGGTCTGCTAACATGTACTCAGTTGAGCGAGAGTAGTAGATACAGTGTCATATATACATGGAAAGTACTTGAGGCCTGGTCCCAAATCTGCACACTGCCATAACAACATACTGGAGTGAGAGATATGGGAGAAAGTGTAAAATAAACCCAGTGAGGAGCAGGGGTGCGGTGGGGACAATACGGAGCACTGTATTAACATCCGGGGTCCCAGACTATTCAACATCTTACCAGAAGATATCCGAAACACGGCTGGAACCAGTGTAGAAGCCTTCAAGAGGAAACTGGACAAATATCTTCACCAGGTGCCAGATCAACCAGGCTGTGACGGATATGTGGGGCAGCGGGCCTCCAGCAGCAACAGCCTGGTTGACCAGGCAAGCACCAGACGAGCCTGGCCCATGGCCGGGCTCAGAGAGTAGATACTCTCGAAACTCTTCAAAGGTATATCAAAGGTACCCCAGGCTGTCTTCAAGCAGGCACTGGACAGGCACCTAAAGTCGGTACCTGATCAACCAGGCTGTGGTTCGTACGTTGGACTGCGTGCGGCCAGCAGTAACAGCCTGGTCGATCAGGCCCTGATCCACCATGAGGCCTGGTCACTGACCGGGTCGCGGGGGCGTTGACCCCCGGAACTCTCTCCAGGTAAACTGCTACACTGTTGTTTACTGCTACACTGTTGTTCACTTCTACACTGTTGTTCACTGCTACACTCACTGTTGTTCACTGTTACATTGTTGTTCACTGCTACACTGTTGTTCACTGCTACATTGTTGTTCACTGCTACACTGTTGTTCACTGCTACACTGTTGTTTACTGCTACACTTGTTGTTTACTACTACACTGTTGTTCATCACCTGTTGTTCACGGGCTACCCACTGTTGTTCACTGCTACACTTGTTGTTCACTGCTACACTGTTGTTCACTGCTACACTGTTGTTCACTGCTACACTGTTGTTCACTGCTACACTGTTGTTCACTGCTACACTGTTGTTCACTGCTACACTGTTGTTCACTGCTACACTGTTGTTCACTGCTACACTGTTGTTCACTGCTACACTGTTGTTCACTGCTACACTGTTGTTCACTGTTACACTTATTGTTCACTGCTACACTGTTGTTCACTGTTACCATTATTTTACTCTAACCTCTGTTGATTTGTTACCAGCCTTACTAACTCTGTTATTTGGTTCTCCTCTTCTCACCACTCTTCTCTCTCTCTCTCTCTCTCTCTCTCTCTCTCTCTCTCTCTCTCTCTCTCTCTCTCTCTCTCGCTCTCTCCCTCTCTAAGGCTGTCTTGGCCATGGGACTGTGGTGGTGGGAGGGTGTAGAGCTGTGGTGGGTTGGGGAGAGTGATGGTGGGCAGAGGTGTGCGGATGGTGGGCGTGGGAAAGGCGGTGGGCTGTTTTGCTCGGGTTGTGGGTGTCAGGGTTGTGAATGAGAGACCCGGTGGCCCACCCTCTGGTTGGTGCCAGGGGTACTAGCTACCCTGGGTAGCCCCATGGGACTAATAGGTACCGTGGATGACCCCAGGGTACCTTAGCTAACCTAAATGGCCCCAGGGGGTCGTAGTTACCCTGGGTGGCTCCAAGTGTTCGTAGTTACCCTGGGTGGCCTCAGGGTGTATTAACTGACCTAAGGGAGGTCGAGTTACCCTGGGTGGCCCAAAGGGGTTGTTGCCACACTGGGTGGCCGCAGAGGGTCGTTGCCACACTGGGTGGCACCAGGGGATCGTTGCCACATTGGGTGGCACCACGGAATCGTTGTAACACTGGGTGGCACCACGGAATCGTTGCCACAATGAGTGGTGCCAGGGGTTGTTTGCCACACTAGGTGGTCCCAGGGGATTGTTGCACTCTGGGTGGCCCAGGGGATCGTTGTCACACTGAGTGGCGCCAGGGATCGTTGCCACATTGGGTGGCATTAGAAGCTTGTTACCACACTGGGTGGTGCCAGGGAGCTGCTGCCACACTGAATGTGGCAGAGAATTAATGCTTATTCTCTGAGGAAACAACACTGTATTGATCTCTAGTGTTGCTGGAGGCCTATGTGAGATAGGCCCATCTTGTACAGCCTGGTGGGATAGGCTTATCTTTACCCCCTGCGGGAGGCCTAACAACTTTTTTTCTATGTTTTGTAATTATAAAATATGACTTGCCGGTTTTCTTGTAAAAATAATAATAATAATAATAATAATATATATATAATATATTAATATATAATAATATAATATTATTATTATTATTATTATTATTATTATTATTATTATTTAATAATATCATCCCTCTGTGAATGATAATATATGAAGCCATGTTGGTAGTTGACCACGGATGGTAGCACTGAGAGGCGGCTGCACTGGTCCAGGTCATTTCCACGATGGCCAATTCTCGTCCTCTATAAACAGTGGAGAGCAGACTAAGTGTTATTGCAAGAGCCTGTTGAGTGTTGCACTCTATATTGCAAGAGTCTGCTGAGTGTTGCACTCTGTACTGCAAGAGTCTGCTGAGTGTTGCACTCTGTACTGCAAGAGTCTGCTGAGTGTTGCACTCTGTACTGCAAGTCTGCTGAGTGTTGCACTCTGTACTGCAAGAGTCTGCTGAGTGTTGCACTCTGTACTGCAAGAGTCTGCTGAGTGTTGCACTCTGTACTGCAAGAGTCTGATGTGTGTTGCACTCTTACTGCAAGAATCTGCTGAGTGTTGCACTCTGTACTGCAAGAGTCTGCTGTGTGTTGCACTCTGTACTGCAAGAGTCTGCTGAGTGTTGCACTTCGTACTGCAAGAGTCTGCTGAGTGTTGCACTCTGTACTGCAAGAGTCTGCTGAGTGTTGCACTCTGTACTGCAAGAGTCTGCTGTGTGTTGCACTCTGTGCTGCAAGAGTCTGCTGTGTGTTGCACTCTTACTGCACGAGTCTGCTAAGTGCTGCGCTCTATACCACAAGAGTCTGCTGAGTGTTGCACGCTGCATTGCAAGAGCCTGCTGTGTGTTGCACTCTCTACTGCAAGAGTCTGCTGAGTGTTGCACTCTCTACTGCAAGAGTTTTCTGAGTGTTGCACTCTCTACTGCAAGAGTCTGCTGTGTGTTGCACTCTCTACTGCAAGAGTTTTCTGAGTGCTGCACTCTTTACTGCAAGAGTCTGCTGAGTGTTGCACTCTCTACTGCAAGAGTCTGCTGTGTGTTGCACTCTCTACTGCAAGAATCTGCTGAGTGTTGCACTCTCTACTGCAAGAGTCTGCTGGGTGTTGCACTCTGTACTGCAAGAGTCTGCTGAGTATTGCACTCAGTTTTTTAAGAACGACGCGCTAGAACTCAGCACTAAAAAGTACTTATGAAGAGGCCCATAGCAAACGCAGATTGAGTGAAAATGAGAGCGAGAGGAAGAGTGAGAGCGAGACCAAGTGTGAGAGTGAGGCGAGAGCGAGAGTGAGAGCAGTGAGAGCAAGAATGAGAATGAGAGCGAGAACAAGAGGAGAGTGAGAGCGATAACAAGAGTGAGAGCGAGAGTGAGAGCGAGAACAAGAGTGAGAGTGAGAACGAGAGCAAAAGTAAAAGCGAGAAGCAAGAATGAGAGCGAGAGCAAAAGTGAGAGCAAGAGTGATATTAAGAATGAGAGCGAGAGTGAGAGCAAGGGCAAGAGTGAGAATAAAAATGAGAGGAAGAGTGAGAATAAGAATGAGAGCAATAGTGAGAATAAGAATGAGAGCAAGAGTGAGAATAAGAATGAGAGCAAGAGTGAGAGAACAATAGTGAGAGCGAGAGTGAGAGAGCAATAGTGAGAGCGAGAGTAAGAGTGAGAGTGATAGCGAGAGCAAGTGAGAGTAAGAGAGCAGTAGTGAGAGCGAGAGCGAGAGAGTGAGAGAGCAATAGTGAGAGCGAGAGTGCAATAGTAAGAGTGAGAGCGAGAGTAAGAGCAAGAGTGATAGAGCAATAGTAAGAGTGAGAACGAGTGAGAGCGAGAGTAAGAGTGAGAGCAAGAGTTAGAGCGAGAGCAATAGTAAGAATGACAGCGAGAGTGAGAGCAATAGTAAGAGTGAGAGCGAGAGTAAGAGTGAGAGCGAGAGCAAGAGTTAGAGTGAGAGCAATAGTAAGAGTGAGAGCGAGAGTGAGTGAGAGTAAGAGTGAGAGCGAGAACAAGAGTGAGAGCGAGAACAGAGTGAGAGCTAGAGTAGAGTGAGAGCGAGAACAAGAGCGAGAGTGAGAGTGGTCTACATCGTCACTTCAGTCATTTCTGGCAGGTGGCAGTTTACATATAAACAAAACTCTTGCAGTGTGTGGAGCAGCTCAGAGCATAGAGACTCTTGTGTTATATTTTCTTCCCTCAGGAGATGAGGCTGCACTCTGCTTCACTACCACCCACCTCAAAATACTCCTCTTTACTCTTTGTTTATATATTTTTTGTATGTACATGTGTGTGTGTGTGTGTGTGTGTGTGTGTGTGTGTGTGTGTATGTGTGTTTTCACCGAGATGTTATACTCAACGAGCTCCAGCTCCTGTCCCCACCTCGTTCCCTGGACTCCATGGCCCTGTCATACCTACTCTTGAAAATGTTTATGTAGTTTGCCTCCATTACCTCCTCTTCTTGCTCTTTCTATTTACCACCCTAAAATTGAAGATATATTTCCTAAAATCCCCGTGGCTCATCTATGTTCTTTGCTTTCATCTATGCCTCCTCACCCTTCTGGCTCATATTTCAAAAACTATGTCCTGTCTGCTCTTAACGAAATCCGAATACCTTGTATGTCGTTATCATACCTCTCACAGGTATTCGCTCTTCCAAGGCTGTCAGATTTAGTTCTTTAAGCCTCTTTTCATGGTTCAGCACTATCAGTTCTGGAACCAGCCTGGATGCAAGTCTCTATACTTTCTCCAGTTTCTAACCCTGTTCTCTCAGGTGTGGACTCCTGTGCATTTTAAAACGTGTACAGTGTTCTAAAAGATTGTGTCTCTGGTGATATGTTTGGTGAAATAATTATTCACAGGTTTTGTTGCATTTGCCTGGATTAGACTCCAGCAGCCACATTTTTTACATCTTTTGTTCGTCCAAGTTTTCTTGTTGTCTATCTTTGAACTCTAGTGTTCTTTTCCTTAGCTTTTACATGATCGGTAAACAGTGATATGAAGGAATTTATCTCCTCTGGCAGATCATTTACCTATATTAAATAACGTAAAGGCCCTGGTACTGATCCTTGGGATGACCCCATTTGTTACTCTCACTCATTCTGTTCTTCCCTCCCTCGCCATCACTCTGAATTCAATCATTGTTCCATTAAAATACTTTTCCTTGCACTCTTGCCTGCTCTTTCAATTTGCGGATCAGTTTCCGGTGTGATACTGTATTGAATGCCTTCCAGTTGACCAAGAAATGTTGTCGGCACAATCATGTCTTTTGCTTAATTTTCGTTATTCTATCATAGAATTCAAGCAGGGTTCGTAAGGCAGCCCTTTCTTTCACTAAATTCATGTTCCTCTGATGATGTATTACCAGTCGCTTTCCGATTATCTTTTCCAACACTTTACAGGGTACACATGTCAGTGATACTATCCAGGAGCTGTTCTGTTTCCAGTGACGTATTATATATAGTTGTCAGAGGTTTGCTAAATTTTTCCGCCCCTTCATTCAGTACCCAGAGAGACATAGTGTCAGGTCCAATAGCTTATGTGGAATCCAGTTCTCTCAGCAGCTTCTTCACTTGCTCAACAACGTTTGGATCTCGTCCCACTGCATCTGATTTGTTCCACCACTTATACCTATGGATATTGTTCCAGTCTTCTTAGTGAATTCTTCCTTAAATCTTCTGCTCAGTTCCTCACATACCTCTATGTCATCCTTTCGTGTGTAGAACAGTGGCTTTGGGTTATGACTGATTAGGTTAGTGATCCATGTCCATTCATTTGTGGAATTCAACCTAGAAGCCTGCCATCTCATTTCTTTACCTGAATACTTTTCTTACCTCTAGTTGCACATGTGCAGTTGTGTTGAGAAGATTGCAACTGTTGATCTTTGGTGGAGGGATCCAACGAGACCCCCTACACGTGCCCTCGAAGTACAAGGAATACGCATTCAACGAACCTGTTGAAGTACTTACATGGAGCGCAGGGATCGCTGTAGGCCATGGACACCTGAGATACCAGTATAAGTAACGTGTAACCGCCTTGTACAGTAGCGAGATAGCCGTTATTGCAGTGAAATGTTATGTAATTCGGGCCATAATGTGTTATCGAATGTTAGAGTACCTCACTGCACAAGGCCTGTGTTCACTCGCTATAGTTTCATGTGTGACTATTTGGGTAGGCGGCTCCTGCTGCTTACCCAATTACCTACCTGCCCACTGCTCACAGTTGTGTAGGGTATGAGAGGTGATGTAGCTACTAAGCTAAATTAATCTATGTCTAACTCTAACTTAGCTTAAATACGTATAAGTAACAGTGTATAATACATTAGCCTATGGAGGCTTCATTACTAGATTAAGTCTTATAAATTAAGAGTGTATAAAGAATGTGGTATCCCCGTGGGGCTGCTCGTCACCCCCCTCCTTTTCCCCTAACTTAGGGAGGTTTCAACGGTCTGAGAAATCAAAAGCCTACGTGATTTTCCACATTCCGTCCTCCTTCATTCTTATCACTTGATCATTACCTGTTGTCTTTGTTCTTATATGGCTGAAGAGTGGTTTCGATTCTGCTTCTGTTTTTCAGACTTTGTCTTTCTCGAACTGCTGTTCAGTGTGCCTTCATATCCTGACATATTCGTTTCAAGCTTCTTGATTCTTTGTTTTCTGACGTCCTCCAAGCTCTGTACTTTTTCCATGCTTATTTACTCCTTCCTTTGGCTTTAGTACAGTTTCAGTTCAACCATGAGCTTATCTTTTTTTTCGTTTTAGTCCAATTTCTACCAGATATTCAAAACAAACACAGCATGGTCACTGGCTCCTAGTCTCTCTTTGTAATTAATTTATCTCATTTTTCAATTGCTCAGGTAAACATTAAATCCCGTCATGCTGGTTTATCTTGCATTTTTTTCTTTATGTCCTGGGTCAGGAAATTCTCCATTACAAATTCCACCAGTCTCGCTCTCCATGTCTCCAGTCTTTCACGTGGGTCACATTTTTTTTCGGTCTATCTCCTTTTGATCAAAATATCCTTTTGTCAATAGTTTTAGACTGGTTCTTTTTGCTTTCTTTGTTGCCTTGATATACTCAAGGTTTCCTGTTATTCAGCGGGGTCTGTATATCACTGGTACTGTTACCCTGCGTCCTCCAGCTACTATTGTTTCTATGAAATTGTTATGAACCTCACCCGTATTCAGATTTTCGGTTCCTCAAAATTCCGCCGATTTCTAATTAAAAGTGCCATTCCCTAGGGAATACTGAAATACTTATTATACCTGAAAACTTTGTCTTTGTGAAAAATATAACTTTCAGTGTTTCTCTGGTACTATTGTCTCCAGTTGTCGTTACTTCGTAATTTTTTCTACCTTCATATACTACACTCTAATTCTTTCGCCAATTAATTTTTTTTTTTTACAGTTTTGGGTTTGTTTTGATTTTTAAGATTTTGGTTAGAAGGCAGTGATGGTGTTAAGGAGTTGGGAATAGTGGATATTTGTGAGGACAGATTTCTGGAGATTTGGAAATAAGCAGCAAATGAAGAGAGGACGAGAGAGGAGTCACCGGAAGGGTGGTATCTTGGAGAGGAGAGATGGGCTGGGGAAAATATCTCGATTTGGGGAGAATAGATTGTGGGAGAGATAGTGTGATAGAAGTTGGCAAAAGGTCGGTGGGAGTGGGTAAGTGTTTGGCTGGGATATTAGGAGATGCTGGGATAGGTGGTGGTGAGGAGAATTTGATGGGGAGGGAAGTAAAAGTTGGAAGGGTGTGAGAGGTAGGGGCTGGATGACGTGAGATTACTGGAGAGTGTAATGGGGAATGTGTAGGAGTGAGTAGGGGTGTAGAGACAAAGGCGTTGTTGCTTATATGAGGTACAGGAGATTAGGCCTTCACTTATTACTTTCTTAATGTACTCCATTTGTTCACTACACTAACACTAGAGGAATTCTTTCTTACTTCAGTTTGGCTTCTTTGAAATGCTAGTCTCCAGTTGGGTCCCCTCGTTATCTTTCGTTATCTTTCCTAGTAGTACTGGCACCAGCCGTCTAGCAAACATCTGACCATTCACAAGCTTCTATATGTGCTAGATAGGATAATAGTTCTATGCTGCCCTACTTGCTCCTGTACTGTTGTTACATATGCGGAATAAAGTGATTTTATTGTTTACGTGTATGTGTGTGAAATCATCCGCATTTACTCACTTCTCTGGTCTTGCGAGGAACTAACTCCAGCTCTGGGGCCTCGTCTTTTATGTATTAAGCTATTATTATAACTCCTTAACCCCATGAATTTTGCTGTAAATCATGTTTACCTAAAACCTGCGTCTGAAGTTTGTCTCATAAGCAACTTTTTTTTTTTTTTTTTTTTTTGTGTGTGTACTCACCTACTTGTGGTTGCAGGGGTCGATACTCAGCTCCTGGCCCCGCCTCTTTACTGATCGCTACTGGGTCGTCTCTCTCCCTGCTCCATGAGCTTTATCATACCTCGTCTTAAAGCTATGTATGGTTCCTGCCTCCACTACATCACTTGATAGACTTTTCCACTTCCTGACTACTCTATGACTGAAGAAATGCTTCCTAACATCCCTTTGACTCATCTGAGTCTTCAACGTCCAATTATGACCCCTTGTTTCTGTGTCCCATCTCTGGAACATCCTGTCTCTGTCCACCTTGTCTATTCCACGCAGTATTTTGTATGTCGTGTGAGTGAATAAGTGAAGGCCTAATCTCCTGTACCTCATATAAGCAACAACGCCTTTGTCTCTACACCCCTACTCACTCCCACACATTCCCCATTACACTCTCCAGTAATCTCGCGTCATCCAGCTCCTACCTCCCACACACTTCCAACTTTTACTTCCCTTCTCATCAAATTCTCCTCACCACCACCTATCCCAGCATCTCCTAATATCCCAGCCAAACACTTACCCACTCCCACCGACCTTTTGCCAACTTCTATCACACTATCTCTCCCACAATCTATTCTCCCCAAATCGAGATACTTTCCCCAGCCCATCTCTCCTCTCCAAGATACCACCCTTCCGGTGACTCCTCTCTCGTCCTCTTTTCATTTACTGCTTATTTCCAAGTCTCCAGAAATCTGTCCTCACAAATATCCACTATTCCCAACTCCTTAACACCATCACTGCCTCCTAACCAAAATCTTAAAAATCAAAACAAACCCAAAACTGTAAAAAAAAAGTAATTGGCAAAAGAATTAGAGTGCAGTATATGAACGCAGAAAAAATTACGAAGTAACGATAACTAGAGACAATATTACCAGAGAAACACTGAAAGAAATATTTTTCAATTGTCGTGTGAGTGTGTGTGTGTGTATGTGTGTGTGTGTGTGTGTGTGTCTGTGTGTGTGTATGTGTGTTTTGTGTGTGTGTGTTTGTGTGTGTACTCACCTAATTGTGGTTGCAGGGGTCGAACTGTGTGTGTGTGTGTGTGTGTTTGTGTGTGTGTGTGTGTATGTGTGTGTTTGTGTGTGTGTGTGTGTGTATGTGTGTGTGTTTGTGTGTTTGTCTGTGTGTGTGTGTGTATGTGTTTTTTTTGTGTATGTGTTTGTGTGTGTGTATGTCTGTGTGTACTCACCTAGTTGTACTCACCTAGTTGTGGTTGCAGGGGTCGAGTCATAGCTCCTGGCCCCGCCTCTTCACTGGCCGCTACTGGGTCCCTCTCCCTGCGCCATGAGCTTTATCATACCTCTTCTTAAAGCTATGTATGGAGCCTGCCTCCACTACATCACTTCCTAAACTATTCCACTTCCCGACCACTCTGTGACTGAAGAAATACTTCCTAACATCTCTGTGATTCATCTGAGTCTTCAACTTCCAACTGTGTCCCCTTGTTGCTGTGTCCCATCTCTGGAACATTCTGTCTTTGTCCACCTTGTCAATTCCTCTCAGTATCTTATATGTCGTTATCATGTCCCCCCTATCTCTCCTGTCCTCCAGTGTCGTCAGGTCGATTTCCCTTAACCTCTCCTCGTAGGACATACCCCTTAGCTGTGTGTGAGTGTGTGTGTGTGTATCTACTTATCTTTCATCCTGAATTTACTGAAGAAAAAGGAGCACCTCAGCATCCCTGGAACATCCTCTCAGTTCTTACAAGATGCTTCTGTCACTATACTTCTGGGGCGACCAAGACACCCGACTCCCATTCTCTCTTCTGTGAAAATATTTCCAGTTATTCTTCATAAAAGATAGGTATAAGGTTGAAGTTTTGTTGTTTTGGTTCTCTATGAACGATGCTGTGTATTGATCGCTGGTCATGTTGCCTCCGTCGACTGCTAGTGGGCGTGGTCTGGCAGCCTCACCTCCTGCCTCTCACCCGCGCACCTGCCGCGTCCCCGCCCATCTCGCCCTCTACCTGCGGCACGCGCGGCCTTCCTGCCGCTCTCTCTCTATCCTTCTCTCTCTCTCTCTCTCTCTTCCTTCATTTAGCCGCACACTTCAGACAGGCGTTCCATCCCGCAGCCTCCTAAAATCCAATCGCTCCTAGGTGGCGGACCCTCTACTGGGTGTGCCGACCAGCAGACCCATGCTCGTTGCTCTTTTTCCGCATCCAGGAGCCCCCACCTGTCCGTTGGAACCTTCCTCAAATTTCCACAGCCTCCAACACTTTGCACCTTTCTACACGCCGCAAATTTCCATAGATAGTCGTGCAGATCACCTGTGACGGCCGCAGCTTTTCGCCTGCCTTCCATAAACTTTCCCAAATGCTTCCGCAAGCAATCCATTTCTTTCTCTATCAGGCTTTTCCTATTTTCAGACGTATTACGCAGCCTTCCAATAGTTTCCCCTGAATTCGGTAGTCTCCTGCAAGCCCACCTTCGTCTTGAATCTGCAGCAGGTGCGACACAGGAGGGAGCTGCCTGATAGCGTGTCTCCCACACACTCCTAAAATGTCAAGCGTCTCTATCGTTTCATTCGTACGCTATTTTTTAGCCTAAGTTTCCCTCATTTCCACTTGTTGCCTCATTTTACTACGCAATTTTCCTCTTTGACAAATAAGTACGTATTATTCTTTTGTATAGGGTAATGAGCTTTGTCTAAACCTCACCAACCTGTCTAACCAATCACTCAACTAGTCTGCCCCTCTCAAACAACCTGCCTTCCACCTCACCTAACAATCTACTCTCCCTTCATCTAGCCTGTCTAACCCTTCACCTATCCTATCTCATCCCCTCACCCAACAGTCTGCTCCCTCACTTAACCAGACGATCCTTTAGCGGACTTCCGTTGTGTAGTAGCTACTAGTTGTTAAAGGCATTTGTCGATAAACACTTGGCCTGGGGTGTGAACTCACCTATTTGTGGTTGCAGGGGTGGATTCACAGCTCCTGGCCCCGCCTCTTCTCTGGTTGCTACTAAGCGCGCTCGCGTGTATGTGTGTGTGTGCGTTATGTTTTTGATGTCAGAGTTATGTAGGTGTAACTAAAATATTACACATATTTATCACTGAATACTGAAGCAAGAGACGGAGCTTTAAAGAGTTTACTTAAAATACTTAAGAGAAACATTACTTACAAACGTATCCAAGGTCCTTATATCCTCTACTATAGAGCTGAAATTATATATAAAATATATATATATATATATATATATATATATATATATATATATATATATATATATATATATATATATATATATATATATATATATATATATATATATATATATATATATATATATATGTAGAAAACGGACGAATTGCAGCCGTGAGAAACAACGTGGGAAGAAAATGTCTGAAGCAATAACAAACAAGGTGATAGAAAACGCATCAGGATTGCTTAATCTTTTTTTCTTCTGCTTGAGAGGTCGACGATGTCTGCCTGGAGGTTCACTTATCTCACTCCAGGTCGATCTTATCTCCCTCGAGGTTGATCTTATCTCCTCGAGGTTGATCTTATCTCGCTCGAGGTTGATCTTATCTCGCTCGAGGTTGATCTTATCTCGCTCGAGGTTGATCTTATCTCGCTCGAGGTTGATCTTATCTCGCTCGAGGTTGATCTTATCTCGCTCGAGGTTGATCTTATCTCGCTCGAGGTTGATCTTATCTCGCTCGAGGTTGATCTTATCTCGCTCGAGGTTGATCTTATCTCGCTCGAGGTTGATCTTATCTCGCTCGAGGTTGATCTTATCTCGCTCGAGGTTGATCTTATCTCGCTCGAGGTTGATCTTATCTCCCTCGAGGTTGATCTTATCTCCCTCGAGGTTGATCTTATCTCGCTCGAGGTTGATCTTATCTCCCTCGAGGTTGATCTTATCTCGCTCGAGGTTGATCTTATCTCGCTCGAGGTTGATCTTATCTCGCTCGAGGTTGATCTTATCTCCCTCGAGGTTGATCTTATCTCGCTCGAGGTTGATCTTATCTCGCTCGAGGATGATCTTATCTCCCTCGAGGTTGATCTTATCTCGCTCGAGGTTGATCTTATCTCCCTCGAGGTTGATCTTATCTCGCTCGAGGTTGATGTTATCTCGCTCGAGGTTGATCTTATCTCCCTCGAGGTTGATCTTATCTCCCTCGAGGTTGATCTTATCTCGCTCGAGGTTGATCTTATCTCCCTCGAGGTTGATCTTATCTCCCTCGAGGTTGATCTTATCTCGCTCGAGGTTGATCTTATCTCGCTCGAGGTTGATCTTATCTCCCTCGAGGTTGATCTTATCTCGCTCGAGGTTGATCTTATCTCCCTCGATGTTGATCTTATCTCGCTCGAGGTTGATCTTATCTCCCTCCAGGTTGATCTTATCTCCCTCGAGGTTGTTTTATCTCGCTCGAGGTTGATCTTATCTCGCTCGAGGTTGATCTTATCTCCCTCCAGGTTGATCTTATCTCGCTCGAGGTTGATCTTATCTCCCTCGAGGTTGATCTTATCTCGCTCGAGGTTGATCTTATCTCGCTCGAGGTTGATCTTATCTCGCTCGAGGTTGATCTTATCTCCCTCGAGGTTGATGTTATCTCGCTCGAGGTTGATCTTATCTCTCTCGAGGTTGATCTTATCTCGCTCGAGGTTGATCTTATCTCGCTCGAGGTTGATCTTATCTCGCTCGAGGTTGATCTTATCTCGCTCGAGGTTGATCTTATCTCGCTCGAGGTTGATCTTATCTCCCTCCAGGTTGATCTTATCTCCCTCCAGGTGACAGTCGAACACATAAAATAATGAAACATTTTTTTACAATGTATTTAATTAAGAACGTAAGTTTATTTATAAATTATTTCCCTTGTTTTTGTGACCGAGTTTAGTTTGATATCTTTATTATGCAGCCCATACCCATGGTGTGGGCGGTAGTCACCCCATACCCATGGTGTGGGTGGTAGTCACCCCATACCCATGGTGTGGGTGGTAGTCACCCAATACCCATGGTGTGGGCGGTAGTCACCCCATACCCATGGTGTGGGTGGTAGTCACCCCATACCCATGGTGTGGGCGGTAGTCACCCCATACCCATGGTGGGGGTGGTAGTCACCCCATACCCATGGTGTGGGCGGTAGTCACCCCATACCCATGGTGTGGGCGGTAGTCACCCCATACCCATGGTGTGGGCGGTAGTCAAAAGATTACAGAGGTACATAATGGGTTCAGGGACTGGACCCCAAAGTTTTGATAGCTAAACTCACAAGTTACAAAGGTAATGAACTCACAAGTTACAAAGTTAATGAACTCACAAGTTACAAAGGTAATGAACTCACAAGTTACAAAGGTAATGAACTCACAAGTTACAAAGGTAATGAACTCACAAGTTACAAAGTTAATGAACTCACAAGTTACAAAGGTAATGAACTCACAAGTTACAAAGGTAATGAACTCACAAGTTACAAAGTTAATGAACTCACAAGTTACAAAGGTAATGAACTCACAAGTTACAAAGGTAATGAACTCACAAGTTACAAAGTTAATGAACTCACAAGTTACAAAGGTAATGAACTCACAAGTTACAAAGGTAATGAACTCACAAGTTACAAAGGTAATGAACTCACAAGTTACAAAGTTAATGAACTCACAAGTTACAAAGGTAATGAACTCACAAGTTACAAAGGTAATGAACTCAAGTTACAAAGGTAATGAACTCACAAGTTACAAAGGTAATGAACTCACAAGTTACAAAGGTAATGAACTCACAAGTTACAAAGGTAATGAATCATGTAAGTAAATTTACTTACTTACGTTTATACATGGTTACAATCATGAACAAATTATAAAGTAATGAACAGTTCACTAGTCTACACCCGGTTAATGAGTTCTTGGTGCAAATATTAATTGTTGGGTCACATATATACACACACACATACATACACACATACATATATATACACACACACACACACACACATACATACATACATATACACACACACATACGAGCCGAGAGATTATTAATATTTGCTTCATATAACCTCTTTTTGCTCCTCTCTTTTTTTCTGCGTCTTCTTCTGTGTTTATCCTCTCCTGCATCCTTTCTTATTCTTCTACATCTTCTGCTGCGCCTTCTGGTTATCCTCTTCATACCTTCTCCTTGTATAGAGGCTCCGCACTGTCTCCTGACACTTATGGTTGGAATGTGTTTATTTTTTGTCATTTTTCCTTGATTGTTTTAAAAGGCTGTTGATTTATTTTCCAGCTTGCCGTTTTGTCTGCCTACCTGCCTACCTTCACGCCTACTTACCTGCCTTCCTGCCTGTCTGCCTGCCTTCCTGCCTGTCTGCCTACCTGCCTGCCTACCTACCTTCACGCCTACTTACCTGCCTTCCTGCCTGCCTACCTGCCTGCCTGCCTACCTTCACGCCTACTTACCTGCCTTCCTGCCTGTCTGCCTGCCTTCCTCCCTGCCTGCCTACCTGCCTGCCTACCTACCTTCACGCCTACTTACCTGCCTTCCTGCCTGTCTGCCTGCCTTCCTCCCTGCCTGCCTACCTGCCTGCCTACCTACCTTCACGCCTACTTACCTGCCTTCCTGCCTGTCTGCCTGCCTTCCTCCCTGCCTGCCTACCTGCCTGCCTACCTACCTTCACGCCTACTTACCTGCCTTCCTGCCTGTCTGCCTGCCTTCCTCCCTGCCTGCCTACCTGCCTGCCTACCTACCTTCACGCCTACTTACCTGCCTTCCTGCCTGTCTGCCTGCCTTCCTCCCTGCCTGCCTACCTGCCTGCCTACCTACCTTCACGCCTACTTACCTGCCTTCCTGCCTGTCTGCCTGCCTTCCTCCCTGCCTGCCTACCTGCCTGCCTACCTACCTTCACGCCTACTTACCTGCCTTCCTGCCTGTCTGCCTGCCTTCCTCCTGCCTGCCTACCTGCCTGCCTACCTACCTTCACGCCTACTTACCTGCCTTCCTGCCTGTCTGCCTGCCTTCCTCCCTGCCTGCCTACCTGCCTGCCTACCTATCTTCACGCCTACTTACCTGCCTTCCTGCCTGTCTGCCTGCCTTCCTCCCTGCCTGCCTACCTGCCTGCCTACCTACCTTCACGCCTACTTACCTGCCTTCCTGCCTGTCTGCCTGCCTTCCTCCTGCCTGCCTACCTGCCTGCCTACCTACCTTCACGCCTACTTACCTGCCTTCCTGCCTGTCTGCCTACCTGCCTGCCTACCTACCTTCACGCCTACTTACCTGCCTTCCTGCCTTCTTACCTGCCTGCCTGCCTGCCTGCCTGCCTGCCTGCCTGCCTGCCTGCCTGCCTGCCTGCCTGCCTGCCTGCCTGCCTGCCTGCCTTCCTCCCCTGCCTGCCTGCCGCCTGACTGCCTGCCTACCTGCCTGCCTGCCTGCATGCCTTTTGCCTGCCTTTTTGCCTGCCTGCCTGCCTGTCTGCCTGCGTGCCTGCCTCCTTGCCTGCATGCCTACCTGCCTGCCTGCCTGCCTGCCTACCTGCCTGCCTGCCTTCCTGCCTGCCTGCCTGTCTGCCTGCCTACCTGCCTACCTAGTTCTTCGACATCTCACACCAGGACGTGATACAGGCGGCTCTAGGGTCACATCTTTAGTTACATTCAGCATAATCTGTAACTCACGCCTTGAAGTTTGTGTATTCTATTTGCTTTTAATTTTGTGCCATTTAAAATCTTTCCTGGATATTATTCCCATTTCCAGACCATTTATGTAAGCTGATGAAACCATTTTGTGGAGGAGAGATCAGCAGAACCTCCGCTGAAGTCTATATCAGTGATTCCTAAACTTTCAGATGAAACAACACAGTCGCTGTCTCTCAGTTCAAGTCAGTGACAACAATTAAACAGCTTGCCATAAAAATGCTGACAATGAAGATCATTATTTCCTGTCAAACCCAAAAAAAAGAAAATTACAAAACAAATTCTAGCGATAAAATGAGATATGTAATCCGGTATTATGGAATGGCTGATGGAATGCATTCTGGCTGGCGTCGCAGCCACTCTGCTGTGTGAGCTCAGCATCAAGGTCTCTTGAGACTGCAGCGTTGATGTTTTTTTTTTTTTTTGCTAATTTCCATTGCCTTATCCATACATTTTTAATTTTACAGATTTTCTTGCATATTTTCATAGTCTGGTTTGAACCTCCTAAAGTTTTGACATGGACACCTTTGTGGGCCATAGAGTCACTTTGAGAACCTTCTAGCTACTCAGACACAAACTAAAACAAGTCACTGGTAAACCAGTCTTTGATCTATGTCTCAAATTGGTCTCATATACCTTTTAGCCATCAGTTTTAGATACAGAATGTAGATAATAAATAGATGGAGAGAGTGAGAGAAAGATAGAAGAGAGATAGAAGAAGGTAAGGAAAGGTTGGTTGGAGGGAGGGAAGAGATTAATGGCGGCAGGTAAGGTAGGGATGGAGTTAGGGAGGAAGAAGATGAATTGAGGCAGGAAGGGGAGAATTGCAGGAGATGAATGAAGGCAGGTAAAGGTGGGAGGAAGGGAGTAGGTGGATGGAGGCAGGAAGGAAGGACGGAGTGGCTGCAGAGGATACAGTAATAACGCTGGTGCCAGGAAAGGCTGATGGGACTATCAGGATAACAGTGATTCAGGAGTATCGGATGTTCATTGAATCTTGGCGAGGCAATATTACGAAGATTGAATACTTGGAGCTATTCCTGGTGCTGCTGCTGCTGCTGCTACTTCCTTCAGGAAGCTTTTGTTAACATTATCAGAGATATTTTGAGCTGTTTACACTTGTTATGTCTCTTGCCTATGCCAGTTTTCTTCTCCAAATCTCCTTTCCTATAACGTTCAACTATTTTTACAATTCCTAATCTACATCCTTTATTTTATTAACAATATCAGCTTGCTATTTTATTGTTTCCTATTTTTATTGTATAGAAACCATTATTTCTATTTCAATTTTCATATATATATATATATATATATATATATATATATATATATATATATATATATATATATATATATATATATATATATATATAAAGAAATCTAAATATTCTTCCTTGAAGCTTTTAAGAGATAACCCACGTTTTTAAGAGGCTTAAACAAGGTAATTGTAAAATCTCCTATTTTTAGAGTATGCCTTCTATGCTTTGACAAATGGCATGATATTTATCCATTTCCGAGTATGGGTCCAATTTACACAGAGTGGACCCCATCCTAATATTTTCTTATCTTTTTTTTTTAGGATGGGGTCCACCCTGTGTTGTGGGTCCATAGCCTCAAATGATAATTCAGGAATATATATATATATATATATATATATTATATGTATATATATATATATATATATATATATATATCCATTTCAGGTTCCCAGTCAATTCTTGTTTCTCCTGAGTTTGTTCCAGTGTATCAGTGTGTTGCTACACCCACCAAACTTGTGTTGCTACTAGTGTAAAAGTATAGCTGTGTTGTGATCTTGTGTTCTCAGTTATATTGTAAACAAAGGTTGTTATTTTTTTAATTTTTCTTAAAATACATATAACTTTAAGTTACGCTAGTAATCTTCTCTGTATATTTTTCGTTTGTATTGTGGGACACCACTCGCATGTATCGCTCTATTGCCTTCACTATAAACATGAAGAGACGTCATTTTTCCAAGCTGAGTATGTGTGTGTGTGTGCGTGTGCGTGTGTGTGTGTGTGTGGTGTGCGTGTGTGTGTGTGTGTGTGTGTGTGCGTGTGCGTGTGTGTGTGTGTGTGTGTGCGTGTGGTGTGGTGTGCGTGTGCGTGTGTGTGTGTGTTGTGCTGTGTGTGTGCTGTGCTGTCGTGTGCATGTGTGTGTGTGCGTGTGTGTGTGTGGTGTGCTGTGTGTGTGCGCTTGTGTGTGTGCGTGTGTTAGTTAGTTACCATTTTGTCCTAGGCACATGTCGATTGACACTAGGCCTGTGTGTGCGTGCTGTGTGTGTGTTACTCACCTCTATTTGTGGTTGCAGGGCTCGATTCAGCTCCTGGCCCTCGCCTCTTCACTGATTGCTACTAGGTCCTCTCTCTCCTTGCTCCATGAGCTTTATCAAACCTCGTCTTAACTATGTATGGTGCCTGGCTCCACTACGTCACTTTCTAGGCTATTCCACTTCGTGACAACTCAATGACTGAAGAAATACTTCTAACATCTCTTTGACTCTACAGTCTTCAACTTCCAATTGTGTTAGTTACATTTGTCCTAGGCACTGTCGATTAGACACTAGGCCTGTTGAATATATATATATTTGTGTGTGTGTGTGTGTGTGTGTGTATGGAAACACTGAAATGTTTCGCCCTGCCGAAGTTGAACGCCCTCCGTGTAAGGCTTTAGCACGTGCCATCGGGTATGTGTGTGTGTGTGTGTGTGTGTGTGTGTGTGTGTGTGTGTGTGTGTGTGTGTGTGTGTGTGTGTTACCAGAGAGCAACACTATGTTAGTGGTGTTCCATCTTCTTTAAGTAATATATTATACATATCTGTTTCATTTTCTGTGGTTGTAACACAAACTATCTTTTTTTTTTTTAGTTTTCTCTCGTCATCTGTCATACTACCTGAAAACAACTACTTTCTATTAACATTTTGTTCAATCTCTAATCTTTCAATTTAAACTTGTGTCGTCTTGTTTCCCATGTTAATAGAAAAATCTTCCCTCTGTGGTTTTTAATATTCTGTTCCAAACTTATATGAGGTTACCTCATCTCTCTCTCTACTTTATTATAACGAAAATACTTCTAAAGCTTTTAATCTATTTTTTTAGAGAGAAAACAAGTTTAAAATCCCGGATCAATTTTATGGTTTTCATATTTTTTTCCCTATTTGGTCTATTTCTTGATGTGCATATAAATCACATCTGTATATCTAGTTTATATCTCTCATATTTTGTAAAATAAAATAGTGTTTCAGTAAATATACGTTACTAAGACATCATAGAGTATAAGCAGTAGATGGGACACTGTATAATATAAAGTAGATGGACGTAGACTTGTAGAAATAATGTCTAGTTTACACTCAGCTTGTGATCTTGCTCACGTCTCAAGATCTTTCTCGCTTGAAGCCATCATTCTCAGATGTCGATATCTTTCTCGTCTGTTGTGAACTTACGAGTTTAAAATACACTTCATATTCTACTTAAAATCCTTTTTCTCTTTGATTTTCGCATTTTCCGATATATATATTACTCTTCAGCGTTGAATTACGCTGTCGAGTTAAATGTGTTTGTATACGTGTATGTGGGGGGTGTTGATTGTTTGTGTGTACTCATCTATTTGTGGTTGCAGAGGTCGAGACTCAGCTCCTGGCCCTGCCTCTTCACTGATCGCTGATTCACTGTATGTGTGTGTGTGTGTGTACTCACCTAGTTGTGGTTGCAGGGGTCGATTCAAAGCTCCTGGCCCTGTGTGTGTGTGTGTGCGTGTGCGTTGTGTATGAGCTGTGTTGTGTTTGCATACGTTCTGTATGTGTCTATTTTGTATGTCTGTGTGGCTGCTTGTTGTATGTATATGCTAGTATTCCACAACTATCAGTATTGACTATGTGGTTCCCTAACATTTATAGTACCGGACCTTACATAAAGGGGTCTGAGAGCCTTTGTGTAGCGTTAATTCTAGTCTTGCATTTGTTTGAAATAATTGCTTTTATCTGTTTTTTTTTTAAGTCAGTCTTAGATGCTTATAAAGGCAGGAACTATACTGCACGATATTAGTGCTACCCAAAATGTATTTACTCTCAAAAAAGAAAAGGTTTTCTTTACATCATCAAAACGTTCTGGAACTGAGGGGCAAATTATGACCTTAAATGGTAAACGAGAACTGGTAAATTTCTGCCAGACTCTTGGATCAATACTTGTTCTTAAAGAGGAGGAGAGAATCAACTTCATCAAGATTCTTGCTAAGTTTCCTTCTACTGAAAATCCACTTATTGAAGTGTGTGAAGGAGCATAGGAATGTGGTGTATACAGTGACCTGGCCACGTGTGAACGATGCTCCCAGCCTCCACAACAAGCAGTTCTACTCACCTTATAAGTCGTTAACATCAAAACAAACTTGTTATAAAGAGATGATAACTGAAACGAACTTAAACTGATGATTCCAATTGACTGCCAGTGGAGTCAGTGTTGCAGACGTGCGTGAGTGATCCATTCTGAGGAAGATTTTCAAGAAAAATTACCATAAACAATAATAAATGGGTCTCCTTTTCACTGCATCAGAGGATTCTGCCAGATTTCTCTAACACAGTCAACACACCACAACGCTCCAAGGATTTTCTGGTGAATATTAAACACCAACCGGTCTGAACTTAATTTCCATGAAATAAAATAAATAGGATTGGCAGGGAGCATGAGGCTGCACTGGTGTGTCATGGGACGCGGTGGTCCCATAGTTGTGATGTGTACCAGGGTCTCTGACTTATTACCTTGAAGGGTGCTGTTACTGCCCTGGAGGGTACTCAGGTCCCTGGATCAGGAGTCGGCTGGGACAATGGTTCACTCATTTAGTTCATATATTCTTTCTTTTGTTCCTTCGTTTTCATGAAAGAAGAAATGTATATAATTTCATTCCACAAGGCAATACTAGGCCTCACACATGATCTATAACATTCACTTAATTAATACTTCTCAGCGCCGCCTTCCTACTTTAATTTAACCTGCTTTTGTTGCTGCTGCTGTTGTTGTAGATGCTGCTTCTGCTGTTGTTGCTGCTGCTCTTGTTGTAGGTGCTGCTGCTGTTGAAGTTGCTCCTGCTCTTGTTGTAGATGCTGCTGCTGCTGCTGCTGCTGCTGTTCCTGATGCTGTTGTTGCTGCTGCTGCTGCAGTTGTTGCTGCTGCTCTTGTTGTAGGTGCTGTCTGTTGAAGTTGCTCCTGCTCTTGTTGTAGATGCTGCTGCTGCTGCTGCTGCTGCTGTTCCTGATGCTGTTGTTGCTGCTGCTGCTGCAGTTGTTGCTGCTGCTCTTGTTGTAGGTGCTGCTGCTGTTGAAGTTGCTCCTGCTCTTGTTGTAGATGCTGCTGCTGCTGCTGCTGCTGTTCCTGATGCTGTTGTTGCTGCTGCTGTTGTTGCTGCTGCTGCTGTTGTTACTGCTGCAGTTGTTGCTGCTGCTGCTGTTGTTGTTACTGCTGCTGCTGCTGTTGTTGCTGCTGCTGCTTGTTGTTGCTGCTGTTGCTGCTGCTGTTGTTACTGCTGCTGCTGTTGTTGCTGCTGCTGTTGTTACTGCTGTTGCTGCTGTTCCTGATGCTGTTGTTGCTGCTGCTGCTGTTGCTGCTGCTGCTGTTGTTTCTGCTGCTGCTGTTCCTGCTGCTGCTGTTCCTGCTGCTGCTGTTCCTGCTGCTGCTGTTTCTGCTGTTGTTGTTGTTGCTATTGATGCTGCTGTTGTTGTTGCTATTGCTGCTGCTGTTGCTATTCCTGCTGCTGCTGTTGTTGTTGCTGATGCTGCTGTTCCTGCTGCTGCTGATGCTGCTGTTCTTGCTGATGCTGCTGTTCCTGCTGCTGCTGATGCTGCTGCTGCAGTTGCTGTTCTTACTGCTGCTGCTGCTAAATTATACACAATACAAAATAGGACTATGATAAGAATATTTCTAGAAACTTTAGCTAGGTGTAAAGTACATAGTAAAACATAAATATTTAGTTTATGTTTTATTGGTATATCTTATTATTAATATATTCAACTAGAATAAAATGAGATAAAGACAATATAAGAGCTTACGTAAAAAATAAATAGGCTCGGCTAAACCTGCTCTATTTTATATTTAATTTAATGCATTAAATGAATGCTGATTAAGGTGTTTTTCTTCTTTGGGTTATTCTGTTTTGTGGGAGGCGGCCGTTGAGACACTCTAGTGTGTGTGTGTGTGTATATATATATATATATATATATATATATATATATATATATATATATATATATATATATATATATATATATGGGTAGCAGCGAGTTCAACATTAAGTTCTACTGGATGCGCTACTCGATTGTGTGGTTCAGTGGACTAGAGCGTCTCGTGTTTTCGCTCACTATGAGGCGGGCCAAAGCATCATGGGTTCGACCCCTGGCTAGTGCAGTGTAGTTATTGATCAACACCACTCGTTCGTGGTTACAATTAATTTATATATATATATATATATATATATATATATATATATATATATATATATATATATATATATATATATATATATATATGTGTGTGTGTGTGTGATGTTTATATTGGTATATTTTATAGTGTAGGATTTTAAGCAAGTTAAATACGAAAACTGTGAGAATGAGATAATTATTTTTAAGCAAGGTACCCGAGCATTATTGATGGTACTTGAGCGTCATTTATGGTACTTCCTAGAACTCGGTATTGGTCTCCAGGTGCAGGTTTTGACCCTGACATTGTCTGTGTGTTGACAGTTCTGTCACATGGAGCTGACCATGCTGTCTGCCTCCTCCCGTCTGCTGGTGTTCGACAAGGCTGGCACCAAGGCCATCTACCGGGGCAACCCACAGCTCGTCGAGTACTTCGTGGGAGACGTCGATATCGACTTCCACAACGACAGGGACTTCGCGGTCATGATTATAAAACGTGAGTTTTTTTTTTTTTTAGTGAATGTTTTGTTCGCTTTGATCTCTCTGTTCGTAGAAACAAATACATAAATAAATATGATTGATAAATTAGCCGAATGTTAAATAATATTCACACTTCCGTGGCTCAAGCAGTTGTTAACTAAAATCCCTCACTTTGAAAAGAAAAACTTAGACGACGTTTCGATTCGTCCAACATCACTTTCCAATGGATCAGAACGGACGGAAAATAATCGACAACGTCGTCCTGAAATTCCGAGTTAATTGTTAGTTATGACAAGAGGTACTTTCGGGCGAGTCGTGTCACCACCAGGTCCTGGACGGTGTACTGACGGGTGTGTCATGTCACCACCAGGTCCTGGATGGTGTACTGACGGGTGAGTCGTGTCACCACCAGGTCCTGGACGGTGTACTGACGGGTGAGTCATGTCACCACCAGGTCCTGGACGGTGTTCTGACGGGTGAGTCGTGTCACCACCAGGTCCTGGATGGTGTCCTGACGGGTGAGTCGTGTCACCACCAGGTCCTGGACGGTGTCCTGACAGGTGAGTCGTGTCACCACCAGGTCCTGACGGGTGAGTTGTGTCACCACCAGGTCCTGGACGGTGTCCTAACAGGTGAGTCGTGTCACCACCAGGTCCTGGACGGTGTCCTGATAGGTCAACTTAGTATTATTCAAGAATTTTTTTTTGTGTTCACGTTCTCTGCGAATTCTGAGATTTAACAGTAAGATTTGAGTGCACTGAATCTGCCTTGTCTGTTAATCACTTCCTTCTTTGTAAATATATTTCCTCAGAATCCATAGATCACATGAATACAAATCGATCGATCATTTTTTGCTCTCTTTTATTGTACTATTCCAACGTTGAGCCTATTAATTTCTATGAATTGTGATATATCATACCTTGTAATGCATTACAATAAGATCCATTATATTAATTTCCATCCCGATAATATCCTTATGTATAGTTATAATGTTCAACTGTTGTGTACTTTGACATTGTATAGAATCAGCCCAGAGTCGCATGCTTGTCGCCTCTAGTTTGTATTAGTTGTATGTCGGGACGCCATACGTAACATGGCTGAGCTGTCAGTAGCAGTTCAGTAGTATTTGTGTCTTACCAACTGTTAGTGAGTCACAAGCCTTTCACATGATCACTGTCCGTTACTAGTCTTTCTGCTGACCTAGCTATGTCATAGGTCACCCTTTGAATGCCGTGAGCGTCCCTCGCTCACTGAGCCAGTTCAGAGCAGAGTACAGAGACGACAGGTCAGGTCTGAGTGTTCTCCCATTATTATCACTAATATAAGTTACCAACTAAGGTGCGTTTGTGTTTATTACCAAATCCATCATCAAGAACCCACACGACACCTGGACGGTGTCCTGACGGGTGAGTCGTGTCACCACCAGGTCCTGGACGGTGACTGTACAAACTAATGTAAATCATCAATTTTCATAAACCAAAAGAAATTCCTCCATTTCCTTTGTTTTGTTTCTCCATTAACAATCACCGGCTGTTCAGACTTATGATCCTGTTGACCCAGTGTACTTAAGTGAGGCGTTTAAAACTTAATGTGCTATTTTGCTATCTATTTACTTGATCTTTAAATAACATCTAATTACAGAGCATTTCAAAACACAGCCCCTCACTGTGGTGCCTTCCCAGGATGCCACCCAAAGCAGTCGATTAATGTCCATCTACCTATTTGCTGATAGATGATACCCGGGTTATTACATTATTATTATTATAATCAAATAGAAGCGCTAAACCACAGGGGTTATACAGCGCTGCAGGTTATTACAGGATGCAGGGAGAATGGGTTGTAAGAGGGAGATGGATGATTAGTATGTTATGGAGTGCAGCATGACGATGGATAGTGCAGGGATGGCCGGGTTATTACAGATGTCAGCAGGACACTCTACCTCTCAGTCATGCGCATATTAATTAGTCTATTTTACCTACAGCTCTTTGTTTGTGCAATTGCAGAACCAACAGTTAAATGTTTCCTTATATTTTGCATTTTTCAATGTCATAAATTATTATACCATAATCGTGATATATAAAAATAAATTGTTACGCATGATTCATATAGAAAACTGAACCACGAGTTTTCAGGTTCCGTATTAACACATCTGTGTATAGACACGGTAGTCTCTGTGTTAACACATCTGTGTATAGACACGGTAGTCTCTGTGTTAACACATCTGTGTATAGACACGGTAGTCTGTGTTACACATCTGTGTACAGTCACAGCAGTCTCTGTGTTAACGCAGCTGTGTACAGTCACAGAAACTTCAAAACTAAGCACGGAAGTAATATTTACCTGACAAAGTCTCTGGTTAATAAGAGCGAGAGTGGCGGCAGCGCGCAGAGCGACGTGACGCCTCAATTTCGTGAATTAATTCGACAGAGGCGACTGTAGAAATTTAAGGCAGACATGAGCCAAGAACTCGCCGCACGAGGCTTCTTTCTGACTCACCTTTGGATGTTTCTTGTTTTGTTTTAACTGTGGTACGTGGTACTGGTACGACACATTATCAAGGTGGTTCCTTAGTGGCTCACGCTGATGGATTTACTCATTATCCATATGCGAATTTCCAGTTGTATTTAATGGATTTGTTTTTTTTTAATGAGACACTTGTGGAAAAGTTTGGCATACACAGTACGCCGCTCCCTCATTTAAATACAGGCAAATATAACACTGGAGACAGTAGAAGTAATTTCGAATTAGTTTTGATAGGAGGCGGAGACTGACTATTCTTTCAATAGCTCTCTTACCATAGTGAGGATATCATAGTTCAGATGACCTTCCGAACTGCAACATTCCCACTACTCCAGAGTACAGGCACTCTGAGTCCCACTTCCTCGACTCAACAGGTTTCATTGAATGCCTTCATAAATGTTACACCTTTGTAGACACTCCAACAACACATCAGAACTTTAAAAAACACTTGTCTCCACTAGCTTGGGTCTGACGCTCTCCCACATTATACAACTGGTCAGTACATTTCATTCTTCAGATTATTTAAGTTTATAACTGAGGTCATATTTTTCCTTTTCTTGTAGAGTGAGTCTTGAACTGGTCAAATAAACTCGTATAATCTGTTGTATCTCCAACTAACGTGTATGTATTTTCTGTCTGGACAAAATATACCTGTAAGGGAATGAATCCGAATTTCATTCCACAAGCGCTGTATGATCCACAAGGGCTTAGTGCTCACCAGAGAATATAATTAATAATCCGAAAGTTGATGATCATTTTTACGAAGACAATTTGCAATCATTCCTCAAATGTTTCGTGTTGATATTTTTTTTTATATATAAATATCCTTAACTCATAGAATATTTTTTTAAAGTCTAATATAAACTAACTTATTTTCAATGAAAACGGCATTGTAAATTATAAATAATTCAGGCCATATTATTGCCCGTAGCTCGATCGCTAGCGCACTCAGCTCACACACTGATGGCCAGGGTTCGAATCTCCTCTGGTACGGCTGGAAATCATTAGGGACGTGTTTACATAAACACCTACTGTCCCCGTCCCTGTTCACCCATCGGTTTAAAATGGGTACCTGGTGTTAATCGACTGGTGTGGGTCGTATCTTGGGACAAAACTGACCTAATTTGCCCGAAATGCTCTGCATAACAAGAGGCTTTCTATATAGTAGTATATGATGTCAGTTATGGTCTGTATACCTTGTACATGTACTTGTAGTAAATAAAGACATTATATTATTATTATTATTATTATTATTATTTGATTTCAAGTGATTTTAATTCATCTAACTCTCTGTAGATTGTTTATCAACTATGGGTGTTCAGTGTAGGCATAGCATTTAAGTCACCTGTTTGAGGCTGCTATATTAACCTTATGTGTGGTGTTTACAGTACAGCTGCTACGACGCTCTGGCTTCATCATCATGAACGTGTACATCCCTCGCTGCTGCTGCTGGTCATCAGTTACCTCACCCTCTATTTCACACCCTCAAACTTCCAGGTCCGGGTCCTCGCTTCCCTCACTTCCCTCCTCGTCATGGCAACCCTCTACACGCAGGTACGTACAAGAGGAAGAGGGTCAAGACAAAGGGAAGATAGGTGAGGGAGACGGACAAAACAGAGGAATGGAAGAGGCCTTTTTTTATATAAAACTAGATGCATCTACATTGTGGTGGCACAATACACTATGATAGTTACTTACATTATGTAATGAAAGCTAGGAGACTTCAGTAGGGAGATGAAATTATAGTTAAATAGCTGTAAAAAAAAGAAAGATGGTAGAGTAAAGAAACAGACATGAAACCATGGTTTAAAGTATACAAAAATTTAGAAAGTTAGTTATGTGTGTATATGTGTGTGTGTGTGTGTGTGTGTGTGTGTGTTACAAAAAGGTGATATCTATAAAGTATAGACATATCCCCCTCTAGCATTCAGCTTGTTTCTGGTTTTTGTAACAAGTGGTCAGAAAGTATTCTGGTCCAGTTATCCTTTAAAATTATGATAAATTTTAATAGTGCTTTAGGATTGCAGCTGATAGGATACTAACTAACGAAATAAAAGTTGAGAAGTTTATTAACAAAATTGTCTAGGTGGACAAAATCAAAATAAATTAATTTGATATAATTTAGGATATAAGTTCCTACACTTCTCTTGTATTGATTATTTTAGTAGATTTGGTATTTTAATATGTTAAAGTTTTTGATATTAAATATAGTATTGATGCGATTTGTAATGTACATATAGTAGTATAGTGCTGAAGGCACATTTCGTAAGAGTACGACTCGCAAGTACCGCCTGGTACGTGGTTATCATTAATAATACTAGCATATACAAGCGTATGTGTCAGAATGTGTGTATGTGCTCAAAGTTGTTCGTTATGTCTCAGTAAGACTCGACTTTGACACAGTGACTGACTAAACGTCCTCCAATAATTTATCTTCTTGACCAACAAGGCAATCAAAACAGCTTGCTTGAACAATATGACGAATCATTCGCCAACAGCGATAATGTAACAAGCAGCAGCACAGCGTCAGGAACAAGGAGACAAAATAACGACCCTAACTGGGGACCATCAGCAGATCCTCCATATAAGTCAGAAAACTCCTTTAATACTGAATCTAAGTTCAGCATAACCAAATCCCCGACTACGACGATGCGTAGATGCCACACAAAGTAGGTCAGAAGCTTCAGTTTGGGACCTGGGTTGACTTAGAGTGTCATTATGACACAACCTCAGCAAAACGTCAAAAATCACTAAGTCTGAACTATGTTCTGTGGAGAGAGTTATACAGAGTTACAAGAAGCATGTTTCGACTCACCAGCGAAGCCATACTCTACCAAAACAGAGTCTAAATAACAAACAGACAGAGACGAGAGAGATCCATGAAGATATGGAGAGAGAGGTGCTGGTCGTGCGATGACCAGTTATGGAGAGAGCGATTTCTCCACTACAGGCCTCACATCAGGTGATATCCCGTGACTCCCGTGGTACTGCGGAGACGCCAGCAGGTAAAAAAGTGAGCTGATAGTTAGCTAAGCAGTTTACCAATCAGTGTGGACAGCCAACCACAACTCTGGAACAGTGAGCACAGTGAAGTGTAAATGTTACATCCTGCCTGACATAGCTAAGTCAAATAATAATACAAAGCAAGATATTTTCATTTTAGCTATTAATGAAAATATCAGCAATATAAAATTATATGAACGATAATATACATCATATATACATTATATACATTGATCCCCATTCAGGGGGCGCAATTGTGTGTGTGTGTGTGTGTGTACTCACCTATTTGTGGTTGCAGGGGTCGATTCACAGCTCCTGGCTTGTGTGTGTGTGTGTGTGTGTGTGTGCATATGTGTGTGTTTGTGGGGGTTGAGGCTCTCGTCAGCCACACAACAAAGGTCCTTCACTTTAGCTTAGTGACTTTAACAGAAACAATGTTGTGATTGAACAAGTTTAGCTAAACAAAACTTTTTTTCATTACTCAGTTGTATTACGGTGACCACACCTGAATATTTATTAGCAGCGTTTATAAAATTGTTCACTGAGAGAAAGAAATTACTTGGAAGACTATGGCTGCATGACTCAGGAAATAGTAAGGACACGATTGCAAACAAACCACGGTACGGGCGGGGATTGAACTCGCGGTCAGTCGTAAAACTCACCTAGTTGGATGAATCTTATTATAGCCAGCTGACTGCAGTTTTACGACTTACTCACCGCCAGTTCAACCCCCGCCCGTACCGTGTTTTTTTTTATGGCTGAATATCACATCATTACGACATTACTTCTTGAAGCTTCATATTTCAATCACCTTTTTTTTTTTTTTTTTTTGTAAATCGCTAAACTTATGTGGGTCATTCAATGGAAGGAGGCTTGAACCTCCGTCCATTAATCGGAAACACACTAACTACTTCTAAACATAATACATTTAATTTTACAAAGAATAATAATAATTATGCTAATGAGTGCCAGATTCAAAGTTAATTACTTGTTGAGAACACAACAGAGAACAAGAATAGAACCAGACGTCTGGTATGGTATACCTTGTGATTGAACCCTCTACATATACACCACACAGAGAACAAGAATGAAACCAGACGTCTGGTATGGTATATCTTGTGATTGAACCCTCTACATATACACACCACAGAGAACAAGAATAGAACCAGACGTCTGGTATGGTATACCCTGAGTCTGAACTTGGTATATATACACAACACTACCTTTCACGTTATATGAAATACTGTAATCGGTGTTTATTATTCCAGGCCTCTGCCTCACTACCTAAGACCTCCTACTTCAAGATGGTGGATGTTTGGCTTTTGTCAAGCATATTTTTCATCTTCATCATCATCGTACTTCACACTGTGATAGACCGAGTGAGGGAGTGGGAGCCAACAAATACCCAGACTGCCTCAGGTCTCAAAAAGATTTCGCCTGCTCCCTCCGTCAGGTCTACCACCTCCAACACAGTCCATCCGTCGCAGGGCGAGAAGGTGACTATGGACGAGTCCGGAGAGCCACCGGATGTAGAGGAGCCCAGCAATAGGTTGTGGAGACTCATGGATATGTGTTTCAAGCATTCGACGTCCAGCATCTCTTTCCCTGGTACAAAGACGAGACCGCTTTTTGAGAAGATCATCCTAGGCGCCCGGGTCCTTGTCTTGGGTCTCCTCGTCATCTTCAATCTAATATACTGGACAATTGTTTTGATGTAGTTGTGCTTGGAGCACTGTTGGAGGATTAGTATTCTTTTATCCAAGTTCCTCTTAAGCCATGTTGAATGCATTATTGAGAAATCACCATACAGTGCCATGAGTAATTGGTCGAGTGTAGGTATGGATGACGGTCCTCAGCTCTGCGATATGAGGGCAACACTTAAACAGTTATACATACAGTTTGATACCTGTGCTTGTTCAAGATAACAAATATTGGATTAAAAATCCAAAATCGTATTGAGAGACATTTTGCAGTATCCAGTGTCAATAGCAACGCATACATATGCCTTTGTAAATATCATGTGTGAGGGCTAACAACCCACTGATGACACGTCGGCAACCTTGCTAGTGTTTCTTTAATTGTTATCACTATTTTCCAAATAATATTTTGAGCGTCCAGCTGGGAAAAAGTACACTTGTATATATCCTGAAGAATATATTTCACTTGATATGTATGCACTGAGAGCAGTGGTGTGTATACAAAGAGGGACATATATCTCGGTACATATAAATTAGAGTTTGCTTTATCTCGGTACATATAAATTAGAGTTTGCTTTATCTCCATGTTGGATATTAAAGTATCCTCGACTCCCTATATTGGATATTTAAGTATTCTTGATTCCCTATATTGGGTATTAAGGTATCAAAGTATAATTGGTGGTGTGCAGGTGACTTGCACCCGTAATGACCCTCGTGTAGTCACTAGGTTTTAAACCTAATAAAGCAATCAACACTCTCACATCAGCTGTGACAACGACCAAGCTACAGATCTCCCAACTCCAAGATTAAGATTTGTAGCATCTTAGTAGGATGATATTTTCCTTGTTAATATAATATACAGCATTTTATTGTTTGTCAAAAACTGTATCCAATATTAGAGTATACTTAGGAGTATAACTAAGAATATCACTCTATATATGTGATGCAATATACTCAGCGAATATCTCTATGAGATATGAAAGACTCGATTCGCCTTACGAGATTTACTTCTAACCTGAAGGAAGGAGAAATACGTGTTATTTAATTCAAGACAATAATTAGGTTAAGAGAGACACGTTCCCGAGTACTGTATATAGTGAACCTGAGTCCTGTACATAGAAAATCTAAGTTATGTAACTGAATGCTGTACATAGCGGACCGAAGCCCTGTATATAGTGAACCAAAACAGTCCTGTATCTTAATCCTGTATATAGCGAACCTGAGCCCTGTGCATAACGATTCAACCCTTGTGGCGAAACGAACATACCACAAGTTTTTTTTTAAGATTTTTGTGAATATATTATATTATTTTTTTGTGTGGAAGGCGGCTGTGTTCACTGATTTACTAAGACCAGTGACCTGACGGCTGCGTTCACTGATTTACTAAGACCAGTGACCTGACGGCTGTGTTCACTGATTTACTAAGACCAGTGACCTGACGGCTGTGTTCAATGATTTACTAAGACCAGTGACCTGACGGCTGTGTTCAATGATTTACTAAGACCAGTGACCTGACGGCTGTGTTCAATGATTTACTAAGACCAGTGACCTGACGGCTGTGTTCACTGATTTACTAAGACCAGTGACCTGACGGCTGTGTTCACTGATTTACTAAGACCAGTGACCTGACGGCTGTGTTCACTGATTTACTAAGACCAGTGACGTGAATCTCTGCCGCCTTCCTGAGTGCTTCGGTGTCGCCATTTTGTTTATCAATATTTTCATTACTAGTTGTCTAGTTTATCCCATAGAGGAAGTACAACAATTGCATTTTATAAACTTTCTTTGTAAAAATATATTGCAGTTTTTGAGCAATTTAAATACACTTTTTCAAGTATATTGGAAGGAATGCATGGGAGAAAAACGTTATGAAGTATTTCTAGAGACAGATTAAGCACGGATAGAAAGAGCTTATAGTTTAAAGTAAAAATTATTCATTTGGTTAAAAAATAAGAAACTTTTTCATGAAAATAACCCACAAACACAAAATTTCTGTCGAAACCTAAATCAGTGTAACTGGGTCGAATCTTATTCAGTCTATTCACGTGGTTGATATCTTAAATCCTTCTGTTGTACAATTTCCTCATAATACATTAAAAACAACACCCACTTCATTAACAAGCTACAGCATATTAGTAAGTCCACAGACCTTAATTTATCTTTGATGTCACCGTTCTAACAGAAAGTCCTTTTGACTAGGGCGCCGAAATATCTGGGAGAGAAATTACCTAAACACGATTTTACTTCAGACAAAATCATAATTTTTAGAATTAATCAAGTTATATAACAAGGATTGCAAATTAATGTTTTATCATATACTTTAATGTTCTCAGATTTTTTAAATATATATAGGAAATCTTTTATCAGTAATCCTGAGTAATTTTATTTGTAAGTCTCTGAAGCAAAGAGACTCAGTGAAATACTACAAGTCAGTGCCAAGTAGTATTTACATATAGACGGCACTGTATGCCACTGACTGCTATCTCATTATCTGAACGACTTCATTCCCAGTTTAACTAATGGTCTTTCTTCCTGCATATTCACCACTGAAACAGAACAGGTGGTTCTTTGCCATTTTTGAAATACTTACATTTATAGAGTTGACAAAACATTTAGTTAACATTTATTGAAAGCCCACATTTTCATTCTGATTATGAAAGGAAAATAAAAGGACCAGTATTATTGTTTATGTTTCTCGGAGTTTTGTATCTGTAACAATGAGAATATTAATGAAGAAATGTTGAAAAAATCTATAAGGTCACTGATCAATTGCGGTAAACAAAAATATTTATAGATTATCTGAAAGAATCGTAGAAAATACATCTCAGCAACAAGAGAAATTTATTCTCGGGGAAACTTCGTGTTCGCTATATGATGAAAACATTGTAAACATCTCCCTGGCTATGAAGACACAGTATAAATCTAGAACTAAACAAGTCGTGCATAACGAAAACCTCTATGACTAGAGATTCGCCTTATCATGTAGACACGATGCCGTGCACTGATTGTCACCATCTCTATATATGACAAATGAGTAATGTCATAAAAAGTTAAATAGCATAAATATACAGTTAAACGTGGACATGCATCAAGTGTTATTTTTTTTCAATACATATGTAAAATTTCACAAGATGTTGACTGAAATAAAAACAAAATCACTTCACAAATGGGTTTGCTGAACTTTGTTAAGTTGAATGTACAGAAACTGGATATCAATGGAATCGTAAAAAATATATCTTAGATTTATTACTTGTCTAAAACATTATACTAATATCACCATTTGAATATACTTTGTGCATATGCTATATGATAATTAGCCTAGCATGATTTCTACTCTTTTAATTACATTTGAATATCTGCTGTGTATGTTACTGTACGTTAATCTAATATATATATATATATATATATATATATATATATATATATATATATATATATATATATATATATATATACATACAAATGTATGAAAGTATAATTTTTCTGCGCTACTGTCGAGGGGAGGACTGGATCTTTATCCAAACTTATTACATCCCATTTCCCAGGGATCTGTATGACCTGTGTGGGTTTAGCGCTTCCCTATTAATATAATGAAAATAACTTTCTCAGCTACTTTATTACCAGTGAGAAGAAAGTCAGAAGCAAATTATGTTTTCTAAGAATGTCGGAACATGAATATTATATATTGAAAAAATAAGTTACTTCTTAATTTAAAATATCATCCCCTATTGTATTATATTGTATTTCTCGAGGAGCTAAACCCATGTGGGTCCTTCAGCGCAAGTTGTATAGGCTGGACACCCCGCGCCTCTCTGAGGATGAGGCTAACAACAGTCAGAGCAAGACGTGTTCTGAAGTATTCTGACTCATACTTCAGGCACAATACTGGGCATCAGGTTTAGATGTTGAATAAGAATAAAAGTTACAATTCCGTAGCTGGAACATTTCACAATTAAGCCACAATGCCGTGATTGGAACAATACGCAACCCACAATGCCATGGCTGGAACAATTTTCAACCCACAATACCGTGGCTGGAACAGTTCACAACTAACTCATATTATCGTGACTTGATAATAGTTCATGATGTCGAGTTTCCTCTGAAGCTGAATTAGTTATGAATTAGTTGTTGATAATAATAGTGCAACGAATTATGATGCTATCCAAAAGGACTACGCTCGCGTATGTGGTACATTGCAAACACTGCACCGACTCAACCAGCATTGTTGATGTACAGTAAACAGTGTTTCAGCATACTGTAAGTGTCCTGTTAAACGAGACACTTATGCAACATTTCCACAATAAATTTACCCAAATAATGTTGTACAAGTGTCTCTCATTTATCAACTTTTCGGTCTACTAAACAATTTATTATAATTTTCTTATAGAATGAATAATTTACACAAGTTTTAAACACTGTTATGGTCTGGTCTCCACTGGTCGGTGTATTTCAAGGCAGATACACATCTTTAACACATCAGCATCCTTAAAAAAAAAAAAATTCACTGCCAGATTACACTGAAATTTAAATCTTAAAACAATGAGAAACCTATACATATAAAGTTGTCGTGTAAGTACATATTCCAAATAATATGTGTAGCATCATGTATATTTCTTTGTATTATTCTATTGTGGTATATTTTTACTATTTCATATATATATATGTGTTGCCAAAACGAAGACATTGGTGAACTGAGCATGTTTAAGATCATTAGTTTTCATTGCACAAAATATTTGAAATACAATTCAAACTTTCTAAATAAAAAATTGTATACGGTATTTTATTAGCCTTCTTTTTACGTGCTATGAACAATAAAAATACGAGATTATTTTGATTAAGGTCTGTGCTTTATCCATAAGCCTATGTAAAATTGGTCTGTTTCAGCTACCAGCTTACACCACTGCTTAGTTCACAGCTTACACCACAACTTACGCCACTGCTTAGTTCACAGCTTACACCACAACTTACACCACTGCTTAGTTCACAGCTTACACCACAACTTACACCACTGCTTAGTTCACAGCTTACACCACTGCTTAGTTCACAGCTTACACCACTGCTTAGTTAACCGCTTACACCACAGCTTATACCATAGCTTAGTTCACAGCTTACACCACAGTATGGTGCATCATGCTCCCACCACGACATGATACTATGGTCCAGATGACGTGAGACCAGAAAATCTAGTCAGTAACTCAGTCAGTGTATCACACAAACTCAGATATTTTTTTTACCAGTTCTGCTCTAACCCATTCATTTTATGACTTTTTCAATGTGCAGCAGATTATTTCATTCATTATGTTGGATTAGTAAATGCTTCCCATAAAACTGAGGCACTTCATCCTCACTGAAATTACATTGTACAAACACCATTCGTTTTCTTAATGCAGCTAAAAATTGGACATTTTTACAGCATGGCCGAAGAAATGATACAGTAGAAGATATTTTTCGAATTATTAACCCCGGGGACATTAACCTAGTATGGTCCGAGAAAATCAAGCATTGTGACTTATTTCTGATGGAATCATCAGTAGGATGCGACTAGCTCCCGGGCATCTATTTAATGCTGAGTAAGCAGGTGCAGCAGGTGTTAGGAGACTGGAACATACGACCTGCTTCGCCCAGGATTTGATCTTAGGTTCTTTCGGTTGCAAGACGAGATCTACAGCCAGTTAGAATTATCTTCATCATCACCACGAATAACGAAGTCTGCTGGCCACAGACTTCGTTATTCCATTTCATACACTGTATGCTTGCGTACTCGTGAGAGTACATCATCGGGAGGTTGAATGCAACATATGATTACATACTAATGGTTATAATCTTAACCTTAATTTTTAAAGGGGTTGAATGGTAAGCCAGCGGAAGGCCTCGGTCAGATGACCAAAAACTCCAGCTGCGGGTCATCAGATGACTAAGACCCAAGTCAGGAAATATTGTGCTGTTACCTGACAAACCTTACCTAACCTTAACTGATTACAAATGTAAATATTAATGAAAGATACGATAAAATATAAATATTCTAACGATTCAGTCTTGTTAAGTTCGACTAAATATCGTAAGGGCGCTTCACTCTGGACTGACAGCTTATTTTGCTCCTGTCTAGACAACCAGGCAAACCGTATTTACTGCAGCAAATGTAATTTTCCTGTTTCAAAAAACCTAACACTGACCTAAAACCATATAAAAACAGAAGATAAAATCAGTTTTATTAAACAATGTGTCCCACCTTGGGTGAAAACTCTGACTTTTTTAACAGACGCTGTCCTACTGCACCAACTTTGATGTAGATTTTACCCATGTATTCTCCCCTACTACCACTAACCCTTTTCCTCCTGGCCTTCGTACATCCCACCTCACACACATCCCACCTCTCACACATCCCACCTCTCACACATCCCACCTCTCACATCCACCCACATCCCACCTCTCACACATCCCACCTCTCACACATCCACCTCTCACACATCCCACCTCACACATCCCACCTCTCACACATCCACCTTCCACATTGGGCCTCTCACACATCCACCTCTCACATCCCACCTCTTACACATCCCCCTCTCACACATCCCACCTTACACACATCCCACCTCTCACATCCCACCTCTCACACATTGGGCCTCTCACACATCCCACCTCACACACATCCCACCTCTCACACATCCCACCTCTCACACATCCCACCTCTCACACATCCCACCTCACACACATCCCACCTCTCACACATTGGGCCTCTCACACATTGGGCCTCTCACACATCCCACCTCTCACACATCCCACCTCTCACACATCCCACCTCTCACACATCCCACCTCTCACACATCCCACCTCTCACACATCCCACCTCTCACACATCCCACCTCTCACACATCCCACCCTGCAGCTGTATAACGCCTTCGGTTTTAGCCCTTAACTTTATATTTAATGTGACGATTAAGGCAAACCGGAGTGCTTGGCCTATTTAGCGAGAGTCTCCTGTGCCGAATAAGCAGAATGAAATTTTTTTTTTTTTTACTATAAATCAGCGGAAATCAGTCTGAGCATAAAAAATAAATATATATCATAGATTTTAAAGAATATTAAATAAATTTATTATATATATATATATATATATATATATATATATATATATATATATATATATATATATATATATATGTCGTGCCGATTAGGTAAAACTGGTCAATTAGCAAGAAATCATCTAAAATTAAGTCCTTTCTAAAATTTTCTCTTATACGTTTAAAGATATATTTTTTTCATTTATGTTAATATAAGAATTTATAATTTTGTACCAAGAGAAACTTTGAAAACCTACCTAACCTTATTACAACAAGCGCAATTTAATTTAGCCTAACCTAACTAAATATATTTTAGATACGTTAACATTAATTTAATAATAAACAAACACAATTAAATATATTTTTTTCGTTATGTACAGAATGAACATAAATTGCTATTTAAGCCAAAATAGCAATTTTTACCTAATCGGCACGACATATATATATATATATATATATATATATATATATATATATATATATATATATATATATATATATATATATATAGTAGGTTGGTAGACAGCAACCACCCAGGGAGGTACTACCGTCCTGCCAGGTGACTGTGAAACAGAAACCTGAAACTGTTTTACATGATGGTAGGATTGCTGGTGTCTTTTTTCTGTCTCATAAACACGCTGGATAACAGGTATATCTAGCTACTTCTACTTACACTTTAGGTCACACTACACTGGCATACACATGCATATATATACATACACACATCTAGGTTTTTCTTCTTTTTCTTAATAGCTCTTGTTCCTTTTATTTTCTCTATTGTCCATGGGGAAGTGGAAAAGAATCTTTCCTCCGTAAGCCATGCGTGTCGTATGAGGCGACTAAGATGCCGGGAGCAATGGGCTAGTAACCCCTTCTCCTGTACAAATCTACTAAAAACGAGAAGAAGAAAAACTTTGTAGCACCCTTCTGGCAAGACAGTGATGGAGTGAATGATGATGAAAGTTTTTCTTTTTCGGGCCACCCTGCCTTGGTGGGAATCGGCCGAAGTGTTAATAAAAAAAAAAAAAAAATATATATATATATATATATATATCAGAATTTAGTTAAAAAAAACATAGGGTTACTTTATGGGAGGTCAGGTGAGCTTTCTAAGTTACTTTTGTCAATAAAAAAAATTAGCTATCATTCTGTAAGAGAATTCTTTGAAAAAGTTTAATTTTTAAGGGAGTTCTGCCTTGTAACACGGCAAGTTCAGCTTATTTGGTACGACATATTATTACACAAATAACCCGCACATAGAATAGAGAGAAGCTTACCAAGATGTCTCGGTCCTACTTGGACCATTTACAAAGCCGTAAGCTTCTGTTTCCTATGTGCGGGTTAATTATGTATTGTTCCAGTCACGGTGTTGCGCCTCTCTGTTTTTTATATTATTATTGTTATTATTAAAATGTAAGCAGCTCAGTTTAAAAGCATAGAGAGAAAAATAATTTGGACTGACCTGCCTAAAGAAAACGAGAATATTATGGAGACATGCATATCTCCTCAGTCTTCCTCTGGTTCTCAGGCTGTTACCACTGTAACACTCCTCAGTCTTCCTCTGGTTCTCAGGCTGTTACCACTCTAACACAGGTTAGGCGATCCAGCGCCCAGCCTGTGGTTGTCTAACTCCAAACCTGGGACGATCCAACGCTCTACCTGGTGATCCTACCTCCTACCTGACGATCTAACGCATGACCTGGTGATCTACTGTCTTGCCTGATGACCTGTAACTTGAGGTGGTAACTTGACCTCTCACCGAGTATGGCCCGCATGTTCACCCTGGAATGTTTACTACTCTTGATCTATCTCTCCAGTGAGTTGAGTGACGCCGTTACTTTAACCACCATAGTGTCAGTACACTGTTGTAATAGACAATGACAGCAGCCACCATTGTTGCAGCCCGAATCATTGTAGCAGCCGCTAGAATAGTAGCCCCAATCATATCATACCATGATAACATCCATCATGGTATCAAACTATGATAGCCATGGTTTGATAACATGGTGGTTGATGTCTCTAACCTTCTTGATTGCATTAAGAGAACTTTCAACCTCAAACTACAGACTAGTCTCTGGGACCACGATTTTCATCCCATACATAATCTTTCCCTCTCTGCCCTGTGTCAACGTACCATCATTTAATCTGCTCTCTAAAGGCTGCCTCTCATCCCCAGAAGTAAGTTAGTACACCAGTTCAAAGTTAATACTCCTGTAGATCAGACTTACATTTTGCCCCCGAAGTTGTACCCCAAACCCTGTGGAGGGTAGCGCAAGAGGGCATAGACACACAGAAGACCTAGGAACTAGTCCTGAAAAGAGTTAACAGGAGCACATCTGGATTAATATCTAGAGTTGACTTAGCTGTCACCCCAGTGACAGGTTTTTTACTCCTAGTAAAACTTCCTAATATTCTTAATTTACAACATCCTTATAAGGCCTCTTCCGTCTTCAGGTATCAAAGTTGATTTTCGTAAAACTAACACATGTAGTAGTAGTCTGGGTCATACTCCTTCGATTAATACTTCCGGTATCTACTCCATTTCCTGGTGGCTGCCCTCACCAATGGTTGGATGGCTAATGGGGTTTAAAACATATCGACTATACTACACGCAACCTTTTCACCACTGGACAAGAATATTTTTGATCCCTAAAATAAAGATTCAAGTAAACTCTCAGCATTTATACACTGATAGAAATACACCACTCACTATATATCTTGGCCTCACCAATACATTTGTGGAATGACTGATGTCTTTCTGACAGAATTAAAAAAAAGCACAAGAGAAGTGTTCGCCTTGCTAACACTAACCACCAGTGTTTTCTGTCATTTCAGATATCACAGCCATCCTACGAAATGTTCCTTTACCCAGAATATCCACTCTTTTAGACTGTCTTCCAGTCTTCACTCTCACCCCACTGTAGAATCTGTAGTTATAACCAGTATTCATAAAATAAGTCATAATACTGGGTTATATTGATGCTTTTCGCTATGTTGATGTTTGTCTCTCCCAGTATACAGCGTTATTATTGTCTCCCAATACAGTGTTGATGCTTGTCTCCCAGTACACTGTGTTGATGATTGTCTCCCAGTACACTGTGTTGATGCTTGTCTCCCAGTACACTGTGTTGATGCTTGTCTCCCAGTACACTGTGTTGATGATTGTCTCCCAGTACACTGTGTTGATGCTTGTCTCCCAGTACACTGTGTTGATGCTTGTCTCCCAGTACACTGTGTTGCTGCTTGTCTCCCAGTACACTGTGTTGATGCTTGTCTCCCAGTACACTGTGTTGATGCTTGTCTCCCAGTACACTGTGTTGATGCTTGTCTCCCAGTACACTGTGTTGATGCTTGTCTCCCAGTACACTGTGTTGATGCTTGTCTCCCAGTACACTGTGTTGATGCTTGTCTCCCAGTACACTGTGTTGATGCTTGTCTCCCAGTACACTGTGTTGATGCTTGTCTCCCAATACAGTGTTGATGCTTGTCTCCCAGTACACTGTGTTGATGATTGTCTCCCAGTACACTGTGTTGATGATTGTCTCCCAGTACACTGTGTTGATGCTTGTCTCCCAGTACACTGTGTTGATGCTTGTTTCCCAGTATACTGTGTTGATGTTTGTCTATCCCAGTACACTGTGTTGATGCTTGTCTCCCAGTACACTGTGTTGATGCTTGTCTCCCAGTATACTGTGTTGATGCTTGTCTCTCCCAGTACACTGTGTTGATGCTTGTTTCCCAGTATACTGTGTTGATGCTTGTCTCTCCCAGTACACTGTGTTGATGCTTGTCTCTCCCAGTACACTGTGTTGATGCTTGTCTCCCAGTACACTGTGTTGATGCTTGTCTCCCAGTATACTGTGTTGTTGCTTGTCTCCCAGTACACTGTGTTGATGCTTGTCTCTCCCAGTACACTGTGTTGATGTCTCTCCCAGTAAACTGTGTTGACGTTTCTTCCAGTAAACTGTGTTGACGTTTCTCCCAGTACACTGTGTTGATGCTTGTTTCCCAGTATACTGTGTTGATGCTTGTCTCTCCCAGTACACTGTGTTGATGCTTGTCTCTCCCAGTACACTGTGTTGATGCTTGTCTCCCAGTACACTGTGTTGATGCTTGTCTCCCAGTATACTGTGTTGTTGCTTGTCTCCCAGTACACTGTGTTGATGCTTGTCTCTCCCAGTAAACTGTGTTGACGTTTCTCCCAGTAAACTGTGTTGACGTTTCTCCCAGTACACTGTGTTGATGACTCTCCCAGTACACTGTTTGATGACTCTCCCAGTACACTGTGTTGATGACTCTCCCAGTAAACTGTGTTGACGTTTCTCCCAGTACACTGTGTTGATGACTCTCCCAGTACACTGTGTTGATGACTCTCCCAGTACACTGTGTTGATGACTCTCCCAGTACACTGTGTTGATGTCTCTCCCAGTACACTGTGTTGATGACTCTCCCAGTACACTTTGTTGATGACTCTCCCGGAACACTGTGCTGATGGCTCTCTCAGTACACTGTGTTGATGTCTCTCCCAGTACACTGTGTTGATGAATCTCCCAGTACACTTTGTTGATGTCTCTCCCGGAACACTGTGCTGATGGCTCTCCCAGTACATTGTGTTGATGTCTCTCCCGGTACACTGTGTTCATGTCTCTCCCAGTACACTGTGTTGATGACTCCCATTACACTGTGTTGATGTCTCTCCCAGAACACTGTGTTGATGACTCTCCCAGTACACTGTGTTCATGTCTCTCCCGGTTCACTGTGCTGATGGCTCTCCCAGTACACTGTCTTGATGTTTATATCTTCCAGTATATTGTTAAAATGTAATGTCTTCACTTGACCTGTCTTTTATCTTTTTGGTGGAGGTAACTGGTGGTGTTGACTGGTGGTGGTAACTGGTGGTGGTGACTGGTGGTGGTAACTGGTAGTGGTGACTGGTGGTGGTGACTGGTGGTGAAGACTGGTGGTGGACACTGGTGGTGGACACTGGTGGTGGACACTGGTGGTGGACACTGGTGGTGGTAACTGGCAGTTGTGTCTGGTGGTGGTAAATGGTTGTGGTGACTGGTGGTGGTGACTGGTGGTGGAGACTGGTGGTGGAGACGTGGTGGAGACTGGTGGTGGAGACTGGTTGTGGTGACTGGTGGTGGTAACTGGTGGTGGTGACTGGTGGTGGTGACTGGTAGTGGTGACTGGTGGTGGTAACTGGTAGTGGTGATTGGTGGTGGTAACTGGTAGTGGTGACTGGCGATGGTAACTGGTGGTGGTGACTGGCGGTGACTGGTGGTAGTAATTGGTGGTGGTGACTGGTGGTGGTAACTGGTTGTGGCTGGTGGTTGTAACTGGTGGTAGTGACTGGTAATGGTGACTGGTGGTGGCAAATGGTGTTGTTGACTAGTGGTGATGACTGATGGTGGTGACTGGTGGTGCTGGCTGGTGTGGTGACTGGTGGTGATAACTAGTGGTGTTGACTGGTGGTGTTAACTGATGGTGTTGACTGGTGGTGTTGACTGGTGGTGGTGACTGGTGGTGGTGCCTGATGGTGGTGACCGGTGGTGTTGACTGATGGTGGTGACTGGTAGTGTTGACTGGTGGTGGTGACTGGTGGTGGTGCCTGATGGTGGTGACTGGTGGTGGTGCCTGATGGTGGTGACCGGTGGCGTTGACTGATGGTGGTGACTGGTGGTGGTGCCTGATGGTGGTGACTGGTGGTTTTGACTGGTGGTGGTGGTGACTCGTGTTGGTGACTGGCGGTAGTGACTAGTAGTACGGGCTGGTACTAGTTATTGGTGGTAGTGAATGGTGGTAGTGAATGGTTGCAGTGGTGTTAACTGGTGGTGTTGACTGATGGTGGTGACTGGTGGTGTTGACTGGTGGTGGTGACTGGTGGTGGTGCATGATGGTGGTGACCGGTGGTGTTGACTGATGGTGGTGACTGGTAGTGTTGACTGGTGGTGGTGACTGGTGGTGGTGCCTGATGGTGGTGACTGGTGGTGGTGCCTGATGGTGGTGACTGGTGGCGTTGACTGATGGTGGTGACTGGTGGTGGTGCCTGATGGTGGTGACTGGTGGTTTTGACTGGTGGTGGTGGTGACTCGTGTTGGTGACTGGCGGTAGTGACTAGTAGTACGGGCTGGTACTAGTTATTGGTGGTAGTGAATGGTGGTAGTGAATGGTTGCAGTGATTGTTTGTAGTTACTGGTGTTAGCCACTGATGGTGGTTGCAGACCATACCACGGGTAGGGCTTGAACGCGCGGTCAGAGTCGTAAATCTCCAGACCGATGACAGCTTTGAGGGGACTTGAGCTAGAGTTCGTCACGGCCACGTTGGCGGGAGCTTCGTCTGTAAAAATTAGCATCTGTAGTCACAGTGGTGCCTATGCTAACCACTAGCCCTCTCCGGGAGGAAGGGGCTAGTGGACGATTTTTTTTCCTCTTAAACAGTTTTATGAGGTACATATATACGTGCCATATCGTCACGAGGCACGCCTTCCTCTCCTTGTTAGAGTTCTTGATCAACTACACAGTGAGGGTTAAATGAGAGTAATTACTCTTTTTTCCTTAGCAGGAAAACTAAGGGAAAAGATGCGCCTCACTTGATCTACAAGTTGGGACTGTTAGGGATTCAAGTCTATAGAAACCTACCCTCTTGTATTGAATAATGTTGCAATGTGTAATAAGGAAGAGATATAAAGCTGAACTCAGCAGTTCTTTTGTACGGAGGGTAACTTGTGGGCTTTGGGCAGGGCGACAAGCTAGGTTGAATTCAGATATCAGTGTGCACTCGTCACAAATCTCAAGCTGAGAACAAACAAAATACTGACTTTCTGCGGTAAACTCCGAAATATTGTCAATCTCCACTAGGAAAACTAGTGTTAAAAAGAAAGGTGAGTGTATCATCAGCGGTATAATCCTGATAAGTGTAGTGTCACGGTATGCATTCAGGTGTTATGAAGTTATGAACAAAGGAACAAGACATCACCCTAACGCATAAAAACTTCACTCACTGACGAGAGAAGACATAACTACGCATCTGTAACAGCCTACTTAAGACATCAATACCGGGGTCATACTTCCCATACTACATAAAAGGGAAAATTGGGTCAGTTACAATACCCAGGTAAGTCCAGCCATTACCACACCTAATTATGTTAGCTGCAGCTAATAGGTAGGGGAGAGATTTGACTGGAATTACCAATAGATCTCGTGATATGTGGGTGATTCACCCAAACCCCAGTAAGTACCAGTACGCATATCAGATGATAATGAAATGCTCCTTTGGGGCAATTTATATGACTAACAAACTTGTTAATCCACAACCACTGTGGACTGTGGGACGGCACCCCGAAGGTTGTCCGAGGGAGGCTGCTGGACATCGTGCGATTGCTATATGTTGTTTCATACCAGTTCGCCACATTATTATTATTATTATTATTATTATTATTGTTTTGATTATTATTATTATTATTATTATAAACACGAGGAAGCACTAAACTCGTTCTGGTTCTATAACACCTGTGAGTGAAGGAAATCACCTTTTAATCGTAGGAATGAGAAAGCAGTGCTAATTCCTTGGGTCAGGAGTTCTTCACAATTATCAAGGAGCCTCCCTTCCCCTTGAATAGAGAAATAATAAGGTCAACTTGGGCATTGAGGTAATAAGGTCAACTTGGGCAGTGAGGTAATAAGGTCACCAAGGGCGGTTGGTGTCTTGAGTTCACCAACATCATACCATAGTGAGCGTTGCTGACACAGCCAAGACTGTGTGGGCTTCCCAAGCTCTTGTTGGGCTTCTGTTCCACCTTACATCTCCAGCAGCGACCCCCACCTCACAGCTCCAGCAGCGACCCCCACCTCACAGCTCCAGCAGCGACCCCCACCTCACATCTCCAGCAGAGACCTCCTCGCTGAAACAGATTATTGCCTCAGTCATTACTTGAGAAATGACTTCCATTATCACTGGAATGACATTCATAAGCTCACCAAGCAAGGGGTCATGAGTGAATGGTGACTAGAAGGTTCTTTTATTTAGCAAAATTTGGTACAACAACAACAGCAGCAGAAGGGTGTACCCAGGATCCTGTTAGAGGCGGTTATATAACCTGAGAAAAAATATAATTGGATTAATGTTAGGGAATATTTTTGAAGCCATATGCGACGGATATTAGTATTTTTGTTGAAATGCAGAGTATAGACCCAAAATTACACACGTAAATGTAAATCTTTTAATGTAACCGCTTGTGTATGACTTTATTAAGATTAAATAAAGTATGGGAGAGAGATGAAGGCAGATCAAAGATCTTTCAGACGACCAGCTTGGGCTTCGAGGAGGATTCTTTCTGGGCACCATGAAATACTCCCGGGATCGACCCTGAGAAGTGAGTGACTGCTCTGTTCTATAGGACAGTCATATAATGGGAACACCCGCATAGTGGAGAACCTGTGTGTATATTTTACAGTAAATAACAGATATATTGAATAAAGAAAACTTAGCTATGTTTATTATATACTACAAGACTGTTAAGGAGACGTATTGAAGTCTCGTTATTGATATGTGATAACTGAAGTGTAGCCGCAGGGAGAGACAAGCAGTGCTGCTTGTATGGTAAGATGTACTCACCTAATTGTACTCAGCTCCTGGCCCCGCCTCTTCACTGATCGCTACTGGGTCCTCTCTCTCCCTGCTCCATGAGCTTTATCATACCTCGTCTTAAAGCTATGTATGGTTCCTGCCTCCACTACATCACTTACTAGACTATTCCACTTCCTGATTACTCTATGGCTGAAGAAATACTTCCTAACATCCCTTTGACTCATCTGAGTCTTCACCTTCCAATTGTGACCCCTTGTTTCTGTGTCCCCTCTCTGGAACATCTTGTCTCTATCCACCTTGTCTATTCCACTCAGTATTTTGTATGTTGTTATCATGTCTCCCCTAACCCTCCTGTCCTCCAGTGTTGTCAGGCCGATTTCCCTTAACCTTTCTTCATAGGACATTCCCCTTAGCTCTGGAACTAACCCTGTCGCAAATCTTTGCACTTTCTCTAATTTCTTGACGTGCTTGACCAGGTATGGGTTCCAAACTGGTGCTGCATACTCTAGTATGGGCCTGACGTACACGGTGTACAGTCTTGAACGATTCCTTGCTAAGGTATCGGAACGCTATTCTCAGGTTTGCCAGTCGCCCGTATGCTGCAGTTATCTGGTTGATGTGTGCTTTCGGAGACGTGCTCGGTATTATACTCACCCCAAGATCTTTCTCCTTGAGCGAGGTTTGCAGTCTTTGGCCACCTAGCCTATACTCTGTCTGCGGTCTTCTTTGCCCTTCCCCGATCTTCATGACTTTGCATTTGGCGGGGTTAAATTCGATTAGCCAGTTGCTGGACCACGTGTCCAGCCTGTCCAGGTCTCTTTGTAGTCCTGCCTGATCCTCATCTGATTTAATTCTTCTCATTAACTTCACATCATCTGCAAACAGGGACACTTCTGAGTCTATCCCTTCCGTCATGTCATTCACATATACCAAAAACAGCACTGGTCCTAGGACTGACCCTTGTGGAACCCCGCTCGTCACAGGCGCTCATTGTGATACCTCATCTCGTACCATGACTCGTTGCCTCCCTGTCAGGTATTCTCTGATCCATTGCGGTGCCCTTCCTGTTATACGTACCTGATCCTTTAGCTTCTGCACTAATCTCTTGTGAGGAACTGTGTCGAAGGCCTTCTTGCAGTCCAAGAAAATCCAGTCAATCCACCCCTCTCTCTCGTGTCCTACTTCTGTTACCTTATCATAAAACTCCAGAAGGTTTGTGACACAGGATTTGCCTTCCATGAATCAGTGTTGGTTGTCATTTATAATCTTGTTCCGTTCCAGGTGCTCTACCACTCTCCTCCTGATAATCTTCTCCATGAATTTGCATACTATACACGTCAGTGACACTGGGCTATAGTTTAGTGCCTCGTTTCTGTCTCCTTTCTTAAAAATGGGTACTACATTTGCAGTTTTCCATACCTCGGGTAGTTGCCCAGTTTCAAGGGATGTGTTGAAGATTGTGGTTAGTGGCACACACAGCATCTCTGCTCCCTCTCTAAGGACCCACAGGGAGATGTCCGGTCCCATCGCCTTTGACAAAATCAAGGTCACTTAGCAGTTTCTTCACCTCCTCCTCAGTTGTGTGTATGTCATCCAGCACTTGTTGGTATATTCCTTGTTGATGTCCCCCTCTGTTCTGTCTTCCCAGAGTCCTTCCTGTCTCCACTGTAAATACTTCCTTAAATCTCGTGTTGAGCTCCTCACATACCTCTTGATTGTTTGTTTCTTGTGAGTTCCCCACCTTCTTTCCTCACTCTTATCACCTGGTCTTTGACTGTTGTCTTCCTCCTAATGTGGCTATACAGTAGTTTCGGGTCAGACTTGACTTTCGATGCTATGTTGTTTTCGTACTGTCGCTGGGCCTCCCTCCTTATCTGTGCATACTCGTTTCTGGCTCTTCGACTAATCTCCTTATTTTCCTGGGTCCTTTGCCTTCTGTATTTTTCCATACTCTAGTGCACTTAGTTTTTGCCTCCATACACCTTCAGGTAAACCAAGGGCTCGTTCTGGTCTTCCCATTATTTCTGTTGCCCTTGGGAACAAACTTTTCCTCTGCCTCCTTGAATTTTGTTGTTACATATTCCATCATTTCGTTTACTGACTTTCCTACCAATTCTCTGTCCCACTGAACATCCTACAGGAAGTTCCTCATACCTGTGTAGTCCCCCCTTTTATAGTTTGGCTTTTCCCATTTAACTCCTGCTACCCTCTCCACTTTTAACTCTACTATGTATTCAAAGCTCAGAACCACGTGATCACTAGCTCCAAGGGGCCTCTCATTTGTGATGTCTTCAATGTCCAAGCTGCTCAGGGTGAACATGAGGTTCAGTCTTGCTGATTCATCTTCCCCTCTCTCTCTGGTAGTGTCCCTAACATGTTGATGCATGAGGTTTTCCAGTACCACATCCATTATCTTGGCTCTCCATGTTTCGGAACCCCCATGTGGCTCCAGGTTCTCCCAATCGATCTCCCTGTGGTTGAAATCACCCATAACCAGTAACCATAACCAGTAACTTTGAGCTTTTCTTGCCACCTCAGCTAGTGTGTCCACCATTGCTCTGTTGCTCTCTTCATATTCCTCTCTTGGCCTCCTGCAGTTCTGTGGTGGGTTATACATCACTGCAATGACTACCTTATGTTCCCAAGACTGAATTGTACCTACTATGTAATCCCTTTCTCCAATCTCGTCCATGCCTTCCATTTCCTCAAATCCCCATCGGTTTTCATAAGCAGTGCAACCCCTCCTTCCCCTTTGCTCCTTCTATTTTTCCTCAGGATCTGATATCCCGGTGGGAAGATTGCGTCTGTTATTGTCTCAGTGAGTTTCGTTTCTGTGACTGTTATTATGTCTGGGGACTTCTCATTGATTCTTTCATGCCACTCCTCATATATATATATATGTATATATATATATATATATATATATATATATATATATATATATATATATATATATATATATATATATATATATATATGGAGAGGGCTTCGGAGGTCACCGCCCCGCGGCCCAGTCTGTTACCAGGTTTCATGGTGGATCAGGGCCTGATCAACCAGGCTGTTACTGTTGGCAGCACGTAAACCAACATACAAACCACAGCCTGGCTGATCAGGTACTGACTTTAGGGTCCTGTCCAAAGCCTTCTTGAAGACAGTCAGGGGTCTATTGGTAATCCCTCTTATGTATGCTGGGAGGCAGTTGAACAGTCTTGGGGCCCTGATTCTTATTGTGTTGTCTTCTATCGTGTTAGTGGCGCCCCTGCTATTCAGTAGGGGGATGTTGCATCGCCTGCCGAGTCATTTGCTTTCATAGGGAGTGATTTTCGTGTGCAAATTTGGTACTAATCCCTCTAGGATTTTCCAAGTGTATATAATCATGTATCTCTCCCGTCTGCATTCCATGAAGTACAGGTCGAGGAACTTCAACTGTTCCCAGTAATTTATGTGTTTTATCGTACTTATGTGTGACGTGAAGGTTCTCTGTACATTTTCTAGGCCAGCAATTTCGCCTGCCTTGAAAAGCGCTGTTAATGTGCAGCAATATTCCAGCATAGATATAACAAGCGACCTGAAGAGTGTCATCATGGGTTTGGCATCCCTAGTTTTGAAAGTTCTCATTATCCATCCTGTCATTTTTCTAGCAGATGCGATTGATACAATGTTGTGGTCTTTAAAAGTTAGATTCTTATACATTATCACTCCCAGGTCCTTTACATTAGTTTTTCGCTCTATTGTGTGGTTGGAATTTGTTTTATACTCCAATATAGTTTTAATTTCCTCACGTTTTTCCATATCGGACTAATTGAAATTTCTCATCATTGAACTTCATATTGTTTTCTGCGGCCCATTTCATGATTTGGTTGATGTCCATCTGTAGTCTTGCAGTGTCTTTAATGGAGAACACTGTCATGCAAATTCAGGTGTCATCTGCAAAGGAAGACACGGTGTTGTGGCTTATATCCCTGTCTATGTCAGATATGAGGATGAGGAACAGGATGGGAGTGAGTACTGTGCCTTGTGGAACAGAGCTTTTCACTGTAGCCGCCTCAGACTTTACTCTGTTGACTGCTACTCTTTGTGTTCTATTTGTTAGGAAATTATAGATCCATCTACCAACTTTCCCTGTTATTCATTTATCACGCATTTTGTGTGCTATTTCACCATGGTCACACTTGTCAAAGGCTTTCGCAAAGTCTGTGTATACTACATCTGCATTTTGTGTATCTTCTAGAGCATACAGGACCTTGTCATAGTGGTCCAGTAGTTGGGACAGGCAGGAGTGTGTGTGTATATACTGAATATCTAATATAATATGTAACATGTAATGGACTTTTCAATAATTATTATACTGTATAATCTAACACTTTATTGGCTACCACTCTCATTACAGCTTTTTTTTTCTTTTTAGCCTGCTGCTCGATACAAGTGTTCGAGTTCCAAGCCAGTGGGGTGCAGCTAGACAGCCACTTGCTACATGCAAATGAGCTGTCATTTACGCCTCTGGACTTTCTGTCCTTCTGCGTGAGGCTGAGGTTCTACTTCCTGTGGGAGGTGTCTGGTTTCTTGCAAGTCTCCGACAACTCAACAGGTCAAATGATGCACACCATGCAGGCAGGTGAATGGAGAAATAGTGGTTCAATGTTGTTCTGCATATGGTTAGATCTTCCTGTGTCAAGTGTGTGCAAAAGTCTGAGTCTGAGATGTATATAATGGTATACGTGCCTGTCTTAGGTGTGTACAGTGATGTATGGTCTTGTGTCGAGGAGCAGAAGGCTGCTTGTGGCTTTGTTTATTCTCAGCTCTCACCCTGTGGGTCTGGGTATCGATCCCGGCACGGGTGAAGCGTTAGTCATGTGTTCTTACACCTAGCAGTAAGTAGGTGCCTGAGGGTTAGACGACTGGTGTGGGTCGCATCCTGGGATACAAGGTTAACCTAGGTTGCCCGAAATGCTCAACATAGGTTAGGTAAGATTCGTCAGGAAACAATTTTGTCTTGACCCGCCACCGGAGCTTTTGGTCATCTGACCGAGGCCTTCAGCTGGCTTACCGGCCCACCCCTGTAAAAATTAAGGTTAATTCAACTCTACATAACCAGAGGCTATCTATAGTATGCCAGTAGTGTTAGCTATGTCTGTAACAGCTATATCATATACTTTTAGAAATAAAGAATAATACTATTAATATTATTATTATTTTTAAGGTTATCCTAGGTAATTTAAACATACGTATATTAAACTATGTATGATAATTGTACTTATGTCTACCTGTACCGAAATAAACTTACATACTTAGTATTATTAATGGGGAGCTGCACATGCTATGGGCCGGGGCTCTGTGTAATGCAAGGTAGGGGAGAGTTAACAGTAGGGAAGAGAGTGTCTGGTAGAAACAAGTAGAAGCAAAGATTTTACTCACCGTATTCTTGCAACAAATATAATTCTCAGTTTTCCATGCACCAGCAGCCAGCCTCTCTTGATGTTGTCTATAAAGAAAACGTTAACAATGGTACTTTTGTCGAGCACGACTGAAATATTTTGATTTTGCACTGGTAATTATTGGCATTAACTATATTTACTAGACTGCCAGCTAATAAAATAGTATAAAATCACCATTGAGAAATATATTTCTGTGGCCGGAATAATGACGTAGCTGGAACAATATCTTTGTATGACCCTATATTAATGCAATAGTAATTACATTTACATCTTTTTTATAGAAGTGAACTTGAATTACATTCGAGTCACATTGTCCAAGTTGCGTCGTTACCACTTCTTGAAGCAGCAGCTGAGGGCACTCACCTGGCACCATGTTTGTGTTACCTATGGTGATGGTGTCACCATATCTTACTTGGATGGCCTGGAACAGGATCGTCGCCATGGGTTTCTTGGAGAATCAGTCACTGGAACTCACATAAAAATTGGTTCCTGGGATGCTTATAACAGCTTCAGTGGTCAGCTCTCCCAGGTCAGTGGTCAGCTCTCCCAGGTCAGTGTTCGGATATACTTTAAAGTTTCCTCATACAGTAAACGCCTAAAATAGTTTTGGTACAAAATTATAAAATTGACATTGTTTTTCTTGAGAAGGTGGGGGAAGAAAGGACGTCAGGACAATTGGTCCAGTGATCGTATTTAGGATGATTAAATGTAACATCCCAATAATATGGCATATACTAATATCAGGTATACTATAAGATTCCCTTCTATATATTCCAGGCCAATATGTGGAGTCGAGTCCTGACAGCTGACGAGGTGGCTGCATTGGCTGACTGTACTATGGAAGAGGAAGGAGATATATTGCCTTGGAAGGGCCCTTGGACAGTTAATGGAGACATATCACCATCTCAAGTATCCTTAGATGAGCTCTGTAAGGGAGCCTCAGGTACAGATTACTTTGTCTTCAGTGATTTCACAGCCCATTCTGCCTTCCAAGTGTGTCAAGGTCTCGGTGGATTTGTACCAACTCCTCAGCTTCCTGAAGAATACAACACCATAATAAGAACTATAACTGAGTATCATACAAAAATAAGCAGTTTGTGTAAGTCCTTCTGGGTGGGAATCTCGGATGAAAAGGAAGAGGGAGTATGGGTAGATAACCAACGTCAGTCACAACTTATACCCTCGTGGTCCGTGGCTGAACCTGATGGGGACAAGCTTGAGAACTGTGCAGTAGCAGAAGGTCCTCAACAGTTTGCTGATACACGGTGTGATGAGTTAAAGTGTGTAGTGTGTGCTGTTCCTCGACGTCCAGTATGGAAACTTCTTGGTGCTTGTGAGAGGTACCAACGCAATGTGCATTTCGTGGCTCTTCAGGATAACTCAAGCAATCTAATTTTTCAAGGTTATTCTGATTTTCGAATAATACAGAGTGAAGACAAAAGTGAGTGGGTGTGGAAGGACTGGCACACAGGTCAAACAATGGCTAGTTTATCCAATGCTGTAAATGATGTTCCAGTTGGTCGTCAGACATGGACCCTGAAGAAGGCTATGTGTAGCCAGACTGGTGGAAGTACACGCCGCCTTTTGTTGACACCTTGTGGCAGAGGATATTTCTCCTGTGATGATGCCTCCTGTATTCCCCTCTACCAGCGATGTGACCTCAAATTTGATTGTCATGATAAGAGTGATGAAAGTGGATGTCACTTAGTGAAGTTCCCTCCGGTGTATCGTCCAGATTTGCCTCCAGAAATCAATAACAACAACTTTTCACAGCCTCTTCCCATTACTCTGTATATCAACATTGAAAGTGCTGACGTAGACACCTCCTCCATGCACATGCATGTCAACTTCAACGTTAGCATGATGTGGCAGGAATCAAGGCTCAGCTTTCTCAACCTCAATGAAGACTATACGCTAAACAGGTGAATCACTATTTTTTTTAATCTCCTTTTATTTGACATTTTAAAGTTTTTAACACCTTTATCTTATTTCTGCTTTACCTATATAAGCCACAATGGAAGAAGCAGTGACAGACTTCCTCTAGGCACAGGTATATTTGTGTACATACAAATAGTTCTCAATGTTAGCATGCCCTCATACATAGACTTCTAGAGTTACTGTGGATCCTTGGAATACTTAAGCTCAATCTCCTAGCACCGCTGTCAGTATATTATATAGCAATATTGCTGCCTTCAGTGTTGGGTGATGGTATTTGTTAGACTTTTGAGGTGGTGGTTGTTAGTGTTGCGTACTGGTGGTGGTGGTGATTGATAGTGTTGTATGGTGATGGTTGTGGGTGTTGTGTGATAATGTTGTGTGGTAGTCAGTCTTTGAGTGCAGTTATATACCTTCTTTGTTATTAATATAAAATATTAAATGTTATATATATATAATATATATATATATATATATATATATATATATATATATATATATATATATATATATATATATATATATATATATATATATATATATATATATATATATATATATATATATATATATATATATATAGTGGACCCCCGAGTTTCGTAAAAACTTCACTCCTGAAGTCTGCTCAAGTGCCATTACCGAACGAATTTACTCCCTTAAGGAAAAATTTCACGTAGGTTAGTCTATTTCAGACCCCCAAAAATACACTTCCACAAGAACTTACAAAATTATACTTACATAATTGCACGATTTCCGGGGTATTCGTTAACCGAGGGTCCACGTATATATAACAACACAACACTGCACTAGCCAAGGACTCGAACCCATGTTGTTTTGGCCCGCCTCATGGTAAGCGAAAACCACATGATACTCTAACCCACAGGACCACCAAATCCTACAAGAATCACGCACCCAGCAGAGCTAAGTGTTTTACCGTGATCCGAGGACATACAGTGGTGTGAGTGCCTCCTCAAAATATTCTCTCCATCTTCCCGATACCTTTAACTCTCCTCTCCTATTTTGAACTATCAAATCCATTCGTTCCCTAGGCTTTCTCAACTTGCTAATCTCACTCCAAAACTGTTTCTTATTTTCAACAAAATTTGTTCATAACATCTCACCCACTCTCTCATTTGCTCTCTTTTTACATTGCTTCACCACTCTCTTAATAATAATAATAATAATAATAATAATAATAATAATAATAATAATAATAATAATATCTTTATTTACTACAAGTATATGTACAAGGTATACAGGCCTAGCTGACATCAATGACTTACTACTATGTATATAGAAATGCTGAGCATTTCGGGGAAATTAGGTCAGTTTTGTCCCAGGATGCGACCCACACCAGTCGACTAACACCCAGGTACCCATTTTAAATTAATGGGTGAACAGGGACAGGGACAGCAGGTGTCTAATGGAAATACGTCCCTAATGTTTTTCAGCCGTGCCGGAAGAGATTCGAACCCCGGACCTCCTTTCATCACTTCTACTTTGTAAAAACTTCTCATATGCTAACTTTTTCTCTCTTACTACTCTCTTTACATCATCATTCCACCAATCGCTCTTCTTCCCTCCCTCACCCACTTTCCTGTAACAACAAACTTCTACTGAACACTCTAACACTACATTTTTAAATCTACCCCATACCTCTTCTCTCTCATTGCCTATACTCTCACTAGCCCATCTTCCAATAGTTGTTTATATCTTACCCTGACTCCTTTAGCTTATAAACCTTCACCTCTCTCTTACCTTTTACTTACCTTTTACTCTCACTCTAGCTACAACTAAAAAGTGATCTGATATATCTGTGGCCCCTTTATAAACATGTACATCTTGACGTCTACCCAACAGTCTTTTAACTACCAATATTTAGTCCAACAAACTACTGTCATTACGCCCTACATCATATATTGCATACTTATTTATCTTATTTTTCTTAAAATATGTATTACCTATAACCAAACCCCTTTCTATACAAAGTTCAATCAAAAGGCCCCCATTATCATTTACACCTTGCACCCCAAGCTTACCTACCACACCCTCTTTAAATGTTTCTCCTACTTTAGCATTTAGATCACCTACCACAATTACTCTCACTTGATTGAAAAGTTTCTACACACTAACATCTCCCAAAATCTCTCTCTCCTCTGGGTATGGGGTGCATAATAAAGATATTAAACTAATAACTCTACACTCCTCTCTTCTCCAGGTGCATACACACTTATTATGACCCACTTTAAATATCAACAGTATGTGGTAGAACTAATATTTTATTCAGCCTGCCAGGTTTCGTGGCATCATTTCTAAGTTTGTGTGTTTGCTGTCAGAGTGCCATACGAGACAATGCAGCGAGTGTGGGTCCCTGTGATAGACTTCACTAACACTAAGGGTAACCACATCACACTAACTGACCACCAGACCACCATGGTCATCAATATGCTGGGTAAACCAAGTCTGGGAGACAACACTCAGCCAGAAGAATGTGAGTATTGTAACTCTGGTACCTATGTTTTTTAACACACTCTTTTGATTGGTTGGTTGGTTAATAGGGTTTAAAATCTATCGACTAAAGTAGGGTCATTAAGGATAAACGGAAACTTTTTCCACCACCAGACAAAAATACTTTAATCCCTAAAATGGGAATTAAAGTAAACTCTCAGCATATATATAATGAAAGACATATAACTATTGGTGTATATAACCTTCACTCCTCCGGGCATCCTTATGGCACAAATAAACCAACATGGAAGAAATTAACGAGGAAGGAGTGCTTTATATTTGGACTCGCACCCTGGCCCTCCTCAGCAGTGATATGCCCACATAAACCTGGAGAGGGTTTCAGGGGTCAACGCCTCCGCGGCCCGGTCTGAGACCAGGCCTTGTGCTGGATTAGGGTCTGATCAAACAGGCTGTTACTGCTGGCCGCAAACTGACATACGAACCACAGCCCAGCTGGTCAGGTACTGACTTTAGGTGCCTGTCCAGTGCCTTCTCGAAGACAGCCAGAGGTCTATTGGTAATCCCCTTATGTATGCTGGGAGGCAGTTGAACAGTCTTCAGCCCATGACACTTATTGTGCTGTCTCTTAGTGTACTCGTGGCGCCCCTGCTTTATATTGGGGGAATGTTGCATCTCCTGCCGAGTCTTTTGCTTTCATAGGGAGTGATTTTCGTGTGCAAGTTTGCTACCAATCTCTCTAGGATTTTCCTAGTGTATATTATCATGTATCTTTCTCGCCTGCATTCCAGGGAATACAAATCAAGGGTCTTCAACCGTTCCCAGTAATTTAGGTGCTTTATCGCACTTACGTGTGCCGTGAAATATCTCTGTACACTCTCCAGGTCAGCAATTTCGCATGCTTTGAAGGGGGTAGTTAGTGTACGGCAGTATTCCAGCCTAGAGAGAACAAGCGATTTGAAGAGAATCATCATGGGCTTGGCGTCCCTAGTTTTGAAGGTTTCCATTATCCATCCTATAATTTTTCTAGAAGATGCAGTAGATTCATTGTTGCGGTCTTTGAAGGTGAGATCTTCAGACATTATCACTCGCAGGTCCTTCACATTACTTTTTCGCTCTACTGTGATGATTTCTGTTGTATACCCTGATACAGTTTTAATTTCCTCAAATTTTCCATATCTGAGTAGTTGAAATTTTTCTTCAATGAACTTAATATTGTTTTGAGTGGCCCATTTGAAGATTTGGTTGATATCCATTTGGAGTCTTGCGGTGTCTTCGATGGAGGACACTGTCATGGCAATTCAGGTGTCATCTGCAAAGGAAGACATGGAGCTATGGCTTACATATCTGTCTATGTCAGATATGAGGATGAAGAATAGGATGGGAGCGAGTACTGTCCCTTGTGGAACAGAACTTGTCACCGTAGCTGCCTGGGACTTTACTCTGTTTATTATTACTCTTTGTGTTCTATTTGTTAGGAAGCTATAGATCCATCTACCAACTTCTCCTGTTATTCCTTTATCACACATTTTGTGTGCTATTACACCGTAGTCGCACTTGTCGAAGGCTTTCGCAAAGTCTGTGTATACTACATCTGCATTTTGTTTATCCTCTATAGCATCCAGCACCTTGTCATAGTGGTCCAGTAGCTGAGACAGGCAGGAGCAACCTGCTCTAAACCCGTGTTGTGCTGGGTTGTGTAACTGATGGATATCTAGGTGGTTGGCGATCTTGCTTCTTAGAACCCTTTCAAAGATTTTTATGATATGGGATGTTAGTGCTATCAGTCTGTAGTTCTTTGCAATTGCTTTTCTGCAACCTTTGTAGTGGGGCTATATCTGTTGTTTTTAGTAACTGTGGGAGGACCCCTGTGTCCATGCTCCCTCTCCATAGAATGCTGAAGGCACGTGACGTGACGAGCTTCTTGCAGTTCTTGACAAACACGGAGTTTCATGAGTCTGGTCTTGGTGCAAAGTGCATGGGCATGCCATTTATTGCCTTTTCAAAGTCTTGTGGTGTTAGGATAATATCAGAGATTTTTGAGATGACCAAATTTGGGGTCTCGATCATAAAGAATTCATTTAGATTGTCGACCCTTAGTCTGGTTAACGGCTCGCTGAAAACTTAATTGTATTGGGACTTTAGTATCTCACTCATTTCTTTGATGTCATTTGTGTAGGTCCCATCTCGCCTAAGGAGGGCCCCAATACTGGGTGTTGTTTTACCCTTAGATTTGTCATAAGAGAAGAAGTATTTTTTTTTTTCAATTTCCTTTAAGGCTTTTAGTTCTTCCTGAGATTCTTGTCTCCTGTTATATTTCTTATGATTAAGTTCGATATTTGCTATTTCTCTGACCAGTGGCTCCCTTCGTATTTCAGATATATTGGCCCCTCTCAGCAGCTCTGTGATTCTTTGCCTTCACCTGTATAGGGAGCATCTCTCCCTTTCCAGTTTACATCTTCTTTTTCTTTTTCTTAATGGAATGTGTCTTGATCAGACCTCAAGTGCCGCAGAGTTAATTTTTTCTAGGCAAAGGTTCGGATCAGTGTTGTTTAGGATATCTTCCTAGCTTGTTTAATTTAGGACATGTTTGACTTGTTCCCACTGTATGTTTTTGTTACTGAAATTGAATTTTGTGAAGACACCCTCATAACTGATCACATTTCCTCCACCTGTGATTATTACCCTCCCTCTCTGTGTTTAAACACTGGCATATTTAGTAGTAGTTAGCACTGTTTTGTTGAACTGACTATCGAAGACCAAATACTTGACAAAATCATGGTATACGGCAAGTAACAAACTAACCCAAATGAACCTAACCTAACTTAATTTAACTTAGATGAATTCAGCTCAAAATCATAAAAAAAATCTTAAAACCTGAAACTAAAATTTCGTAATGGCTGCAAAAGAACTTTGTATAATTTAAATTATTTGTTTTTAATTTCTTGCTATGATAATCTTTAATCATTGTTATCCTCTACAGTGGAAGTATATGCTGGACCAGAGAACCCAATGAGTGTGAGGAGGAAATATAGCATAACTTTCCAGTGTCAGTTTAACCTTAAGATGTATCCCTTCGACGAACAGGTGAGACATCTTCCTTCAGATAATGTCCCTGGCTTCTCTGGTTTAGGTCCTTCAATACTTAGACTTATTCCTTCATGTTGGCCAAATTACCTAAATACTAAGATCTGAAGGATTGGTATTGTTTTGACACGCTTTATTCACGTATTTTTTAGAGTGGCAGTTATGATATAAATAACAAATTAATAAAATTCTAGATCATTTCAAGGTTCGTCCATATCTCCTGGAAGAGTGTGTGTGATATTTATATTATAAAGTTTACTTTTCAACACATTTCTCCAGTATTAAAAAAGGTGTTTCTTTACCCCAGTAGTTCTGCAACCTGGAGCTGACAATGCTCTCTGCATCATCTCGGCTGCTTGTGTTTGATAAGGCTGCCACCACCGCTGTTTTCAACGGGAATCCACAGCTTGTTGAGTACTTTGTGGGTGATGTTGATATTGAGTTCCACAACGAGCGAGACTTCGCAGCTGTGTTTGTCAAATGTAAATACACTTGTTTAGTTTGTGTAGATTTTTTTAAATAATGCATAACTCGATGATTTGATTTTGTACATTAAAAATATCAAAGTACAGTGATTATAAAATGTTTTGCTACACGAAATATAAACTGAAAATTTTAATATGATATCGTATAATCATTAAAAAGTTACATTATTGTGAAGATGACAATACTAGGATGGATGTTACCACTGCACCAATGACATTATAAACTTAGAATTATCACCACAGCTTCACAATAAGTAACATAACTGTTACTGACTCCCACTGTTGCCTTGCAACGCAGTTGAAATTTTAAATTTTATCAAAAAATTATTAATGGTACCAGTTTTTCCTCTTCTACGATGATCTAGTGATACGAGTCCTTCATGTAGGCAGACTGCCAGTTTAGTGCCTACACATTGACTGCTTATTATTAATAATAATAATATCTTTATTTACTACAAGTACATGTACAAGGTATACAGTCTAGCTGACATCAATGACATACTTACTATATAAAAGCCCCTTGTTATGCTGAGCATTTTGGGCAAATTAGGTCAGTGTCCCAGGATGCGACCCACACCAGTCGACTAACGCCCAGGTACCCATTTTACTGGTGGGTGAACATAGACAACAGGTGTAAAGAAACACGCCCAATGTTTCTACCCCTGCTGGGAATCGAACCCAGACATTAGCCATGTGAAGCGAGGCTTTAGCCACCAGGCAGCCTTCTATTTTGAAGTAAAATTATTTTATCGTTACTTAAGTATACTACTACCCCATAAGACTTAGTAAATACATTACAGAGTAAATGTCAATTGTAAGTGTTCACTTTCCAGTCTGCTTGAAGGGCAGTTCACGTGTTGCTGATGATAAAAATTCTATGGAAATGACACTCCATGTTCGTTGTATCTGATTTTTCGAGCTGGCTCCAAGAATTTAGCGTAAACCCGCATGGATTTAGCATTGCACATAAATATAGCAGTATGATAATCAGGAGGGAAAAATTTCACCCTCTTCTCAGAATTTTTCCTGCTTTCTCTTCAAGCATTTTGTCCTTAATGCAAATGGACTACACGAGATTTTGTGGGTTGAAACACTGTAAGTTTATTCAGGTATACGCAAATACAGTTACATAGATTATGATACATAGCAGCTTATGTGTAGAGAACCCAGGATAACCCAGGATAACCCAAAAAAGTCAAATAAAGTGACTGAACTAACTCTAACACAAAACTACATTATTCAGTTTACTGGTAGCTATATAATCTAATGTGGGTTTTTTCCTCAATCGCAATATGTTCCTCGCACATTGTTACTGTAAATGACTTCAACTTCAGGACTTTTTTGTGATGCTTCCCAATAATTAAGTTATCATTCCACATCTTCCAAGGCATGGGAGCATTTCCATGTTCTTGTTGTGTTTCCTTCAGGATCATAGTTTTTGGCTCATAAAAACAAATACTCTAATAATAAATTCAATGGGACAATGTGTTTGCCTCGGAATTAACAGACGGAGGCTAGAGCCTCTGCCAGACCTGCTTTGGATTATCCTCACTAGTTTAGCGCTTTAAGTAATGGAAATAGAAAAATAAATCACTATAACTTAACACCATTCTCAACCGACGAATGAGTTAGTGAGAAGAGACGGAGTAAGGAGCCTGAAGAATATAGTTTCTTCGCTGTGACAGAGAATGAAGGATCCAGGTCAGACGGAGGGGAAACTCAAGAAAATAATCTGCTGAAGTAGTTTACAATGACATTTGCAATGACAATAACAAGTTCATTTTAGCATGATACATGTTTGTACAAAGGAGTGTAACAATTTGGTGAACTTTAGTAAGTTCAGTAGAGAATAATTAGTTTTGATATAGTTTATAAAAAATACAGTATTACAATTTAGCACAATTTAAAACAACGAAGTTGAAAGAATTTTAAGTTTGAAGTAATGATTTAATAATTGAGCAATCATCAAGCACAATTTACAATGTGAAGTATTACAATTTAGCACAATTTAAAACAATGAAATTGAAACATTTATAATTTTGAAGTAATGAGTAAATAGTTGAGCAATCAAGCACAATTTACAATAATGAAATTAAAAAAAAAATACGTTTGAGTTTTTGAGTAACTGGTAGGTGTTAAGTAAGGTGTTTGTCAGGTTGATTTTGGGTGATGAGGTGGTTTCTAAGTAGGGCCTTAAATTGATTTGCAGGCAGAGGCCCTTTAGTGTGTTCAGGCAATGAATTTCAAATCTTCGGGCCCTTTATCTGCATAGCATTTTGCATAAGGAGAGATGGACACGAAGGATATCGAAGAGTGATTTGTGCTTTGTAATATGCCTGTGTGTTCTGTTGTAGTTATCAAGAAGTAGTTTGAGAGGAGGGTTAATATTTGAGAATAATTTTCTGTGTAGTAGACACAATAATATGCGTGGATGTTTTGTATATTAAACAAGTTAAGGCTCTTAAAAAGCGGTGAAGTATACTGTCTAGTGCAGGAGTTAGTAATCAATCACACTGCAGCTTTTTGTTGGGTTATTAAAGGTTTAAGATGATTTGCTGTGGTTGAGCCCCGTGCACAAATACCATAGGTGAGGTAAGGGTAAATGAGAGAGTAGTAATGAGCAAGAAGACCCGTTTGGGGTACATAGTACCGTATCTTTGAAAGGATGCCTACAGTTTTGGAGACTTTCTTGGATATTTGCTGTATGTGGGTCTGGAATTTGAGTCCACAGTCAAGGTGGAGACCTAGAAATTTGCCCTCTATGTGTCTTGAAATGGGTGAACCATTTATCAACATGTTTAGCTGTACATTTGAAGCTCTGTTTCAAAATAGCATGAAGTAGGTTTTGTCTATATTGAGAGTAAGTTTGTTGGTAGCTATCCAAGTAGATATTTTCAGTAGTTCGTTATTTACAGTGTCTGTTAGTATGGTTGGATAATCTCTCAGAGAAACTTCATTATAAAAAAATAAAGTGCCGTAAAGACTGACAACAATTCTCGAAGTGGATCTCTGTAGTCAAGAGGACCTGGAGGGAGAGAAGAGATAAGCAGCAAAAAGCTTTGATTTACCTCAGTAACGTATTACTAAGAACAATTAGTTTTTAAGTACGTACATCAATTTACATAAAGGAACAAACATCCTAAGGAGTAATTATTAGCTCAATATAACCAACAAAGCTAAGTAGAATGATTTATTTCTAAGAATTAGTCAGCATAGCCGCCGACTAATTCCTAAATACCTACTAGGTCCTACGTTGTTTACTGCAGTTTTTCAATTGCACTGTGCTGTCCAATCTTCATTTATTTGAAGCCCAGTAATATTTCTTTTTACGGAGTGGCGATGTATGTCAGAGATAATTTTAATTGTTGTGTTAGACATGATATAAGATTAGAAACAGCGGACACAGAATCTGTTTGGCTACAGTTTCTCGAGGGTCGTGAAAAAATTAATTTTGGGTGTGATTTACAGGCCCCCAAGTCTGGATAGGGAGTGCAGTAAGCTGCTATGGGACGAAATTCATAAGGCGTCTAGATATGAAAATGTTGTGTTAATGGGAGATTTTAACTTTAGACAAATTGATTGGAACAATGAGACAGGTAATCTCGAGTCTAGTGACTTTCTTGATACGGTTCAGGATTGTTTTTAAAACAGATTGTGACAGAACCAACTAGAGGTAGCAACTTGCTTGATTTGGTTCTTGCCAACAAAGAATCACTAATTAATAATCTTGAGGTTAATGAAGAGCTTGGGGAAAGCGATCACAAATCACTTAGCTTTAATATATCATGGAATTACCCAGGTAACTGCAATCAAGTCTCTGTTCCAGACTTTCGTGTTGCCGACTTCATGGGGCTGAGAAATTACCTAGGTGGGCTAATTGGGATGACCTGACTATGGGTCAGGTAGGTGGTTTTGTGCCAATATGACGTTTTTCAGAGCGTAGTTCTAGCTGCCCAGTCAACCTTTGTTCCAAGTAGGAAATTAGATCTAACAAAAATGATCCTAAATGGATGAACAATAGATTAAAACATCTCATTGGTCAAAAGAGAGGCATATATAGGCGTATCAAAAAAAGGGATGGACAGATAAGAAATCAATATTTTCAATTAAAGAGAAAATAAAAAAGGAATAAGAAAAGCAAAAGGGATTATGAGGCTAAGGTCGCAAGGGATTCGAAGACTAACCCAAAAGGGTTCTTTCAGGTATACAGAAGTAAGATTAGGGACAAGATAGGCCCACTTAAGAGTAACTCAGGACAAATCACGGACAGTGATAAGGATATGTGTGAAATTTTCAATACTTACTTCCTCTCAGTTTTTACTCAGGAAGATACTAGCGG
>WNWK01002446.1:0-209320 GCA_009830355.1 Cherax destructor | reverse complement strand
TATAATCACAGGGCAGGCCAATTATATAATCACAGTGGGAAAAACAAAATCACAGTGGCAGGACAAGTGCAATCACAGTGGGGACAAGTGTAAATCACAGTGGGGGGACAAGTGAAAAACACAGTGGCAGGACAAGTGTACAATCACAGTGGCAGGGTGTACAATCACAGTGGCAGGACAACTATATAATCACAGTGGCAGGACAACTATATAATCACAGTGGCAGGACAAGTGTACAACACAGTGGCAGGACAAGTGTACAATCACAGGGCAGGACAAGTGTACAATCACAGTGGCAGGTTTCAAAAGATAAAGAAGGAGTACAAAAGCAGGGGGTTCGGGTTGGCTGCCGAATTAAGAGGGTGGAGGGAGGGGTGGGTGGTGGTTGTGTGTGGTGGGCAGGAGGGTGGGTGGTGGGTTGTTTCGTGTGGGCAGGAGGGGTGGGCGGCAGGTCTGGCGAGCAGGGTCGTCAGCTGGCAGGCGGAGGGCAGGGCGGGGGCAACCCCACCTCCACCACCCCCACTACTCTGTGTACCACCTAACACAAACCACCCCAACACATACACACACAACATCACACACACACACACACACACACACACACACACACACACACATACAAGCACACACACATACACGCAAACACACATACAAACACACACACATACACGCAAACACACATACACACACACAGTCGGGGCCAGGAGCTGAGTCTCGACCCCTGCAACCACAAATAGGTGAGTACACATACACGCGCACACACATGCAACAGACCAAGTGTCTCTTGACAAGTGCCTCTGACAACTAGTAATTAGCCCCCCACACACACACAGAAAGGCAAGAAAGTGTCTTACGACAAGTGCCTTTGACAAATGGTAACACACACACCTAGTAGCAACCAGATAGAGGCGGGACCAGGAGCTTGAATCGACCCTTCCAAAAATAAATAGTTGAGTCACACACACACACAAGACAGTGCTACCGCCCACACGACCACTGAAACGACAGTGGTAACCCTGCCACGACCTCCCAGCCACCCCTTGTCTCCCAGCATGTCCTAGCCAGGAGGAAGGTGTGGAGAGCTAGGATAATTTCCCAGCATCTCAGCACGTGGCCTCCAGACCAGCCTGAGGCGTGCGGTTGTCCACTCTCTACTGACCAAGCACTTTGCCCTTCCATTCTATCCCTTCGTCATCTTTCCTATCATTCTCTCTCCATTCCAGTATTCTCTCTACCTCCTTCAATCAGGAGACTGGAGGAGAGAGAGAGAGAGAGAGAGGGGCCCCGGAAGCTGCTACTACGCATCGTTCCAACACTTCCTGACCCGCCCATTGGCCACAGCCACCACCAATCACTATCCAGAGATTATCCACCCCCTTCCATCCCCCGTCAAGAGGGAGGAAGGGAGAGGGTGCCTTGATGCTGGTGAAGGCTTTAATCCAAGAAATTCGAGCTAAAATGCTTCCCCTCGTGCGGGTTTAGCGCTTTCCAATCTCCAGCCTAATCCTTTAAGAACTCTCATTTCTGAAAGAAACTTTAGACAACATTTCTGTCCTGGACTTCAAATTAAAGACCTCGGACCAAATTTTAGGCCGAAAGGTCTAATATTTGGTCTGAGGACTGTAATTTATTATTTTCAATGTATAATCCCTATAATTTGGAGATTGTAAATTAAATTATTTGTGCCATCCATGGGGTGAGCAATAAAACCGTTGGGGCTCAGAGAGCCTGGATTGATAGGAGTAATGAGGTATGATTCTAGGAACCCTCCACCAGATCAAGGAACCTCTTTCCTTGAAACATTCATGGCACCTTGAAACACTAAGGCACCTTCCTTGAAACATTCAAGGCACCTTTGAAACACTAGGGCACCTTCCTTAAAACACTCAAGGCACCTTCCTTGAAACATTCAAGGCACCTTCCTTGAAACACTCAAGGCACCTTCCTTAAACATTCAAGGCACCTTCCTTGAAACATTCAAGGCACCTTCCTTGAAACATTCAAGGCACCTTCCTTAAAACATTCAAGGCACCTTCCTGAAACATTCAAGGCACCTTCATTGAAACATTCAGGCATTCTATAAAATTCAAGACTTTTGAAATATTTAATGTATATATATGTATATATATATATATATATATATATATATATATATATATATATATATATATATATATATATATATATATATATATATATATATATATATATATATACTGGGCTCGCGTCCGGCTTCGAGGAGCTGGAGGAGATTCATAATCTTTGATATATTGTACCATTTTTTTCATGTTCATGTTTTCCATTGATGTATTCTGTCTGTTAATAAAGCATTCCATCATCATATAGGGTGGTAGGAAAGAAAATATTCAAACAGCTCCGGGAGAACATCGAGTTTTCCCTGAGGTACGTTTATTGTCTTCTGAGGATGAGGTCCCCAATAAAGTTCAGAGGTGGTACTATTGCTTATATATATATATATATATATATATATATAAACAGCTGTGTGCTATGAATACCACTTGGTTATCCTAGGATAAACCTACATAATGTACTAGGTATGTAAGCCTATATGGACCTGTGTGGCCTCACAGTGGATTATCCAAGGATAAATATATTTTGTGTGAATTCGCAACACCTGTGTGGCCTCACCTGTGTAGCATGTGTAAGCCCACAGCCGTGGGCTTACACATGCTACATAATGTACACATGTAAAGCTCACGGGAGTTGTGTGCCCTCAAGACTATTGTACAGTTTTTGTACATGTAACAACACAAACCTTCCTGAACCACTTGTCAGTCATCAGTTGTCAAAGACCCTTGTCGAGAAATACTTGTTCTTTTCTGGAATACCCTCCACCTCCTTCCCTCTCCCCACCTCCTTCCTCCTCCCACAGCCCCTTTCCTCTGCCCAACTCCTTCCCTCTCCCCATCACCCCTTCCTCCATCCCTCTCCAACACACCCCTACCTCTGCCCAACTCCTTCCCTCTCCCCATCACCTCCTCCTCCATCCCTCTCCCCTCACGTCCCCCTCCTTCAACCCCCACCTCCTTCCCTTTCCCTCAAGTCTCCACCTATTTCCCTCTCCCCACATCCCTTCCTCCTTCCCTCTCCCTCACACACCACTTCACCTCAACATTCCCCTCCCCATTTAACATCCTAACCTTACTGGAATACTTGACCATATCCTCAGTTACCTACTGAAGTCTACCAGCTTTGGCTGACTCTACTGAAGTCTACCAGCTCAGGCTGACTCTTCTGAAGTCTGCCAGCTCAGGCTGACACTACTGAAGTCTACCAGCTCAGACTGACACTACTGAAGTCTCCCAGCTCAGGCTGACACTACTGAAGTCTCCCAGCTCAGGCTGACACTACTGAAGTCTCCCAGCTCAGGCTGACACTACTGAAGTCTCCCAGTTCAGGCTGACATACTGAAGTCTCCCAGCTCAGGCCTGACACTACTGAAGTCTCCCAGCTCAGGCGACACTACTGAAGTCTCCCCGCTCAGGCTGACACTACTGAAGTCTCCCAGCTCAGGCTGACACTACTGAAGTCTCCCAGTTCAGGCTGACACTACTGAAGTCTCCCAGTTCAGGCTGACACTACTGAAGTCTCCCAGCTCAGGCTGACACTACTGAAGTCTCCCCGCTCAGGCTGAATACTGAAGTCTCCCAGCTCAGGCTGACACTACTGAAGTCTCCCAGCTCAGGCTGACACTACTGAAGTCTCCCAGTTCAGGCTGACACTACTGAAGTCTCCCAGCTCAGGCTGACACTACTGAAGTCTCCCAGCTCAGGCTGACACTACTGAAGTCTCCCAGCTCAGGCTGACACTATGAAGTCTCCCAGCTCAGGCTGACACTACTGAAGTCTCCCTATGTTTTGTGTCAATCTGTGCCTCATTTTTTTAATTGATGCAGTAAATTGTTTATGCAATACCATACATTGATTACACTTAAAATTATTCTCTAGTAGTGATTACTTGTTCTTGTTATTTTGCATACAGTTTTTTGTATTTATTCCATTTTACTCAGTGTTATCCTGAAAAGTACTAATAATTCAATGCTAGTTGTCAGCATCATAGTTAATTCTTCAGCCAGCAATGCATATTAAATTCTAGTGTCATTTTCTCTTAAGAAAATTTGTTTTCTAGTATTTTCCAGTTGAATACAATTTTTTTATTGTATTTCCACTTTATTGATTTATTATTTCTCATCTAGTACTTTTGTTTTAAATTCCAGTAGAGAGAGATCACTTTGCAGTTAATCCATACAGTATTCATATTGCCTTTTATTGCAATTTGTAAAGTAATTCCTTAAATTTTTATAGTCAAAAATCAGTGAGTGAGTTGTCATTTCTTATACAGTGTACATTAGTTGTTTTAACCCCTTTTCTGCATCTAATTCAATGAATTTGTTTAATTTCCATTTTAACTAATTGTGTACTGTGAATATTTTACCATTCTCATTTTTACCTGAATTAGTCTTTGTGCAATTTTCTTTGCAAGTATGCCTCACTTACCTCACAGTAGTGTAGCTAATAATGGCATTCAGTGCTCTAATGTGCCAAATGCCCTTGCTGAAATTCATAATAGTCATTTACCGAATGCTAGACCTACCCAGCCACAGAGTCAATATAGTTTCCTTCGTGATCCTGATAGTTCCTTACCGACTGAAAGACAGTATCTAGCTCTTGAGCAATGTGTTTGTTCTCATAGCTTGTATCAGAGAGTTATAACAGTTCTGCGGAATGTGAAGTTCAAATTCAGTCCTGATAGCTTTGTGCATTATGTATTAACGTAGCCGAGCGGTCAAGAAACTAGTATAACTGTCACTCCTGTCTGGAATCTAGTCATAATTGCACACAGGATAGTGTACTATCCCTGTGATGGCTCTTGTTCAAGTGGTAGTTCCTCTCCAGGGGACGCCTTGTTGAGTAAAGACTGTTTGAAATGAGTTATGCCATCTCTTGTTGTCACTTGCCGCCTGCAGAAAGACGTTTCTGTGGCTAGTGTTTACTAGTGTCTGTTGTGTTGTGTTCCAGGTAGTGATATTATCCCAGTAGACAGTAAGCCCTTTGCAGAGTAAAGTGTCGTGTGTCGAGTAATTATTACCTGCAGTAAGAGATAGTGAGAGCCGTTCTCCTTTGCTCATACTTTGTGTTATTGAGCTATCTATTTCACCCGGGGAGAGTCCTTCCACTCCACCGTGCCGTTCATTCCTCCAGTAGGAAAGTGTTCCCAGTTCTTAGTGAATAAAGAAAACTCAGTTTAAGAGATTAGTTGCATTTGCTAGCCGAGTCCTTACTAAGACTGAAGGCAATTATACAGTTACGCAAATCCAATGTAGTTGCTGATGCTTTGTCGCGTCATATCAGTGTAGTAACTGCCGATCCTCCATTTAGTGCTGAGGATGTAAAGATTACTCAAAGACAAGACCCCTTTTGATCTGGTGTGGTTCGATTCCTGCTCCAGAAAGATCTTATTCTCTCTGTGAAGCCACCAGCACCCATTAGTGACTTTGTCATGAACCAAGAATTACTGTATCGCACTACCGAGTTGGGTAATCCTAGTAGAAGAGTATACCAATTAGTAATTCCACAGTCACTAGTGAAAGTAGCCTTGCAGCTAGTTCACGATGTACCAGATGTTGCACATCCTGGTATGGATCGTTCTGTGAAACAAGCCAGATTGAAATACTTTTGGCCTCGTATGTCTACCGATATTACTGAGTATGTCACAGGTCCTAATCCAATCCAGATCTTTCCTACTACTAGTGAGCCATGGGAAAGAGTTGCACTAGATCTGTTGACCAACTTCCAATGTTCCCTCAGTGGAAACAAACATCTGTGTGTGATGGTCGATCACTTTACCAGATTTTGTGAGTTAGTTCCTATCCCAGATAAGACTGCCGGGACAGTAGCTAAAGCGTTTAAGGAACGTATAATCTGTAGACATACCACTCCTAAGTCTCTCATAACAGATAATGGAGGTGAATTTTGTAATGAGATCCTAGAAAACTTGTGTAAACTTTACAAGATTACAAAATCAACCATTGTTCCGCACCATCCTGCCAGTAATGGGTTAGCAGAAAGAACTAATAAGAAAGTCCTTGACGTTTTGAGAGCTACCATCAATCCCAATAGTGTAACCTGGGATGAAGTTATACCTGATGTTCAATGTGCTATAAATTCTGCTTTCAATGCTTCTATAGGTGATACGCCGCATTACGCCTTGTATGGTGTTGACAAGCGTTTGCCTTATGAGTTGTTATATTCTAATCCAAAACCGTCGTATAACCCTGATGATTTCATAGCAACTCGTACCAGCCAAGCTCAGAGTGTTTTCAGAAGAATACGTGAAACACTTCATAAGTTAACAGCAGAATTTACTAAAGTAACTAATACTAAAGCTAAACCGACTAAAGTTCAAGTAGGGTCCAGAGTCATGTTGTTCAACTTTAACAAAACGTCAGCAATGCCAAAACTTGATCAAAAGTTCGTTGGTCCTTATAGAGTAGTCGAACATATTAACGGCAATAAGTATAAAGTTAGAGAAATTAGTACGGGTCAGTTTAAAGAATCGCATTTAGATCATATGAAGTTAGTATGCGATGATGATGACGAAGTCCCTGTCACCCCTAATAATCAGACAAGTGAGACAGAATCTGATAATTCTCCTGTTGCTGTACCCTCTACCTCTAATGATCAGTCAGATCAACTTGAATGTCGTTATTCCCTACGTACACGCCAAGTGTTGAGAAGTCCTCAAGTATCATTTGTAGATACCAGTGTAGATCCTCCTCAATCAGAAGTTGAGTTACCTATTGTAACAGAGTTTGATCCACCCAGAGATGATAATTATACAGCCTATATCAATCTCACCCTAGCAGAGTTGGGGTTAAATGTAAATAACTTGTATAGATAAATATGTAGTAAGCGTTTAACTGTGTGTTATAATATCTACTTAGTATTACTCAAATTTTTTTTTTGTGTGTTCACGTTCTCTCCGAGTTCTGAGAATTAACAGTATAGATTTGTGTGCACCATATCTACCTTGTCTGTTAATCACTACCTTCTTGTAAATATATTTCCTCAGAATTCGTAGATCACATGAAGACAGTTCGATCGAACAAATTTTTTTTTTATCTCTCTTATCATGATATTCTTGAATGAGCTCATTTAATTAATTCCTATGTATCATGATGCATCATATAGTAATGTAGATTATTCCGTCACGATAATATCCATGTGAAGTATAATGTTAACTGTTGTGTACTTTGACATTGTATAGAATCAGCTGAGAGTTGTTGCCTGTTGCCCTTAGTTTGTGTAGTTGTATGTCGAGACGCCATACGTAGCATGCCCGAGCTGTACGGGTTGTACTTATAACGGCTGCATCACGGCTGTTCACGTGATTTCCAACCTCTGCCCATGTGATCTGGCATCAGCCAATGATAGGCCTGCCTTTTGAATGCCTCAGCGCCAGGCGGCCTAGTGTTCAGTTACCATCGAGACTGAGTGCAGGACAGACGGACACAGGCATAGGCTCTCAGCTCCCATATATCCAACGCCTCATTAAACGCTACCAAAACCCAAGCTCATCGTCTGTTAATATTACCAAATCTATGAAAAGAACCCCACAACACACACGTACCAACACAGGTCCCACCACCCACACGTACCAACACAGGTCCCACCACCCACACGTACCAACACAGGTCCCACCACCCACACGTACCAACACAGGTCCCACCACCCACACGTACCAACACAGGTCCCACCACCCACACGTACCAACACAGGTCCCACCACCCACACGTACCAACACAGGTCTTACCATCCACACGTACGCAACACAGGTCCCACCACCCACACGTACGCAACACAGGTCCCACCACCCACGCGTACCAACACAGGTCCCACCACCCACACGTACCAACACAGGTCCCACCACCCACACGTACCAACACAGGTCCCACCACCCACACGTACCAACACAGGTCCCACCACTCACACGTACCAACACAGGTCCCACCACCCACACGTACCAACACAGGTCCCACCACCCACACGTACCAACACAGGTCCCACCACCCACACGTACCAACACAGGTCCCACCACTCACACGTACCAACACAGGTCCCACCACCCACACGTACCAACACAGGTCCCACCACTCACACGTACCAACACAGGTCCCACCACCCACACGTACCAACACAGGTCCCACCACCCACACGTACCAACACAGGTCCCACCAACCACACGTACCAACACAGGTCCCACCACCCACACGTACCAACACAGGTCCCACCACCCACACGTACCAACACAGGTCCCACCACCCACACGTACCAACACAGGTCCCACCATCCACACGTACCAACACAGGTCCCACCACCCACACGTACCAACACAGGTCCCACCACCCACACGTACCAACACAGGTCTCACCACCTACACGTACCAACACAGGTCCCACCACCCACACGTACCAACACAGGTCCCACCACCCACACGTACCAACACAGGTCCCACCACCCACACGTACCAACACAGGTCCCACCACCCACACGTACCAACACAGGTCCCACCACCCACACGTACCAACACAGGTCCCACCACCCACACGTACCAACACAGGTCCCACCACTCACACGTACCAACACAGGTCCCACCACCCACACGTACCAACACAGGTCCCACCACCCACACGTACCAACACAGGTCCCACCACCCACACGTACCAACACAGGTCCCACCACCCACACGTACCATCACAGGTCCCACCACCCACACGTACCAACACAGGTCCCACCACCCACACGTACCAACACAGGTCCCACCACCCACACGTACCAACACAGGTCCCACCACCCACACGTACCAACACAGGTCCCACCACCCACACGTACCAACACAGGTACCACCACCCACACGTACCAACACAGGGTATGCACGTGTCCTCTCATCCATGATGCATCTTATTTTACTGGAGATAAATGCTATAAAATTCCGACACCATGGAAAAAAAAGACAAAAAAGCCTTATAATGAGATCTTTTATGGACTACGTTTCGAACACACAGTGACTTGCTAAAGCCCAGTATGTGGGCGAAACGTAGTCAATAAAGGATCGCTTTATACCGCTTGTGTTTATTTTTCCATCCTAATTTTCTACATGAAATATAACTAACACAAACCCCCACCTCCTCCCCCCCCCCAGTGACCTCACTGTTGACCTTAATGAGAGTTTCTCTACACGACAGCTTCCTATTGGTCAGTCTCCTTCAGGTAAACCAGCCCACTCTCCCTCAACTGACCAATCCCGTGCACTGTCTGGCCGAGACGTAAAAAAAAAAGAACGGAACAGAAAAGATCAGGTGAGACGAAGATGATTTACAAAATTTCGAACATTTTATTTACAACTTCACCTTTGTAAAAATTAATTTGAGAAAAATCTAATGATTAAATCGCCCCGATCTCAGACTGTTTCATTTATTTTCACTACGTGAAATATTACAAAGGTACTGAAACCTGCTAAGTGAAAAGTGGTGAAGAAGGGTGGGGAGGGGTTGAGGTGGGGAAGGGAGGAGAGGAGGGGGAGGGAGTAGAGAGAGGGTTAGTAGGGAGGGAGTTGAGGTGATGGAGGGAGTTTACCTGGGATAGAGGTGAAGGAGGAAGAGAGGTGATGAAAGGAGGGGTAGAGATGGAGGAGAGGTAGAGAGGGCGGGGGTAGAGGTAGAGACGAGCAGAGGGGGCGGTGATGAGGAGCAGACGTGATGGGGTGGGGTAGTGAAGGTAATGGGGGTAGTGGGTTATGGGGAGGGGTAGAGGGTTGTGGAGATGGATAGAGTGGTGGGGAGGGGTAGAGTGAGTGATGGGGAGGGGTAGAGTGGGTGGTGGGGAGGGTGGAGGGATGGAGAGGGATGTGGGAAAATGAATAGAAGTAGTGGTGTGGAGGGAAGAGGTAGAGGAGGGAAGGGAGGTATAGAGATGGAGGAGGGAGGGGGTAGAGAGGTAGAGATGGAGAAGGGAGGGGTAAAGTAGGTGGAAGAGGAGGTGGATGGGGTAGAGAATGTGGAAGGGGAAGAGGAGGTGGAAGGGGTAGAGGAGGTGGAAGAGGTAGAGGAGGTGAAAGGGGTAGAGGAGGGGAAGGGTGAGAGGTGGGTGGAAAGGGTAGAGGAGGCGGTGGGGTTGAGGAGGTGGAAGGGGTAGAGGAGGCGGTGGGGGATGAGGAGGTGGAAGGGGTAGAGAGGAGGCGGTGGGGTAGAGGAGGTGGAAGGGGTAGAGGAGGCGTGGAAGGGGTGAGGAGGTGGAAGGGTAGAGGAGGCGGGTGGGAGTGAGGAGGTGGAAGGGGTAGAGAGGAGGCGGAGGGAGTTGAGGAGGTGGAAGGGGTAGAGGAGGCGGTGGGGTGGAGGAGAGGGAAGGTGAGGAGGGGTGTGAGGAGGGGAAGGTGGAGGGGGTAGAGGAGGTGGAAGGGTAGAGGAGGTGGAAGGGGTAGAGGAGGTGGGGGGTGAGGAGGTGGAAGGGGTAGAGGAGGCGGGTGGGGTTGAGGAGGTGGAAGGGGTAGAGGAGGCGGTGGGTAGAGGAGGTGGAAGGGGTAGGGAGGAGTGGAGGGGTAGAGGAGGTGGAAGGGGAGAGGAGGTGGAAGGGGTAGAGGAGGTGGAAGGGTGAGAGGAAGGGAGGGAGGTGAAGGGAGGAGGTGGAAGGGAGGGAGGTGGAAGTAGGAGGCGGGTGGGGTTGAGGAGGTGGAAGGGGTAGAGGAGGCGGGTGGAGTAGAGGAGGTGGAAGGGGTAGAGGAGGTGGAAGGGGTAGAGGAGGTGGAAGGGGTAGAGGAGGCGGGAGGGGTTGAGGAGGTGGAAGGGGTAGAGGAGGTGGAAGGGGTGAGGAGTGAAGGAGAGGAGGTGGGGGTAGAGAGGAGGTGGAAGGGAGAGGAGGTGAGAGGGTAGAGGGGTGAAGGGGGAGAGGGAAGGGAGAGGAGGTGGAAGGTGAGAGAGGTGGAGGAGAGAGTAAACAGATGAAAGTAAAAGGAGAAAGGGTAGAGAGGAGGGTAGGAGGGGAGACAGAGGGTGGAAGAGTGGGATGTCTCATCGAGAGCTGGGAGAATCAGTGGTAATGATGTCCTCATCCTGAGCTGGGAGACATCAGTGGGTAATGATGTCCCTCAGCCTGAACTGGGAGACATCAGTGGGTAATGATGTCCCTCATCCTGAGCTGGGAGACATCAGTGGGTAATAAATTCCCTCAGCCTGAACTGGGAGATATCAGTGGGTAACGATGTCCCTCAGCCTGAACTGGGAGACATCAGTGGGTAACGATGTCCCTCAGCCTGAACTGGGAGACATCAGTGGGTAACGATGTCCCTCAGCCTGAACTGGGAGACATCAGTGGGTAATGATGTCCCTCAGCCTGAACTGGGACACATCAGTGGGTAATGATGTCCCTCAGCCTGAACTGGGAGACATCAGTGGGTAATGATGTCCCTCAGTCTGAACTGGGCGACATCAGTGGGTAATGATGGCCCTCATTCTGAACTGGGAGACATCAGTGGGTAATGATGTCCCTCAGCCTGAACTGGGCGACATCAGTGGGTAATGAAGTCCCTCAGTCTGAACTGGGAGACATCAGTGGGTAATGATGTCCCTCAGTCTGAACTGGGCGACACCAGTGGGTAATGATGTCCCTCAGTCTGAACTGGACATCAGGGAATGATCCTCAGCTGACGGACATCAGTGGGTAATGATGTCCCTCAGTCTGAACTGGGGACATCAGTGGTAATGATGTCCCTCAGTCTGAACTGGGAGACATCAGTGGGTAATGATGTCCCTCAGTCTGAACTGGGAGACATCAGTGGGTAATGATGTCCCTCAGTCTGAACTGGGAGACATCAGTGGGTAATGATGTCCCTCAGTCTGAACTGGGAGACATCCATAAAAATTGTACATCAATTTCCTTTTCGCTGATTTTCGAGTATGTGTATCAGGCTTCTCCAAGGAGCATTATGTGAGTCAAGAGTCTTCAGTGATGGCATAGACTCTAAATAATCAAAGAGTCAAACCCAGTTTTAAAAGTTAACTTTAGTGTCATTAGGGCGACAAACAAATCAGTTTGCAGTGTAGACGCCCAGTTGGTAATTCTTATGTCTAACTCAACCTGGTTACTATACTCCTGCTTATATCCATCATTTTACATAATTTGTGATATATATTATTACTAACAGTTAAGCTAGAAATTTCTTCTTGAGCAGTTGCCTTTGCAAGTGATTAAAGGAAGGGATCACTAGTGATAAGATTATTGGGAGGGTCTTTCAGGTGTGACATTAAATGAACGCAACTTCTATGGAGGGATGGAATGCTCTTGTCTACAACAGGACAGTTCGTGCAGGTTATAAAACTTAATATAACTGTATATTTTCACAGCCCATTTAGATTCGTATTTATTTACTTCTAGGCATTTAGTTAGATTTGAAGTGAGTGTCTGGTTCGTTTTTAACATTCTCATGCTAAATATAGTGTTAATCTCAATCGCATCACCGATACTAGGCACACCAACTCATATTAAAAAGTTTGGTAATTTTAGAAGAACCCAGAATAATTCTGAGGCTTCGTTCTGCATTAGCTCTAAGAGCCGGAGATAATTTTCCCCAGCTAATACAAACGTGGGCGCAGCATAATAAATTAAGGATCTACTATAGGTTATGTACAGTATTCTCACTATTCTTATATTAGCACTTTAGTTGCGGTTGTAGCCAGCAACAGCTTTGAGAGAATATAGCCTATGTTTATATTTCTTATTTAGTTGTGGTATGGTGGATTTATTGAAGGGTACGTCTACATCAAGATATCTGTAAGATATAACGTAGCAGATATTTTCACCCAGCAGACATATGAGTGAGACGAGGCCTAGTCGATTACAAATCATTAAAAATTTCAGTTATTTTGTGAAGCCCTACTGTATGGATCAGGATGTCATCAGCATTGCTTATAACTATATGTTTAGGTGAAATAGGTAGAACATTTAGGAGAACATTAATCAGAACATTAAATAGTATGGGACTGAGAACTCCTCCCTGCGGTGTACCTATGTACATTTCTTTCGTCTTGCTTTTAACCTTGGAAGAAAACAGAGGATACTGTATTTGACAGATAACTTACTATCCAAGTGAGCAGGCTACCACCAATATTCATTTTGGATAGTTCAATTAGGATAAAAATTCTGTTTGAGATCAAATAAGGTTTTAGATCAAGAAATATGGTAAAACTAGTGTGTGCAGTGAGACAGATGGTAATACAATTCTGCACACTTCTTCCTTTCATGAGATGAGGCGAGAGTGGGTGTCTGATTCTATAGTAAGTCTATTATAATTTCAAATATTTTACAAAGACCATTAGTTATGGAGATCAGTCTAACTGTATCAGGCTGTTGCGGCTTAGGGATAGGCACAATGCAACTGCTGGTCTAGGAAATAGGAAAGACACCCTCGGTTTAACTAAGATCAGGTCCCTGATAACCCTTTGTTAGCGTTGTATACTCAACCCCCAGTACACCATCACCACACCTGCGTCACTCCACGGTCAAGTGTGAAGCTCTCACCCCTCATCAAAAAAATATCAGATTACAAGATATATTTGGATTACTGGAGGAGAGGAAGGTGCTAGCACCACTGACGGATCAAACTACTTGCTATTCAGCATACATTATATCCACTGGCTGTGAATGGCCCATCAAGACACCAATATTTGGCCTCAGTCAACACAGGTCAGCTTTTATTGTATCCTCCTCAGCTCTCGGATTTTTTAACCCTTGGACCACTTGGAATCAAAATACAAAAAGGGCTGATGAAAAATTCCTATTGTTATTTATATCAGTATATTAATATGAAATGAAGGGGAGATGATACATTACCATCATATTATAACATGACATAAAAGGGGAGATGATACATTACCATCATATTATAACATGACATAAAAGGGAGATGATACATTATCATCAATGAACCGTGCTTATGAATTGTGTAATATATTATATTCACGAGGAAGTACTAAACCCGCAGGGGTTATGCATACCTAGGGAACAGAAGGCAAACAGGTTGGATCCGAGGAAGAAGGGAGAGATTGCTCCAATTTCTTGGATTAGGGAGGGAAGGGTCAGCTGACTAACTAGACCATAAAACTGTTACACATTAAATATGTCTAATATATTTGTGTACATGTTATATATACAAAATAACCACAGTGAAAAAAATGTGAAATTCCAAGCGCTTTTGTGATTTTTCACATTATCAAGGAATAGTCCTTGATAATGTGAGAAATCACGAGCGCTTGGAATTTCACTATTTTGTTTCACTTGTTATTTTATATATTGTGATATCACCTGTGATCTTATTGTATTTTTATATATATATATATATATATATATATATATATATATATATATATATATATATATATATATATATATAGTGCTGGAGTGGTTGGTATTTTTGTTTAATAAATGTATGAAAGAGGGAAGGTACCTAGGGATTGGCAGAGAGCATGTATAGTTCCTTTATATAAAGGGAAGGGGATAAAAGAGAGTGTAAAAATTATAGGGAATAAGTTTACTGAGTATACCAGGTAAAGTGTATGGCAGGGTTATTATTGAAAGAATTAGAGGTAAGACAGAGAGTAGGATTGCAGATGAGCAAGGAGGCTTTAGAGTGGGTAGGGGATGTGTAGATCAAGTGTTTACAGTGAAGCATATATGTGAACAGTATTTAGATAAAGGTAGAGAAGTTTTTATTGCATTTATGGATTTAGAAAAGGCATATGATAGAGTGGATAGGGAGCAATGTGGCAAATGTTGCAAGTGTATGGAATAGGTAGTAAGTTACTGAAGGCTGTAAATAGTTTTTATGAGGATAGTGAGGCTCAGGTTAGGGTGTGTAGGAGAGAGGAGATTACTTCCCGGTAAAAGTAGGTCTTAGACAGGGATGTGTAATGTCACCATGGTTGTTTAATATATTTATAGATGGGGTTGTAAAAGAAGTAAATGCTAGGGTGTTGGGGAGAGGGGTGGGATTAAATTATGGAGAATTAAATGCAAAATGGGAGTTGACACAGTTACTTTTTGCTGATGATACTGTGCTTATGGGAGATTCTAAAGAAAAGTTGCAAGGTTAGTGGACGAGTTTGGGAGAGTGTGTAAAGGTAGAAAGTTAAAAGTGAACATAGATAAGAGTAAGGTGATGAGGGTATCAAACGATTTAAATAAAGAAAAATTGGATATCACATTGGAGAGAGGATTATGGAAGAAGTAAATGTTTTCAGATATTTGGGAGTTGACGTGTCAGCGGATGGGTTTATGAAGGATGAGGTTAACCATAGAATTGATGAAGGAAAAAAGGTGAGTGGTGCGTTGAGGTATCTGCGGAGACAAAAAATGTTATCCATGGAGGCAAAGAAGGAATGTACGAAAGTATAGTGGTACCACTCTTATATGGGTGTGAAGCATGGGTTCCAAATGCTGCAGCGAGGAGGAGGCTGGAGGCAGTGGAGATGTCCTGTCTAAGGGCAATGTGTGGTGTAAATATTATGCAGAAAATTCGGAATGTGGAAATTAGGAGAAGGTGTGGAGTTACTAAAAGTATTTGTCAGAGGGCTGAAGAGGGGTTGTTGAGGTGGTTTGGTCATTTAGAGAGAATGGATCAAAGTAGAATGACTTGGAGAGCGTATAAATCTGTAGGGGAAGGAAGGCGGGTAGGGGTCGTCCTAGAAAAGGTTGGAGGAAGGGGTAAAGGAGGTTTTGTGGGCGAGAGGCTTGGACTTCCAGCAAGCATGTGTGAGCGTGTTAGATAGGAGTGAATGGAGACGAATGGTTTTGGGACATGACGATCTGTTGGAGTGTGAGCAGGGTAACATTTTGTGAAGGATTCAGGAAACCAGTTAATTGATTTATTTGGACTTGAGTCCTGGAAATGGGAAGTACAATGCCTGCACTTTAAAGGAGGGGTCTGAGATAGTGACAGCTGGGAGGGACTTTTCTCAGCTGTCGTATCTGAGCTCCTCTGCAAAGACAGTGATTATGTATGAGTGTGGTGAAAGTGTTGAATGATAATGAAAGTATTTTCTTTTTGGGGATTTTCTTTCTTTTGGGTCACCCTGCCTCGGTGGGAGACGGCCGACTTGTTGAAAAAAAAAATATATATATATATATATATATATATATATATATATATATATATATATATATATATATATATATATATATATAGGGGCTGGACAAAATATGAACACCTGTTGATTGAACTGTAGAACTAATGACTGAATAATCCATTTAAATATGTTACAGGTCCCTTTCTGTCTTTCGTTTCATTCACACGTATTGTTTTGTTATATTTCAAAACCAAGTTAAGAGTGAAAGACCTTACACACTTACAAAGAGGACACAGTAAGAGCGGGGGTGGATGGAGCATCGGTCACCAAAACTACGGAAATGTTGCATGTCTCGAGAGCAACTGTCTCTATGGTCATATCTTCATTCCAAATTGATAGTAAGACAAGCTCCTACAAAAGCAATAGTGGACGTCAGAAGCTGTGTGACCGGGACCGTCGAGTACTAAAGCGTATTGTGTCAATATGTCATAAGACTACAGCTACAAAAGTGATTGCAGAGCTAAATCAGCAGCTTGCAAAACAGTGTTCAATCAATAGAGTTCGTCTCAGAAGCAAATACTGCAAAGCGACAAAAATGGTGAAATGACCATAAGAATTGAACAATGGACCAATGAAAGAACGTTATTTACTCCAACGAATCTTCTCTTATACTTTTCCCAAGTTTTGGCCGAGTATACGTCTGGAGACTAAAGAAGCTTACAACCTTGACTGCTTGATGCCTACCGTGAGGTGGATACGTGATGATTTGGGCAGTAATTTCGTGGAATTCTCTTGGCCCGGCACTAGTACTGCATAGTAAGGTTATCTCCCAAAATATATTTGTCGATTCTGAGTGACCAAGTCTATCCCATAGTACAAACGCTGTTTGCCAATAGCAGCGCTATTCTTCCAAGATGATAATGCACCAATTTACACCGCAAGAGGTGTTCAAAATTGGCATGAAGAACATGAAAGTGAAGCCGTACACTTGGACTGGCCCTCACAATCGCCGCATTTAAATATTATTGAGCATCGTAGGGCCAAGTGGAACAGCAAGTCAGTAACCGATTTCCTCCACAGTCGTCTTTGAAAGAGTCTGAGCAGGTTTGCTTGAGGAATGGCTCAAAGTTTCCCTGGATATTGTTCAAATGTTGTATGAATCAATTCCTCGACGAAATGTTGCTGTTTCAGCTGCAAATGGACGACCAACTCATATTGAAAATAAAAAAATGTTAAATAACAAGGTGTTCATATTATTTTGTCCAATCCTATATATATATATATATATATATATATATATATATATATATATATATATATATATATATATATATATAAATATATGTAGTGTGTGTGTACTCACCTAGTTACCTAGTTGTGGTTGCAGGGACGAGTCACAGTTCCTGGCCCCGCCTCTTCACTGGCCGCTACTAGGTCACTCTTCCTGCTCCATGAGCTTTATCATACCTCTTCTTAAAACTATGTATGGATCCTGCCTCCACTACATCACTTCCCAGACTATTCCACTTCCTGACAACTCTGTGACTGAAGAAATACTTCCTAACATCCCTGTGATTCATCTGAGTCTTCAACTTCCAATTGTGACCCCTTGTTGCTGTGTCCCATCTCTGGAACATCCTGTCTCTGTCCACCTTATCTATTCCTCGCAGTATTTTGTATGTCGTTATCATGTCTTCCCTAACCCTCCCGTCCTCCAGTGTCGTCAGGCCGATTTTCCTTAACTCTGGAACTAGCCTTGTTTGCACTTTCTCTAATTTCTTGACCTGCTTGACCAGGTGTGGGTTCCAAACTGGTGCTGCATACTCCAGTATGGGCCTGACATACACGGTGTACAGTGTTTTGAACGATTCCTTACTGAGGTATCGGAAGGCTATTCTCAGGTTTGCCAGGGACCCATATGCTGCAACAGTTATCTGGTTGATGAGTGCTTCTGGAGACGTGCTCGGTATTATACTCACCCCAAGATCTTTCTCCTTGAGTGAGGTTTGCAGTCTTTGGCCACTTAGCCTATACTCTGTCTGCGGTCTTCTTTGCCCTTCCCCGATCGTCATGACTTTGCATTTGGTGGGGTTAAATTCGAGTAGCTAGTTCCTGGACCATGTGTCCAGCCTGTCCGGGTCTCTTTGTAGTCCTGCCTGATCCTCATCTGATTTAATTCTCCTCATTAACTTCACATCATCTGCGAACAGGGACACTTCTGTGTCTATCCCTTCCATCATATCATTCACATATATCAAAAATTGCACTGGTCCTAGGACTGACCCCTGTGGAACCCCGCTCGTCACAGGCGCCCACTGTCTGTGATACCTCATACCGTACCATGACTCGTTGTTGCCTCCCTGTCAGGTATTCTCTGATCCATTGCAGTGCCCTTCCTGTTATAAGTGCCTGATCCTCTAGCTTCTGCACCAATCTCTTGTGAGGAACTGTGTCGAAGGCCTTCTTGCAGTCAAAGAAAATGCAATCAACCCACCCCTCTCTCTCGTGTCTTACTTCTGTTACCTTGTCATAAAACTTCAGAAGGTTTGTGACACAGGTTAGTTACCATTTTGTCCTAGGCACATGTCGATTAGACACTAGGTGTGTGTGTGTGTGTGTGTGTGTGTGTGTGTTTAGAATTAGCAGAACAAGCGAAATATTCACAAGCACTAATCTCAGACAGGAGACTGGGACCTACAAACCTTGGGACAAGGTTCAAGGTATTCTGTTATACCGAAAAATACCGGTCAATATTTTTGCGCCCGGCTTACGCTAGACTAGACATTTTGGTCCAAAGCGCATATATATATATATATATATATATATATATATATATATATATATATATATATATGTCGTGCCGATTAGGTAAAACTTGCGATTTTGGCTTAAATACCAACGCTCACCTTGCCATATAAGACAAGTGAAAATTTGTGTATGCCATAATTTCGCCAAAATCATTCTGAACATAACGAAAAAAATATATTTCATTGTGTTTGTTTATTATTAAATTAATGTTAACGTATCTAAAATATATTTAGTTGGGTTAGGCTAAATTAAATTGCGCTTGTTGTAATAAGGTTAGGTAGGTTTTCTCTTGGTACAAAATTATAAATTCTTACATTAACATAAATGTAAAAAATATATCTTTAAACGTATAAGATAAAATTTTAGAAAGGACTTAATTTTAGATGAGTTCTTGCTAATTGACCAGTTTTACCTAATCGGCACGTCATATATATATATATATATATATATATATATATATATATATATATATATATATATATATATATATATATATATATATGTAGGTAGTAGGTTGGTAGACAGCAACCACCCAGGGAGGTACTACCATCCTGCCAGGTGACTGTGAACAGAAACCTGAAACTGTTTTACATGATGGTAGGATTGCTGGTGTATTTTTTCTGTCTCATAAACATGCAAGATTTCAGGTACGTCTTGCTACTTCTACTTACACTTAGATCACACTACACATACATGTACACGTTTATGTATACACACTTATCTGAGTTTTCTTTGATTTTATCTTAATAGTTCTTGTTCTTATTGCTTTTCCTTTCATATCCATGGGGAAGTGGAATAAGAATCTTTCCTCCGTAAGCCATGCGTGTTGTAAAAGTCAACTAAAATGCCGGGAACAATTGGCTAGTAACCCCTTTTCCTGTATAGCTTACTAAAAAGAAAAAGAAGAAAACCGTCAAAGTGGGATGTTTGAATGTGCGTGGATGTTGTGCGAATGATAAGAAAGAGATGATTTGTAGATGTTATGAATGAAAAGAAGCTGGATGTCCTGGCTTTAAGTGAGACAAAGCTGAAGGGGGTAGGAGAGTTTCAGTGGGGAGAAATAAATGGGATTAGATCAGGGGTTTCAAATAGAGTTAGAGCTAAAGAAGGAGTGGCAATAATGTTGAATAATCAGTTATGGCAGGTAAAGAAGGAATATAAATGTATAAATTCAAGGATTATGTGGAGTAAAATAAAGGTTGGATGTGAAAAGTGGGTTATAGTAAGTGTTTATGCACCTAGAGAAGAGAGAAGTGTAGAGGAGAGAGAGAGATTTTGGGAAATGTTGAGTGAGTGTGTGGGGAGTTTTGAACCAAGTGAGAGAGTAATTGTGGTTGGGGATCTTAGTGCTAAAGTGGGTAAAAATGTTGTGGAGGGAGTAGTAGGTAAATTTGGGGTGCCAGGGTTAAATGCAAATGGGGAACCATTAATTGAGCTATGTGTAGAAAGAGGTTTGGTAATAAGTAATACATATTTTATGAAAAAGAGGATAAATAAATATACAAGGTATGATATAGCACGTAAGGAAAGTAGTTTGTTGGATTATGTATTGGTGGATAAAAGGTTGATGGGTAGGCTTCAGGATGTACATGTTTATAGAGGGGCAACGGATATATCAGATCATTATTTGGTTGTAGCTACAGTTAGAGTAAAAGGTAGATGGGACAAAAAGAAAATGGCAACAGCAAGTAAGAGAGAGGAAAAAGTGTATAAACTAAGGGAGGAGGAAGTTAGGGTGAGATATAAGCAACTATTAGCAGGAAGGTGGGCTAGTGCAAGTATGAGTAGTGGGGGGGTTGAAGAGAGTTGGGATAGTTTTAAAAATGCAGTATTAGAATGTGGGGCAGAAGTTTGTGGCTATAGGAGGGTGGGTGCAGGAGGAAAGAGGAGTGAGTGGTGGAATGAAGAAGTAAAGGGTGTGATAAAAGAGAAAAAGGTAGCTTATGAGAGGTTTTTACAAAACACAAGTGTTAATAGAAGAGCAGAGTATATGGAGAGTAAAAGAAAGGTGAAGAGAGTGGTGAGAGAGTGCAAAAGAAGAGCGGATGAAAGAATGGGAGAGGCTCTGTCAAGAAATTTTGCTGAAAACAAGAAATTTTTTTGGAGTGAGATAAACAAGGTAAGAAAGCCTAGGGAACGAATGGATTTGTCAGTTAAAAACAGAGTAGGGGAGTTAGTAGATGGGGAGCTGGAGGTATTGGGTAGATGACGGGAATATTTTGAGGAACTTTTAAATGTCGATGAAAAAAGGGAGGCGGTAATTTCATGTACTGGCCAGGGAGGTACAACATCGTTTAGGAGTGAAGAAGAGCAGGATGTGAGTGTGGGGGAGGTGCGTGAGGCATTACGTAGAATGAAAGGGGGTAAAGCAGCTGGAATTGACGGAATCATGACAGAAATGTTAAAAGCAGGGGAGGGATATAGTGCAGGAGTGGTTGGTATTTTTGTTTAATAAATGTATGAAAGAGGGGAAGGTACCTAGGGATTGGCAAAGAGCATGTATAGTTCCTTTATATAAAGGGAAGGGGTATAAAAGAGAGTGTAAAAATTATAGGGGAATAAGTTTACTGAGTATACCAGGTAAAGTGTATGGCAGGGTTATTATTGAAAGAATTAGAGGTAAGACAGAGAGTAGGATTGCAGATGAGCAAGGAGGATTTAGAGTGGGTAGGGGATTTGTAGATCAAGTGTTTACAGTGAAGCATATATGTGAACAGTATTTAGATAAAGGTAGAGAAGTTTTTATTGCATTTATGGATTTAGAAAAGGCATATGATAGAGTGGATAGGGGAGCAATGTGGCAAATGTTGCAAGTGTATGGAATACGTAGTAAGTTACTGAAGGCTGTAAAGAGTTTTTATGAGGATAGTGAGGCTCAGGTTAGGGTGTGTAGGAGAGAGGGAGATTACTTCCCGGTAAAAGTAGGTCTTAGACAGGGATGTGTAATGTCACCATGGTTGTTTAATATATTTATAGATGGGGTTGTAAAAGAAGTAAATGCTAGGGTGTTGGGGAGAGGGGGGGGATTAAATTATGGGGAATTAAATGCAAATGGAAGTTGACACAGTTACTTTTACTGATGATACTGTGCTTATGGGAGATTCTAAAGAAAAGTTGCAAAGGTTAGTGGACGAGTTTGGGAGAGTGTGTAAAGGTAGAAAGTTAAAAGTGAACATAGATAAGAGTAAGGTGATGAGGGTATCAAACGATTTAAATAAAGAAAAATTGGATATCACATTGGAGAGAGGGATTATGGAAGAAGTAAATGTTTTCAGATATTTGGGAGTTGACGTGTCAGCGGATGGGTTTATGAAGGATGAGGTTAACCATAGAATTGATGAAGGAAAAAAGGTGAGTGGTGCGTTGAGGTATCTGTGGAGACAAAAAAACGTTATCCATGGAGGCAAAGAAGGGAATGTACGAAAGTATAGTGGTACCAACACTCTTATATGGGTGTGAAGCATGAGTTGCAAATGCTGCAGCGAGGAGGAGGCTGGATGCAGTGGAGATGTCCTGTCTAACGGCAATGTGTGGTGTAAATATTATGCAGAAAATTCGGAATGTGGAAATTAGGTGTGGAGTTACTATAAGTATTTGTCAGAGGGCTGAAGAGGGGTTGTTGAGGTGGTTTGGTCATTTAGAGGGAATGGATCAAAGTAGAATGACTTGGAGAGCGTATAAATCTGTAGGGGAAGGAAGGCGGGGTAGGGGTCGTCCTAGAAAAGGTTGGAGGGAAGGGTAAAGGAGGTATTGTGGGCGAGGGGCTTGGACTTTCCCGCAAGCATGTGTGAGCGTGTTAGATAGGAGTGAATAGAGACGAATGGTTTTGGGACATGACGATCTGTTGGAGTGTGAGCAGGGTAACATTTTGTGAAGGGATTCAGGGAAACCAGTTAATTGATTTAGTTGGACTTGAGTCCTGGAAATGGGAAGTACAATGCCTGCACTTTAAAGGAGGGGTCTGGGATAGTGACAGCTTGGGAGGGACTATTCTCAGCTGTCGTATCTGAGCCCTCTGCAAAGACAGTGATTATGTATGAGTGTGGTGAAAGTGTTGAATGATGATAAAAGTATTTTCTTTTTGGGATTTTCTTTCTTTTTGGGTCACCCTGCCTCGGTGGGAGACGGCCGACTTGTTGAAATATAAATAAATAAATATATATATATATATATATATATATATATATATATATATATATATATATATAATATATATATATATATATATTATATATGTATGTATATATATATATATATATATATATATATATATATATATATATATATATATATATATATATATAATATATATAAAATATATAATATATAATAAAATATATATAATATATATATATATATATATATATATATATATATATATATATATATATATATATATATACAGTGAGGATTGGCCGTGCAGTCAGGTGGCAATTATATGGTATCGAGTACACAACACGTCCCTGAAATGGTATCTGATGCTGAAAGTCTGGGAAAATGGAAAAATTCCCATCCGCTTGAAGGTGCAAATGGTTCAAACGTGTTCTCACACACGCTCTACCTCTTATTCTGAGTGCAATGTAAATAGGGACACATTCTCCCCCGATCGTTCGTTCGTGTTTTTTTTCTCTGTCTCTGTATCTCCTCTCTCTCTCTCTCTCTCACACACACACACACACACACACGTCTATAAACAACTGACAACTGATACCTAGCACACAGTTATTTGGCACACAAAATTTGACTTCTACCCCAGTGCTATTAGTAAATCAAGAAGCAGAAAGTGAAAATGAAATACTCTACCCAAACGACACAAACTTCACTAAGCGCAGTAAGAGGATGTGCAGATGCTAAGTCACTGACTAAGCTCTACTATACATCCCACAAACGCAGCTACAAACATTACCAAGGGTAGTAAATGAGGATGTGCAAGAGGAACACACCTGTGACATTTACTGAGCACTGACTGCATAATTACTCAGCGCTTATAGCCAAAAGTTTCCCAAGGTCCCACAGGCACCTCGGTAATTATAAAAACTACGAGGAATTCGAAAACCAAAGCCGTAGGCAAACTGTTACAATATGTTAGACAGTCAGCGACACGTCATAGTTCACAGAGGGAAGACAAGAACACCTGGAACAGAATCAATGTGTGAGATGTGTCTTGATCCCCAGTCGACAGAGATCTGTCTCAGTATGACGATTCCTGTTGAAGGAGGAGGACCAAACACCCACGTCCTGCTGAACCTTGTGTAACCTCCCAGTCTGCATGGCCACTGGACCTGCCATTTCCGCAGGTGGTACGTCACTAATAATGCTCTAACACACATCACTGGGAACAACAAACAACACTGCACCACATTAGTACCGAGGTTCAAAACAGGACGGAGACAGGCTGGGTAACAAGAAAATAAAGAATTACCTAATAATTCAAAACAATGTACACATCACACACGGCATGTGGTAACGTTTATCGTGCTCACACCAAACCCTCATGCTTCAAAGAGAATCTCCAAGTTAAGAGGTTTGCCACAAGACTAGTACTGGAACTGAGACAGCTGGGATACGAACAAATTTTACGAGGCTAAGCTAAAGGATCGAAGAACCAGAGGAGACAATCACAATTCACAGTACACAGAGCCTAGCAGTGTTTCATAAAGGTAAATCAGCATGGTTTCAGAGGTGGTGTCTATGAAAGTTTGGATTTTTGGAAACACTAAGATATAGAGTTCCAATATATAGCTCATTTCCTTGTTAACAAGATATCAGAAACTCGACACTAGATAAATGAAATGTTTCTGAAGAGACTTCAACCCAATAATGACAAATGTTTTAATGATAATAAGATGCTTAAATGTTTTTTTGAGATTGTAACTCTATGTTGTACTGAGTTTATTCATATTATATATATATATATATTTAATACAAATATAAGTTACTGTAATACATTTTTTCGTGATGTAATTATGCCTGGTGGGGTCTGATAATGACCCATTGTGATCTCTGTAATCCTGTTTTTTTTTTTTTTGCGCCACCGCTCACAGGATGAACATGGGGTGCACATTAAACTAGTCGCTCAGGCAACACAATATTTCATAGATGGCAAATCCTGCCTCACAAACATTCTGGAGTTTTATAAGAGAATCACGGATATTAAGCGAGAGAGGGGAAGGATGCCTTGTATACTCCTGAGTGGCAGAAGAGTCTTCGACACAGTACCTCGGCACAGACTGATTTACGAACCAAAGGGACAGGCAGAGGTGCAAGGGAATATTTTCAGTAGGTTAAGAAGTACAGTATAGGGAAAACAGAAGAAAATCAGCAACTTTAAGAGAAGACATATCAGGCTGGGCAAGAGTGGGACATGGGGTTCCATAAGGTTAAGTATTGGAACTCAAAGAGTAAAAGACACGTAATAACTACATATATGACAATACAATAATATGTGAACACAGATCCAAAATATCTCTTAGCAGCATCAACAGTGAGAGCAGGAGGCTACATTGATGTAAACTGCGCACCCTTGGAGGAGGCTACATTGATGTAAACTGCGCACCCTTGGAGGGGGGCGTACTCACCTATTGGTATGTTGAAAATGGCATAAAATACCGACAGGTTGATGAGTAAGACACAAGAAAAATCTTACTGTTTAGACGAAAGATTTCAACAATAAAGATACCCGAATGTTGTACGTGTCTTACTTATCACATATTAGCACTTAGCTAATTGTGGTTACAGGGATCGAATCTCAGCTCCTGGCACCGCTCCTCTCCGCTGGCCGCTATGTTCACTCTCTTCTGTCTGCCCTATCATACCTATCCTTAAAACTATATATCGATCCTGCCTCTACCACCCCGCTGTCTACGTTGTTCCTTTGCGTGCATTGAGGATAGTGAAGGGCTCTTGGCTCAAGGAATCAGGGCCCTTTTCCTTGGATAAACCCTCATTAAAGCCCATTTCCAAGGAGCTGTATGATCCATAATGTAAACCCAGACCAAAATAGTAGCGGAAGACCACCATACATTACTTTTTCAAGAATATAGTTGTAGACAGCTGGAGAGTGGTCCAGATACATCCAGTGTATTATACAACCACTGGAAATAGTGGTAGACAGCGGGAAGTGGCCCAGATACATCCAGTGTATTATACAACCACTGGAAATAGTGGTAGACAGCTAAAAGGGGTCCAGATACATCCAGTTTTTTCAACCACTGGAAATAGTGGTAGACAGCGGAAAGGGGTTCAGATGCATCCAGTGTGTTATACAACAACGGGAAATAGGGGTAGACAGCTGAAGTGGGATACATCCAGGGGAACAACAACTGGAAATAGAGGTAGACAGCGGGAGGGGCCCAGATACATCCAGTGTGTTATCAACCACTGGAAATAGGGTAGATAACGGAGGTGGCCCAGATACATCCAGTTTTTAAACAACCACGGAAAAGTGGTAGACAGCGGGAGAGTGGTCCAGATACATCCAGTGTATTATCAACCACTGAAAAGTGGTAGACAGTTGAGGATTCAGATGCATCCATTGTGTTATACAACCACTGGAAATAGTGGTAGACAGCTGGAGAGTGGTCCAGATACATCCAGTCTATTATACAACCACTGGAAATAGTGGTAGATAGCTGGAGAGTGGTCCAGATACATCCAGTGTGTTATACAACCACTGGAAATAGTGGTAGACAGCTGGAGAGTGGTCCAGATACATCCAGTGTATTATACAACCACTGGAAATAGTGGTAGACAGTTGGAGAGTGATTCAGATGCATCCATTGTGTTATACAACCACTGGAAATAGTGGTAGACAGCTGGAGAGTGGTCCAGATACATCCAGTGTATTATACAACCACTGGAAATAGTGGTAGACAGCTGGAGAGTGATTCAGATGCATCCAGTGTGTTATACAACCACTGGAAATAGTGGTAGACAGCTGGAGAGTGGTCCAGATACATCCAGTGTGTTATACAACCACTGGAAATAGTGGTAGACAGCTGGAGAGTGGTCCAGATACATCCAGTGTATTATACAACAACTGCAAATAGTTGTAGACAGCTGGAGAGTGGTCCAGATACATCCAGTGTATTATACAACCACTGGAAATAGTGGTAGACAGCTGGAGAGTGGTCCAGATACATCCAGTGTGTTATACAACCACTGGAACTAGTGGTAGTGGAGAGTGTCCAGATACTCAGGTTTATACAACCACGGGAAATAGTGGTAGACAGTGGAGAGTGGTCAGATATCCAGTGTATTATACAACAACTGGAAAATAGTTGTAGACAGCTGGAGAGTGGTCCAGATACATCCAGTGTATTATACAACCAAGGGAAAATAATGGTAGACAGCTGAGAGTGGTCCAGATACATCCAGTGTATTATACAACCAATGGAAATAATGGTAGACAGCTGGAGAGTGGTCCAGATACATCCAGTGTATTATACAACCACTGGAAATAGTGGTAGACAGCGGGAGAGTGGTCCAGATACATCCAGTGTATTATACAACCACTGGAAATAGTGGTAGACAGCTGGAGAGTGGTCAGATACATCCAGTGTATTATACAACCACTGGAAATAGTGGTAGACAGCTGGAGAGTGGTCCAGATACATCCAGTGTATTATACAACCACTGGAAATAGTGGTAGACTGCTGGAGAGGGGATCCAGATACATCAGTGTGTTATACAACCACTGGAAATAGTGGTAGACTGCTGGAGAGTGGTCCAGATACATCCAGTGTATTATACAACCACTGGAAATAGTGGTAGACAGCTGAGAGTGATCAGATACATCCAGTGTATTATACAACAACTGGAAATAGGGTAGACAGCTGGAGAGTGGTTCAGATACATCCAGTGTATTATACAACCACTGGAAATAGTGGTAGACAGCTGAGAGTGGTCCAGATACATCCAGTGTATTATACAGCCACTGGAAATAGTGGTAGACAGCTGGAGAGTGATCCAGATACATCCAGTGTGTTATACAACCACTGGAAATAGTGGTAGACAGCTGGAGAGTGATCCAAGATACATCCAGTTGTTATACAACCACTGGAAATAAGGTGAACACAACTGGAAGATCCATGACTTCAGTAAGTTTAGAACCGAAACTTTCAGGTGAACTAAACGTTTAGTACATCATGATTAGTATGCAGACCACGTGTCATTTACTTACCGTTTCATGAAGATTAGGTCTCAGACCATAGGTTCTTCCCATGCATGAGGAAGGGAATGGAGGCCCAGGACGTGGAGTCTTAGAGAGACGGAATGGAGGAGAGAGGACGGTGGGAAGGAGAGAGGGACGGTGGGAAGGAGAGAGGGACGGTGGGAAGGAGAGAGGGACGGTGGAAGGAGAGGGACGGTGGGAAGGAGAGGGACGGTGGGAAGGAGAGAGGACGGTGGGAAGGAGAGAGGGATGGGAAGGAGAGAGGAGGTGGGAAGGAGAGGGACGGTGGAAGGAGGAGAGGGACGGTGGAAAGGAGAGAGGGACGGTGGGAAGGAGAGAGGACGGTGGGAAGGAGAGAGGGACGGTGGGAAGGAGAGAGGGACGGTGGAAGGAGGAGGGACGGTGGGAAGGAGAGAGGGACGGTGGGAAGGAGAGAGGGACGGTGGGAAGGAGAGAGGGACGGTGGAAGGAGAGAGGGATGGTGGGAAGGAGAGAGGGACGGTGGAAGGAGAGAGGAGGTGGGAAGGAGAGAGGGACGGTGGGAAGGAGAGAGGGACGGTGGAAGGAGAGAGGGAGTGGAAGGAGAGGACGGTGGGAAGGAGAGAGAGGGAGGGTGAGAAGAGAGAGGGACGGTGAGAAGGAGAGAGGGACAGTGGGAAGGAGAGAGGGATGGTGGAAGGAGAGAGGGACGGTGGGAAGGAGAGAGGGACGGTGGGAAGGAGAGAGGACGGTGGGAAGGAGAGAGGACGGTGGGAAGGAGAGAGGAGGGTGGGAAGGAGAGAGGACGGTGGGAAGGAGAGAGGGACGGTGGGAAGAGAAAGGGACGGTGGGAAGGAGAGAGGGACGGTGGAAGGAGAGAGGGACGGGGAAGGAGAGAGGGACGGTGGGAAGGAGGAGGGACGGTTGGAAGGAGGAGGACGGTGGGAAGGAGAGAGGGAGGGTGGGAAGGAGAGGGGACGGTGGGAAGGAGAGAGGACGTGGGAAGGAGAGAGGAGTGGTGGGAAGGAGAGAGGGAGGGTGGGAAGGAGAGGGACGGTGGGAAGGAGAGAGGGACGGTGGGAAGGAGAGAGGGAGGGTGGGAAGGAGAGAGGGACGGTGGGAAGGAGAGAGGACGGTGGAAGGAGAGAGGGACGGTGGGAAGGAGAGAGGACGGTGGGAAGGAGAGAGGGACGGTGGGAAGGAGAGAGGAGGGTGGGAAGGAGAGAGGGACGGTGGGAAGGAGAGAGGACGTGGGAAGGAGAGGGACGGTGGGAAGGAGAGAGGGACGGTGGGAAGGAGAGAGGGAGTGGGAAGGAGAGAGGGAGGGTGGGAAGGAGAGAGGGACGGTGGGAAGGAGAGAGGGACGGTGGGAAGGAGAGAGGGAGGGTGGGAAGGAGAGAGGGACGGTGGGAAGGAGAGAGGGACGGTGGGAAGGAGAGAGGGAGGGTGGGAAGGAGAGAGGGACGGTGGAAGGAGAGAGGACGGTGGGAAGGAGAGAGGGACGGTGGAAGGAGAGAGGGACGGTGGGAAGGAGAGAGGGACGGTGGGAAGGAGAGAGGGAGGGTGGGAAGGAGAGAGGGACGGTGGAAGGAGAGAGGGACGGTGGGAAGGAGAGAGGGACGGTGGAAGGAGAGAGGACGGTGGGAAGGAGAGAGGACGGTGGGAAGGAGAGAGGAGGGTGGGAAGGAGAGAGGGAGGGTGGGAAGGAGAGAGGGACGGTGGGAAGGAGAGAGGGACGGTGGGAAGGAGAGAGGGACGGTGGGAAGGAGAGAGGGAGGGTGGGAAGGAGAGAGGGAGGGTGGGAAGGAGAGAGGGAGACGGGACAGATTACGTCACTCTACCAGGAAAACTTGTTTCCTTCAACCTTGAAGTAAGCCTATAACAAGGTCTAACACCTGCAATGACAAGCGTAAAACAGCAACCAACACCTGCACTCACATGTGAGGAACAGCAACCAACACCTGCACTCACATGTGAGGAACAGCAACCAACACCTGCACTCACATGTGAGGAACAGCAACCAACACCTGCACTCACATGTGAGGAACAGCAACCAACACCTGCACTCACATGTGAGGAACAGCAACCAACACCTGCACTCACATGTGAGGAACAGCAACCAACACCTGCACTCACATGTGAGGAACAGCAACCAACACCTGCACTCACATGTGAGGAACAGCAACCAACACCTGCACTCACATGTGAGGAACAGCAACCAACACCTGCACTCACATGTGAGGAACAGCAACCAACACCTGCACTCACATGTGAGGAACAGCAACCAACACCTGCACTCACATGTGAGGAACAGCAACCAACACCTGCACTCACATGTGAGGAACAGCAACCAACATCTGCACTCACATGTGAGGAATAGCAACCAACACCTGCACTCACATGTGAGGAACAGCAACCAACACCTGCACTCACATGTGAGGAACAGCAACCAACACCTGCACTCACATGTGAGGAACAGCAACCAACACCTGCACTCACATGTGAAGAACAGCAACCAACACCTGCACTCACATGTGAGGAACAGCAACCAACACCTGCACTCACATGTGAATAACAGCAACCAACACCTGCACTCACATGTGAGGAACAGCAACCAACATCTGCACTCACATGTGAGGAACAGCAACCAACACCTGCACTCACATGTGAGGAACAGCAACCAACACCTGCACTCACATGTGAGGAACAGCAACCAACACCTGCACTCACATGTGAGGAACAGCAACCAACACCTGCACTCACATGTGAGGAACCGCAACCAACACCTGCACTCACATGTGAGGAACAGTAACCAACACCTGCACTCACATGTGAGGAACAGCAACCAACACCTGCACTCACATGTGAGGAACAGAACCAACACCTGCACTCACATGTGAAGAACAGCAACCAACACCTGCACTCACATGTGAGGAACAGCAACCAACACCTGCACTCACATGTGAGGAACAGTAACCAACACCTGCACTCACATGTGAGGAACAGCAACCAACACCTGCACTCACATGTGAGGAACAGCAACCAACACCTGCACTCACATGTGAGGAACAGCAACCAACATCTGCACTCACATGTGAGGAACAGCAACCAACACCTGCACTCACATGTGAGGAACAGCAACCAACACCTGCACTCACATGTGAGGAACAGCAACCAACACCTGCACTCACATGTGAGGAACAGCAACCAACACCTGCACTCACATGTGAGGAACAGTAACCAACACCTGCACTCACATGTGAAGAACAGCAACCAACACCTGCACTCACATGTGAGGAACAGCAACCAACACCTGCACTCACATGTGAGGAACAGCAACAAACACCTGCACTCACATGTGAGGAACAGCAACCAACACCTGCACTCACATGTGAGGAACAGCAACCAACACCTGCACTCACATGTGAGGAACAGCAACTCAACACCCACCTGCACTCACATGTGAGGAACAGCAACCAACACCTGCACTCACATGTGAGGAACAGCAACCAACACCTGCACTCACATGTGAGGAACAGTAACCAACACCTGCACTCACATGTGAGGAACATCACTTGCACTCACATGCGAGCAAAAACTAACATCTGCACTCACAGGTGAAGAACAGCAACCAACACCTGCACTCACAAGTGAAGAACAGCAACTACACCTGCACTCACAAGTGAAGAACAACAACCAACACCTGCACTCACAAGTGAAGAACAGCAACTAACACCTGCACTCACAAGTGAAGAACAACAACCAACACCTGCACTCACAAGTGAAGAACAGCAACTAACACCTGCACTCACAGGTGAAGAACAGCAACCAACACCTGCACTCACAAGTGAAGAACAGCAACCAACACCTGCACTCACAAGTGAAGGACAGCAACCAACACCTGCACTCACAAGTGAAGAACAGCAACCAACACCTGCACTCACAAGTGAAGAACAACAACCAACACCTGCACTCACAAGTGAAGAACAGCAACTAACACCTGCACTCACAGGTGAAGAACAGCAACCAACACCTGCACTCACAGGTGAAGAACAGCAATTAACACCTGCCCAAGTCACTCAAGAACACATACCTGCTTGAACGCCCTGGGAGAAATACCTGTAAAAAAAACCAGACAAAATTATTGAACATCTCATACAAATAAACAATTTTAAAATATGCTAAAATATCATAGGGTAAAAATATTTAACACACTTTTATACCTTCAAAATCTTCTATAAGAGTTGTTTTTTGTACTTTAAAACGTAAAAATATATATATATATATATACAGGAATAAATTGATTGCATATTATTAAGTTAAAATATCTTAACAAAGGTGAACATTGCTTGCAAGATCTCCTAATAACAGTCCTGCAGAAACTGTTTCTGTATCTTAGCTTACAAAGTTTGTCCCAATATTTAAGTTACAAATTTTGTCAAAATACACGAGTTACATTAGCCGCCGATACGGCTAGTATTGTGCACCCCTAGACACATGTGCATCACTGAGGTATCTTTATTTGTAGACGTTTCGCCCACCAGTGACTTTATCAATACAAGGACATAATGTGAAGAATGTAGAACTATATACAAAAGACTAGGTAATCAGTCCCTCAGACTTTGAGTTGGTGGAGAGCACCGTAGTCGTGAAGAATCTGAAGGACAGACATAAAGTTTGGCGCTTATATACCGGCGTCATGAGAGAGACATGCAGCAGATGAAAGCATTGTCAATAGTAGGCGAGATTCCTCAGTGGAAGTAGGTCATACCCAAGAGATGGGCCAGTGGGAAGCAAGAAGGTTGTGATGTCCTCTGTACCAAGATTCCATGATGTTGCAGTGTCTAACAAGTTGTACATGAATGGTATTAATAATCTTGTCGGTACTGAATACCATTCATGTATAACTGTGCATCCCATATCCGTCCTGTGGACGGAAGCCCAAGAACATGGATACACAAAACGCCTAGGAACTAGGCCCCACAAGAATTAACATTAGTACATCTGATATACATCTACAAATTATGTTTCATCTGTTCCAAGCAAAATCAGGACATTTACTTAAAATGTGTATCTCTACATTCCTCAATAAGTGGACATTGAAGAACGGTGTTCAAGAAAGTGACAGTAAGACTGACCACTTACTTTGTATTTAATCTGATCAGCATCAGTGTAATGTCAAACTGTCAGAAGTATTTTTAACTAAACCTAAGCCTGGCTACTATAACAGTCAGTCCACAAAGGGAGATGAATAAAAAATGTAAATAACAAAATATATAGGGTATTAGTCGAAAATGGCTATTAAAAGGTAAACAAAAAAAAAATGTGCACCAGATGTCAAACAGAAAATAGGCATCGGATGACAGCAAAAAATAGGCATCCCGGAGTCTACATGGAGGGAATTCCGGGGATCAACGCCCACGCGGCCCGGTCCACGACCAGGCCTCCCGGTGGATCAGGGCCTTATCAGCCAATCTGTTACTGCTGGCCGCACGTAGTCCAACGTACGAAAAGCAGCCCGGCTGATAAGGCACCGGCTTAAAGTATCTGTCCAGCTCCCTCTTGAGGGCAGCCAGGAGCCTATTGGTAATTCCCCTTATGCCTGGTGGAAGGCTGTTGAACAGTCTTGGGCCCCGGACACTTACGGTGTTTTCTCTTAGTGTACCCCTACTTTTCATTGGGGATATTTTGCACCGCCTTCCCAGTCTTTTGCTTTCGTAAGGAGTGATTTCTGTGTGCATATTCTGGACCATTCCTTCTAAGATTTTCCAAGTGTAGATTATGATATATCTCTCTCGCTTGCGTTCCAGCGAGTACAAGTCAAGTGCTTCCAAGCGTTCCCAGTAGTTAAGGTGATTGATGGAACTTATATGTGCAGTAAAGGTTCTCTGTACATTCTCTAAATCTACAATTTCACCTGATTTGAACGGAGAAGTTAATGTACAGCAGTATTCCAGCCTAGAGAGACAGGTGATTTAAAAAGGATCATCATTGGCTTGGCATCTCTTGTTTTCAACGCTCATTATCCATCCTATAATTTTCTTCACAGTTGTGATCGTAGCACATTTGTGATCATTAAAAGTGAGATCCTCAGACATTACCACTCCCAGGTCCCTCACATTAATTTTTCGCTCTAGTGTATGACTGTATGATTAGAGTTTGTAGTATACTTAGTTCTAATTATTGTCTCCTCCAGTTTTCCATAACGGAGTAGTTGGAATTTGTCTTCACTGAACATAATATTGTTTTCCGTTGCCCATTGGAAAACTTTGTTTATATCTTGGAGGTTAACCGTGTCCTCAATAGAGAACAGTCTCATGCAGATCCTAGTATCGTTTGCAAAGAATGACACGGTGCTGTGGATTACATCTCTGTCTATGTCTGATATGAGGATGAGGAACAGGATGGGGGCGAGTACTGTGCCTTGTGGAACAGAGCTTTTCACTATGGCAGCTTCCGATTTAACTCTGTTTACCACTACTCTTTGTGTTCGATTGTTTAGAAAGTTGACGATCAAACTGCCTACTTTGCCAGTTATTCCTTTAGCACTTATTTTGTGCACTATCACACCATGATCACACTTGAAAGGCTTTTACAAAGTCTTTATATATTACATCTGCATTCTGTTTTTCTTCCAGTGCATCCAAGACCATATCATAGTGATCCAGTAGTTGTGAGAGGCAGGAGCGACCTGCTCTGAACCCATGTTGCCCTGGATTGTGCAGTTTTTGGGAATCCAAGTGGTTTGCAATCATGCTTCTTACTACTCTTTCAAAGATTTTTATATGGGACGTTAAAGCTATTGGTCTATAGTTCTTAGCTAATGCTTTGCTGCCACCTTTATGGAGTGGGGCTATATCCGTCGTTTTTAGTGACTGGAATTTCACCCATGTCTAAGCTTCTCCATAATATACTTAGGGCACGTGAGAAGGGTTTCTTGCAGTTCTTAATGAACACAGAGTTCCACGAGTCTGGGACTGGGGCTGAGTGCATGGCATGTTCAATGAATTTTTCAGTCTATTGCAGTTAGGATAATGTCAGATGACATAGCAGAAAACAGGCATCAGGTGACACAGTAGAAAATAAGCATCAGGTAACATAAAGCAGGTGCCAATGCAGTAAATATGGGATTAATATTACATATATACCTGCTCTTTCCTCATATCCAAAAAAAGATTTCTCTCTTTCTTTCTCTCTCTCTCTCCTGGCTATCAGGAAACAGTACAACAGTGTGGCATGTTGTAAGTGTACAGAAGAGTGTTTTGCAGTTGCAACAGTGCATTGCAGGAATCCTCTTAACGTGTTGGCAATTTCCCACGTTTCGTCAAGTCTACCACTAAAAAATTTGGTTATGTTTCTTCTTGGATGGTGCTAAACACTTCTCTGAACCAAACATAACAAGAAACGTTACCAAAATTTTCAGTGGTAGAATTGACGAAACGTGGGAAATTGCCAACACGTGAAGAGGATTCCTGCAAAACACTCTTCTGTACACTTACAACATGCCACACTGTTGTCACACACACTTCTGGATCTACAACACACCACATGCTGTAGCACACTTCTGGATCTACAACACACCACATGCTGTAGCACACTTCTGGATCTACAACACACCACATGCTGTAGCACACTTCTGGACACCTGCACACACCATCTGGAAGCAGAGCCTCGAGAAATACCCCTGACAGTCCTCACTCCACTGATGAATATGATCAATAAATGTAGAAAGAAAATTGCTCTTCAACGAATGACTGGTTTTCCAACTGAAAAAATGAATTCTTGACCATAATTATGTAATGTGCTCGTATCTGTCAACCATCAAATGACACTTGTTTCTAACCTGATTACCTCCCATTCCCCAGACGTTACATGAGATCCTACTGTTTAACGCTTCCCTGTGAATATAATAATAATAACAATAATAATTTGACCATTTAAATGCAAGACAACCTCCAGGATGTGGACATCTTGCATGGGTGCAAAAGATTCCTCATAAACCCACTTTGCCTCACCTTGCCGACCACGTTTCAACACATTCGAATGTGATATCCTAGAGGAAACATTTGTACAATATTATCATGACGTGTATGAGAAAAAAAATCACTGTTTTTCCGTGCTTTATCATCAGAATATAAATTACTCAGAATAAGGAAAGACTTATTGGTTGTATTTCCTCATTATACAATAACTTTACAAATGGTTGAATCTACTAGAAAATATACACCAGCAAATTTGAATATGTTACTGAACAACATTCCATCAGTTCCATATACCGAAGATCAAAATATAAATCAACCAACATCATAAGAAAATAAGAACATAAGAAAGGAGGAACACTGCAGCAGGCCTGTTGGCCCTTAATAGGCAAATCTGCTTTAAGGGAAAACTGCATTTTGTTCAATCTCTGCCCTTGCTTCCTGACACATACCCTACCCCCTTTGTCCTTGTCTCCTAACTAATGCGCTTCCCCGTCTGTCTCTTGACTGGCACCTTTCCCTGTCTCCTACCTAGAGATCTTCCCTATTGGTCTCTCCAGACTGGCCTGGCCCCTATTCCTGACACTTCCCCATCAATCTCCTGACTGGCACCCTTCATCATCCGTCCCCTGATTTGCATCCTTCTCCATGTCTCCATCTGGAGCCTTCCCAATTTATGTCTTGTTGGTGGCACCCCTTTCCTAAGTTGTGCCCTACACGATGCCTTTCTACCTCCTATCATCCTCTTACACCATTACTATCCCTCCACCATTAGTACACGATATCCAGCGCCTCACCAGTAAAACCACAATACCACACCCATATTCAACCCAAACAACACTACAACCCTCATCTCAACCCCTCCTTTCACCCCCATTCATGCCGCCGCCGCCTGCTTCTCCTCCTCTTCCTCTTCCTCCTCCCTCCGCAGCAGAGGTTGGGTAGGGCCGACCTGGTGGGACAATTAGCATGAGGTGATCACTCCATTACAGCACCACCCGCTGACCACCTGCGTTACCCTCCCTCACACACTCCCTCACAACTGGTGCTGATCCATCCTCCCTCACATATGGCGCTGCCAATTTCTTCCTCACAACTGGTGCTGACCCCTCCCTCCCTCCCTCCATCACTCCTGGTGCTGACCCATCCTCCCTCCCTCCATCACTCCTGGTGCTGACCCCTCCCTCCCTCCCTCCATCACTCCTGGTGCTGACCCATCCTCCCTCCCATCTGGTGCTAACAATTTCTTCCTCACATTTGGTGTTGACCCTAACTCCATCACACCTGATGCTGATCCTGTTTTGGTACAGGTGTATTAGTATCGGTGTTTGGTATCTGTTTGCTTTAGTTTGCAACTGTGACTTATTGTACTTCAAAAGTGGTTATAGAGTGTCTTTTCCTGCTACCAGTCAACCAATGTTTTCCTGTTACCAGTCAACCAGTGTCTTCCTGCTACCAGTCAACCAGTGTTTTCCTGCTACCAGTCAACCAGTGTTTTCCTGCTACCAGTCAACCAGTGTTTTCCTGTTACCAGTCAACCAGTGTCTTCCTGCTACCAGTCAACCAGTGTTTTCCTGCTACCAGTCAACCAGTGTTTTCCTGCTACCAGTCAACCAGTGTCTTCCTGCTACCAGTCAACCAGTGTCTTCCTGCTACCAGTCAACCAGTGTCTTCCTGCTACCAGTCAACCAGTGTCTTCCTGCTACCAGTCAACCAGTGCTTTCCTGCTACCAGTCAACCAGTGTTTTCCTGCTACCAGTCAACCAGTGTTTTCCTGCTACCAGTCAACCAGTGTTTTCCTGTTATCAGTCAACCAGTGTTTTCCTGTTATCAGTCAACCAGTGTTTTCCTGTTATCAGTCAACCAGTGTTTTCCTGCTATCAGTCAACCAGTGTTTTCCTGTTATCAGTCAACCAGTGTTTTCCTGTTATCAGTCAACCAGTGTTTTCCTGTTATCAGTCAACCAGTGTTTTCCTGCTATCAGTCAACCAGTGTTTTCCTGTTATCAGTCAACCAGTGTTTTCCTGCTATCAACCAACCAGTGTTTTCCTGTTATCAGTCAACCAGTGTTTTCCTGTTATCAGCCAACCAGTGTTTTCCTGTTATCAGCCAACCAGTGTTTTCCTGTTATCAGTCAACCAGTGTTTTCCTGTTATCAACCAACCAGTGTTTTTCTGTTATCAACCAACCAGTGTTTTCCTGTTATCAACCAACCAGTGTTTTCCTTTTATCAGTCAACCAGTGTTTTCCTGCTATCAACCAACCAGTGTTTTCCTGTTATCAGTCAACCAGTGTTTTCCTGTTATCAGTCAACCAGTGTTTTCCTGTTATCAGCCAACCAGTTTTTTCCTGTTATCAGTCAACCAGTGTTTTCCTGTTATCAGCCAACCAGTGTTTTCCTGTTATCAGCCAACCAGTGTTTTCCTGTTATCAGCCAACCAGCGTTTTCCTGTTATCAGCCAACCAGTGTTTTCCTGTTATCAGTCAACCAGTGTTTTCCTGCTATCAACCAACCAGTGTTTTCCTGTTATCAACCAACCAGTGTTTTCCTGTTATCAACCAACCAGTGTTTTCCTGTTATCAACCAACCAGTGTTTTCCTGTTATCAGTGAACCAGTGTTTTCCTGTTATCAACCAACCAGTGTTTTCCTGTTATCAGTGAACCAGTGTTTTCCTGTTATCAACCAACCAGTGTTTTCCTGTTATCAACCAACCAGTGTTTTCCTGTTATCAGTCAACCAGTGTTTTCCTGTTATCAACCAACCAGTGTTTTCCTGTTATCAGTGAACCAGTGTTTTCCTGTTATCAACCAACCAGTGTTTTCCTGTTATCAGTCAACAGGTGTGAAATTAGACATGTACTGGTGTTTAGGATATATCAATGAGGAAACGTTTCACCATGAATGGTTTCCTGAATCAGTGTTTATAGGGTAGGAGAGAGGGACCTGACAGTGTTTCCCACTCCACCTACCCACCCCACCCGCCCCTCTACCCTCACCACTACCATTAACTCGCCCACTTAAGTACTTATCATCTGGCTGTCAACAAGTGGACATGAGCCAGGACCCAGATTCTTCGTGCCCCTACCGTTCCTCTCCCTCCCTCCCTCCCACCACCTCCCTTCCCCAACAAATCCCACACACCCTCCAAAGGCCCCTGCTTGACTCTCCAAACTTCAGTCAGCTTTCCAGATTACCTTGGCTAAACTACCCTGTCGGTGTTCTAAATATCTGTCAGACACAACAACATCTTGGGATCTTGATACAGGGAATTTTTTCATGCTTGCCTAGCTTACAGGCATGACCTACTTACACTAGTGGATGTGTCCATTGGTGACTCCTCTTCCTCCTGCTTCTACTCACTTAACAGCAGTATATGTCACTTCTCCGAATATATGCTGTATTTTTCTCAAGATTAATGGACTGAACATATCGACTCCAGGCTGAGGGACTGATTAAGTGTCCGGGGCCCAAGACTGTTCAACAGACTCCCACCAACCATAAGGGGCATTACCAATAGACCTCTGGTTGTCTTCAAAAGGGAGCTGAACAGATACCTAAAGTCAGTGCCTGATCAGCCGGGCTGAGGTTCGTACGTTGGACTCCGTGCAGCTAGCAGTAACAGCCTCGTTGATCAGGCCCTGATCCACCGGGAGGCCTGGTCATAGACCGGGCCGCGGGGACGTCGATCCCCGGAATGCCCTCCACGTAGACTCCAGGTAGGTAGACTCATTCTCCTCCTCATCTTCCACTGTTCTTCTATGTATTGGACTGAAGAAACCAATGGCTGGCGAAACGTTTCCTTAATAAAGATTCCCAAATGTTGCACAAGTGTCTTGTTCTTCGACTTGTCGGTGTTCTAAACCATAACATCACATAAACTACTCTGGCTCACTACACTACCTTGCCATCTCCGTAACAATGCTCATCTACGTTCATGTTATCAGAGTTACACATCTATCTACTCAGGCTTCTTACTGCATTCCTGTGACAGATTCATTATCTACCTCTACACTAATATTCTTCCAAATGCTTGATACTTATATACTAAATTAATAAATTTCTGTTTCCTAGCCAGACAACCCTGACTCAGCAAGCTGTCCTGGTTAACAAACACCAGACTTAGGACTTAGTCTTCGTGATCCCATTCCAAGAGAAAAGACTTAAAGAACTACATGCACTCTGAAGTAACTGCTAGCATGTCCATGCACTCTGAAGCAAATGACAGCATGTCCATGTACTCTGAAGCAAATGACAGCAATACCATGCACTCTGAAGCAAATAACAGCAATACCATGCACTCTGAAGCAAATGACAGCATGTCCATGCACTCTGAAGCAAATGACAGCAATACCATGGACTCTGAAGCAAATGACAGCAATACCATGCACTCTGAAGCAAAGGACAGCAATACCATGCACTCTGAAGCAAATGACAGCATGTCCATGGAACTCCGTACTCATCACACCCCTGGAACTCCGTACTCATCACACCCCTGGAACTCCGTACTCATCACACCCATGGAACTCCGTACTCATCACACCCCTAGAACTACGTACTCATCACACCCCTAGAACTCCGTACTCATCACACCCCTGGAACTCCGTACTCATCACACCCCTGGAACTCCGTACTCATCACACCCCTGGAACTCCGTACTCATCACACCCATGGAACTCCGTACTCATCACACCCCTAGAACTCCGTACTCCTCACACCCCTGGAACTCCGTACTCATCACACCCCTGGAACTCCGTACTCATCACACCCCTGGAACTACGTACTCATCACACCCTGGAACTCCGTACTCATCACACCCTGGAACTACGTACTCATCACACCCCTAGAACTCCGTACTCATCACACCCATGGAACTCCGTACTCATCACACCCCTGGAACTCCGTACTCATCACACCCCTGGAACTACGTACTCATCACACCCCTGGAACTCCGTACTCATCACACCCCTGGAACTACGTACTCATCACACCCCTAGAACTCCGTACTCATCACACCCATGGAACTCCGTACTCATCACACCCCTGGAACTCCGTACTCATCACACCCCTGGAACTCCGTACTCATCACACCCCTGGAACTACGTACTCATCACACCCCTGGAACTCCGTACTCATCACACCCCTAGAACTCCGTTCTCATCACACCCCTGGAACTCCGTACTCATCACACCTCTGGAACTCCGTACTCCTCACACCCCTGGAACTCCGTACTCATCACACCCCTGGAACTCCGTACTCATCACACCCCTGGAACTCCGTACTCATCACACCCCTGGAACTCCGTACTCATCACACTCCTGGAACTCCGTACTCATCACACCCCTGGAACTCCGTACTCATCACACCCCTGGAACTCCGTACTCATCACACCCATAGTGCTCCAAAAGGCTACTTCATCTCCCTATACCGACTGGGATGTTTCTTGATCTTCTTCGCCTTTGTGTTGACTAACTCTTTTTCAAGGTAACTTTTAATCTTAAAGCTTCGGTGTTGTTGTGGGCTCTCCTCCATCCCCTGGCCTTGCTAACCTTCACAGGGAGTGTTGCGACAGTGTTCTACTTCCTGCTCTTGGGGTACGTCCTTCTCTCTGTATATGATGTCGTTACTCTTTGGTCACACGACTCTTAAGTCTCCCCAGCATTTTACTGATGCTCTTAACACTCTTGCTCTTTCTATTAAATTTAAAGTTGAATGGGAATCTGTTTGTCTGCTTTCCTTGATCGTGTCCACCGTTGTGACAGGCTTTTTTTTTTTAGTTTACCGCAAGCTGATGCACAGTGAGATATACATTCACTACTTTTCTTACCATGCTCCTTTTCTCAAGAAGTGTTCTTGTTTTTTCTCTTCTTCCTGTGTGACCTCCGCGTCTGTGACCCTCAATTTCTCGACTCGAAAATCTCCACTCTTCACAGATCTTTCTCTCGCTATATATATGCTTGTTTTCACAATCCATTTACATCTGTCTTTTTTTTTTACTTCTAGACATTAGGTAAGATTTGAAGTGACAATGTTATTTTTTTTTAACAGTCTAATACCAAATCCAGTGTTAATCTCAACTACCCCATCAATGATACTAGGAACACCAAGCTCCTTCCTCATATTAAGGACCTTAAAAAAGAGCCAAGAATAATTCTGAGGGCTTCGTTTTGCATTAGCACTGACGGCCGGAGAGAGTTTCCTTTAGCTAACATTAACATGGGTGCAACATAATCAATTAAGGATGTAATATAGGCTATGTACATCATTCTCATAGTAGTATCATAACTGGGGTTGTAGCCAACAACAGCTCTGAGAGCATTTAGCTTATCTTTGCATTTCTTAGATGTACTCCTGTTAACCTATTGGGAACCCTAGTTCCTAGACCTTTTGTGTATTCACAAGCTCTTGCGCTACCGTCCAAATAATGAATATGGAACGCATAACAAACTAGTCGCTTCGAAAGCAAAATCTAAAAATCTTCTCTCGTCTTGGATATCCCTTCTATTTTATATACTCTGCCTTTTATCATGCTAAACTGACTTTCTTACAAATTCACTTCTCCTGGGCAGTCTCCTGATCATCGTCTACCCTTCGTTTCTAACGTTCAAGATCTTTAACAACACACTCCGCCCTCTAGACATCAAACTTACATTTTCGTACTTTTGTTCATCCGTCTCCTGTCACTGATGCTTCTGGTGTCTACTCCATTTCCTGCCCCTCTTGTCCTCTCCAATACTCTGGTGAAACTGTTCGCTGCTTTTCTGACAGACTCTCTGACTTAAAAAGCCTACTGAGTAAGCGAAACGTTTCAGTCAACAGTAAATATACCCAACTGTTGCCCATGTGTCTTACTCTTCGACTTAAGGAGCACAAAAGATGCCTTAGCGTTACCGACACCAACAATGTTCTTTTCTGTCATGTCAGAGATCACAGTCACATTATTAACTGGTCCTCTGTTTAAACTATCTATCCTTCTAGCCTTCAAAAAAAATCGTCTGGTCGAATCAGCTCTTATACACAACTTCCCTAATATGAATCTTAGCCCTGGCTTTACTTCTAAAGATGCCTCCCTTTATCAATACATTATCAAATGCCCTAATCAATAAAACATTCTTGACCTGACGTGATCTTTGCCGCCTCCTCCTCTTCTTTCCTTTTGACTTGTGTTCTTTTCCTTTGCCTTCCCTGTCTTCTGATTTTCTTCTTTTTGTTTCATTTTCTTTCCTAGCTTGATACAGTAGGCCTACTTCAGTTCTCTGCCCCCTTGGGAACACGTGTTAAAGTGTTGAGATATTTCAATCCCCACTGCCTTAAAATGTAATTTACTCTCATTACTCATCACTAGTCTTGCCTGGAGGTGGCCAGTACATCTCCAGTGATCCTCTGTTCTTTTGCTGTTTTGTACTACTAATAATAATCTACAGATTCTTTTACTACTACTACTACTACCCTTTATGCTACAACTTCTGCCACTACAACTAACACTACTTCACAAATAACCAGCAAGTACGAGACGTGTATTGTTCCAATCACGGTATTGTGCTTTTCTATTCTTTAACACTACTACTGCCACCTCATTACTATCTTTGTGAGTTCACAATAGTTTGGGATGGACCGAAACGTCGTCATATAGTTTTTTTTTTAAATGTTGGTGTTTGTTGAACTGTTCCAACCACAATATTGTGCCTGTTTATTCTTAGTAATAACGGTGGTAATGGGGATTGGTGGTGGCTGATAGTGGTTCGTGGTGGGGGTGGTAAGTGGTCTGTGGTATTGGTTGGTGGTGGTTCGTGGCGGCTGCGGTAGAAGTAGTAGTAGTAATAGTAGTGAAAGTAGAAACAGTGGTAAAAGTAATGGTGGTGGTGGTTGTCACAGCAGTAGTAGAAATATTAATAATAGTAGTAGTGGTGATGGTGGGTGAGGTAGGGGTGTTGTTGAGGGGTTTGGCAGACTGGGGAAAGGGGAGGGGGGGGGTATGCGTGCCAGCTTTCATCACTGTGGTAATCTTCTTGTCCAGCGGCAGACAGTGGCGAGGCAGAGGGGCAAGGATGGCGCCCGCCTGCCCATCACCAACACGCCCGTCCGACCACCCACCCACCCATTACCAACACGCCCGCTCGCCCGCCCACCCATCACTAACAGAGGATGACAGCGGAGTATACACAAAGCTCTACAGAAGTGGAGGAGCTACCCGAAAACACAGACGTATAGGACCAAGACAGAAGCCCTGGAAGCACTAAAGAAGCTTCACAAAGCACAAGACAACTTATCTCCATTACGGACCTGGTCTGGTCCCAGTACTCATGGAAATTCCACTGGTACTGAGACAGAGGAAACACAACCCTCTGTGTGACGCAACGACTAAGGACTCCAGCTAGTCGCTACAGATTACGAGAAAACTGGAAAAACGCGAATGTGTTGTATATAAGGGACAGACACTGGTAAGTATATTCTCCCCCCCCAAAAAAAAAAAATGAAAATTTTGTAAGGATATTGGCAATGAAAAGCGGATTTATTAAAAATAATCAGAGGTGGGAATTCCTGTCTTACAAACTTAGTTTCAAGAGTCACAGAAATAAAAGAAGATGGGGATAGGTGGACTGCATCTTCCTGGGCTGCAAGAAAGAATATGGCAAGGTATCACACCAGAGCATAATCCAGAAGCGGGAACAAGAATGAAAAAAAAGGCAGTGTGTTCCAGTGGATCAAAGAGTACTTGAAAGTCAGAAGCAGAAATTAATAGTAAAGAAGGAAACCTCAGCATGCAAGATTAGTAAGTGTATCACCAGAGGCAGCGAGCACATCACCAGAGGCAGCGAGCACATCACCAGAGGCAGTGAGCATATCACCAGAGGCAGCGAGCACATCACCAGAGGCAGCGAGCACATCACCAGAGGCAGCAAGCACATCACCAGAGGCAGCGAGCATATCATCAGAGGCAGTGAGTATATCACCAGAGGCAGCGAGCATATCACCAGAGGTACCGAGCATATCACCAGAGGCAGCGAGCATATCACCAGAGGCAGTGAGTATATCACCAGAGGCAGCGAGCATATCACCAGAAGTAGCGAGCATATCACCAGAGGCAGTGAGTATATCACCAGAGGCAGTGAGTATATCACCAGAGGCAGAGTATATCACCAGAGGCAGTGAGTATATCACCAGAGGCAGGGAGCATATCACCAGAGGCAGCGAGCATATCACCAGAGGCAGTGAGTATATCACCAGAGGCAGCGAGCATATCACCAGAGGTAGCGAGAATATCACCAGAGGCAGTGAGTATATCACCAGAGGCAGCGAGCATATCATCAGAGGCAGCGAGCATATTACCAGGGGAAGCGAGCATATCACCAGAGGCAGTAAGCGTATCACCAGAGGCAGCGAGCACATCACCAGAGGCAGCGAGCACATCACCAGAGGCAGCGAGCACATCACCAGAGGTAGCAAGCATATCACCAGACGCAGTGAGCGTATTACCAGAGGCAGCGAGCATATCACCAGAAGCAGTGAGTATATCACCAGAGGCAGCAAGCATATCACCAGAGGCAGCGAGGATATCACCAGAGGCAGCAAGCATATCACCAGAGGCAGCGAGGATATCACCAGAGGCAGCGAGGATATCACCAGACGCAGTGAGCGTATTACCAGAGGCAGCGAGCATATCACCAGAAGCAGTGAGTATATCACCAGAGGCAGCAAGCATATCACCAGAGGCAGCGAGGATATCACCAGAGGCAGTGAGTATATCACCAGAGGCAGCGAGCATATCACCAGAAGCAGTGACAGAGATTAGATTTTTTTTTTAGATTTTGCCACCTAAGTGGCTAATTTATTGTACACCCCATATAAATCCTGTGGATGGTAGCGCAGGAGCATATGGATACACAAAAGGCCTAGGAACTAGGCCCCAAAAAAGTTAACAGGAATACGTTTGGATTTATATATACAGTTCACTTATCTGTTACAAGCAAATTTATGAAATTTGCTTAATATATCTGGTATCTTATTTTTATTAATAAGATATCTTCACATGTCACATTGGTTATTATACTGTCTATCTCTACTTTCAAAGTAGTGACCATAGGGCTGGCCACATACTTTACATTAGGTTTGATCATCATCTGAGTCTGCCAAACTGCCAGAAGTACTTGTAACCAAGCCTAAGCCTGGCCACTACAACATCAGTCAGTGTTCACATTGCAAGTTGCTCCAGAAACGTACTTAACTACGTTCATGCTATCATATATGACTACAGATCTACTCAGGCTTCTAACTGTATTCCTATATCATTCAGTTTCATTATTTACTTCTCTCCTAATAATATTCCTAATGCAAGACACAAAGTTATACTCTACATTATACTTCAGAGTTCTTTTCCTGACTAACATATCAACTTTATCCAATGAACAGGTTTTTAGTCATTATGTGATGACACAGAATCAGTTATGATAATAGTCAAGCTAAGTGTCATAAGTTAGCTTTAACGCCATTAGGATTGCAAACAATTCAATTTGCAGTGTAGATGCCCAGTTGTTAATTCTTATGCCTAACTCAACAAAGCTGTTATCGTTCTTAACTAGGGAGGTGGCAACAAGAACAGATGCCGCCCTGCCAGTAGATTCCTGATTAGAGCCATCAGTATATATAACTTGTGATAAATTATTATTACCGGTTAGGCGAGTAATTTCTTCTTGAGCAGTTGCTTTAACAAGTGATTTAAGGAAGGGATTACTAGTAATGAGCTTCTTGGGGGTGGCTTGCAGGTAAGTGATACTAAGTGAACATATCTTCCATGGAGGGGTTAAGTGTTCTTGTAAACAGTGATATAGTTCGTGCAAGTTATTAAACATAATATAATTGCATGTTTTCATAACTCATTTAGATCTATGTGTATTCTAGACATTTAGTGACAGTGTCTGGTTCAGTTCTTAACATTTTAATACCAAGTACAGTGTTAATCTCAATATTCCTATCACTGATACTAGAGACACCAAGCTCCTTCCTGATATTAAGAACCTTGGTAAATTGCGACAGCCAAGAATAATTCTAAGGGCTTCATTTTGCACTAACTCCAAGGGTCGGAGAGAACATTCCCTAGGTAATTTCAACATGTGAGCAGTCTAATCAATTGAGGCCCTAACATAGGCTTAGTACATCATTCTCACTATTCTCACATCAGCACCACAGTTGGGGTTTTAGCCATCAATAAATAGCTTCGAGAGCATTTAGCCAAATTATTTTTGCATTTCTTATTTAGTTGTGGTATGGTGCACTAGAAGTTAAAAAGGAAAACTAGGAGTTAAGACTAGACCTAAAACATCAAAAACTGGGTACGCTAGTCGAGTACAACTAGGTGAATACAACTAGATGCCTAGGAAGGAATGAGTGGACTGAAGGACTGCTGGGTTCTCCCTCAGTGCCCCTCTGGAAGAATATTCACCTAATTTGGAACCTATATTTTTTATGATATCACCTTAATAAATGTTAAAAGTTATGCTCAGATTTAGTCAATGAATTTTTTAAAGTAGACTGTATAATCATTAAATGGAGAGGGGAGAAGTAAATAAAAATGAACCAGAGGATTATTGATGTAACAATTATAATACACAAAGTAACAAGTTGTTCATGTGACTCACCATGAAGATGCACAATGTTCTGCACAACGTTGTCCCTAACAGATACCTAAACTACCCAGGCGCTCTAACTAGTTTGAGGTTACCTGCTTTCCGGGAGGAAACTTTTGAAAGGAAAGGACAACGATAGATGAAAGAAGTTGTGCTGGAATTCCTTCAGTCGGCATTAGAGGAGATGGACCATTTTTAAGCCTTGAATCATCTCTCGTGGTTTATTTACACTCCTCCTCTCTTCTGATTCACCTTGCCTTAACATCTCTTGAATTAACAAGCAAGACATGTGAGGCCAACGTGTAACTATCACTGGTAAATTTAACTTAAATGATTCTCCGGTACATCTCCAGGTCCGGGTCTTTTCCAGATGATGACCTGACTAGAGATAAATTTAAGATTGAATAACTGGGTCACTGTACACCACGTGACTAGCCTTCATTACTGATAATGCCCACAGATTCTTGCTTCTCAGTTTAAACCAACTGTTAGTAGACTAATATTATCTAATGAGTTCCCGATAAAACTGTTGCTGTTAACATCTGGCCGTTTCGGCTTCAATACGTGATTACATTCACAAAAGCGCACTCAGCACACATACTGAGGTCCGTGGTTCGATCCCCGGTACGGGTGGAAACACTGGGCGTGTTTCCTTAAGACACCTGCTGTCCTGTTCACCTAGCAGCAAGTAGGTACCTGGGTGTTAGCTGACTGGTGTGGGTAGCATCCTGGGGACAAAATTAACCTATAGTGTGCCACTTATGTCAGCTATGGTCTGTCTAAATTGTATCATGTACTTGTACAAATAGATTATTATTATTATTATTATTATTATTATTATTATTATTACATAGTCCTCTCACAACAACTGTCTTCCCTTAAGGGAGAGTCAGATCGACGTCTCTGAGTTGGTATGTCACGCTACAAAAACATGATTAATGCATGACAATCAGCTACTGTTGGAAAAAATATTGTCATGAATATTACATTACGTGACATATATTGTCACGTGTCAATAAGCATTAATCTAATCAAACTAACATTTCATTTGTCAGAAAAATACTGTGCCGGTAACGCTTTTTATCACAGCCTCAGGTGACTAACTCCATGGTTCTTTTCCATAGTACTTCCCTGATTTATATTTCACAGTAATACAATAATAACATGAAGAGAATTCTTTTAAAACAAAAACATCATAAAATGTATTAAAGAATAGAAAATGTATTTTTTCCACAAGATGAGTACAGCTAGGTGGATACAACCAGGCGAGTACAGCTAGGTGGATACAACCAGGCGAGTACAGCTAGGTGGATACAACCAGGCGAGTACAGCTAGGTGGATACAACCAGGCGAGTACAGCTAGGTGGATACAACCAGGCGAGTACAGCTAGGTGGATACAACCAGGCGAGTACAGCTAGGTGGATACAACCAGGCGAGTACCGCTAGGTATGTAAACACGAAACAGAAGAAACCAAATGAAGCGTAGGAACGTCGGTAAATCCTTTTATGTCATTCCAGTAGTTAATCAATTCTAGGATATAAATACAGATACGGTACAGAGAGAGAGATAACACCAGCCTATATGTAAATAAGAGGCTGGCCCGAGAACTGGAGCTGAACACTCAATTCCAGCCAGGTAATTACACAAACTACGCAAAACACACGGCAGGAAGCTCTTAGAAGGAATCTTTGCAAGGGTCTTAGAAGGGATATTAAGAAGGATCTTGGACGGGATCTTATGAAAGATCTTAGGGAGATTTTAAAAGGGATCTTAGGGGAATTTTAGGAGGGATCTTAGTGGAGGGATCTTAGTGGAGGGATCTTAGGAGGGATCTTAGTGGAGGGATCTTTGTAGGGATCTCAGGAGGGATCTTAGTAGGGATCTCAGGAGGGCTCTTAGTATGGATCTCAGGAGGGATCTCAGGAGGAATCTCAGGAGGGATCTTAGTGGAGGGATCTCAGGAGGGATCTTAGTAGAGATCTCAGGAGGGACCTTTGTGGAGGGATCTTAGGAGGGATCTCAGGAGGGATCTTAGTAGGGATCTCAGGAGGCATCTTAGTAAGAATCTCAGGAGGGATCTTAGTAGGGATCTCAGGAGGGATCTAGTAGGGATCTTAGTAAGGATCTCAGGAGGGATCTTAGTGGAGGGATCTCAGAAGGGATTTCAGGAGGGATCTCAGGAGGGATTTTAGTGGAGGGATCTCAGGAGGAATTTTAGTGGAGGGATCTTAGTGGAGGGATCTTAGAAGGGATTTTAGTGGAAGGATCTTAGGAGGGATCTTTGTAGGGATCTCAGGAAGAATCTTAGTAGGGATCTCAGGAGGGATCTTAGTAGGGATTTCAGGAGGGATCTTAGTAGGGATTTCAGGAGGAATCTTAGTAGGGATCTAGAAACGATGAAAGCTATGGGGTGTGGGAACAAACATCATAGGTGTTGATGCAACTCTAGAGACAGGTTAGTAAAACAGGCGATTTCAACAACGCAAAAGAAGCCATTGAGGGGATGGAAACACTGGTTCTAGGCCTTTTGCACTCCCTACTGCTTTCTGTAAACCTCGGAAGATATTTCGTTCTCGACCTGGGTGAGGGATGTGCGAGAAGGGTTTGGGTGTATGGCTCAGAGCTTTTCTCTTTTACGGGACGGGGCCATGTGCCAGGCACACATTCCTACCTCTGAGAGAATCCTTCCCATCAACCTGTCTGCTCTAACTCTTGCAACATTGCATAGCTCCTGACGAAGGACTGAAATGAGAAAGGCCTAAAGTTAGCGTTTACTATCCCTCAGTCGCTTGTTTTGAACTGTTAAATGTGGAGGAATATTTTGCAAAAAAGGTGTTTGTTACCGAAAACCATAACAAATTTAGAGATGGCATATCACAACTCACCATCTTATTAGAGTTCTATGAAAGAATCACGGAGATCAAGCAGGAAAAGCAAGGGTGGGTCAACTGCATATTATCTACATTTCAAGCAAGTCTTTGATACGGCACCCTGACAGGAGACTGATCCTTAAAACTTATTTGACAAAAATAAGCACTATAGGGGATCCCTGAACCATAGAAGACAGAGTGATGGAGTGGGAGGAAGTATGCGTTTGGGCAAGTTTAACAAACGGGGTCCCCAATATTTCGATACTTGCACCATAATCGTTTCTGATAAACGCATGCGATCTGTGAGTGGAGACTTTCACAATGGGTGTTGTAGAACACTGTATGAAATATATCAATGACGGAGAATGCGGCATCAACACCGAGCCCATAGCTGATCAAGTACGTATAAAATCTTGCCAAAGTTTTGACGTTCCCAACAATTTAGTACCGAAGCTGAGTGGTTTGTTCTTGAATGAGAGATAAAGGGAAGTGAAACTAGTGACCTGCCTGCCTGGCCGCCTACCTTCCTACCTACCGACCTGCATGCCTGCCTGCCTATCATCCTACATATCCACCTGCATGCCTGCCTGCAGGCCTACCTGCCTGGCCGCCTGCATGCCAGCTTGCTTGCCTGCCTGCTGCCTGCCTGCGTACTTGCCTGCCAGCGCTTGGGCTATTATTAATTAAACAAGATGAGCCTCTATTATCAAATCATGGAATAATTAGCGAGTCAGTCACTTGACCACTCTAACACCTGACACGCACACCCCAGCCATATCCCTGCCTCACACTCCTGCCACATCCCTGCTTCACAAGTACCTTCAGAAGCAATGATCAACGAGGTGTAATCCACTAAAAACGTATCAATACTGCTCAATTAAATCAGGCGTTAATAACGCGCTGTCTGGGAACGGTCTCACGACATTTCGCTGATTGGTGCCTGAGACCAGTCCCGGGCGTAAAAACGGTCCGGGACTGACCATCGGCGGCAGTAGCGGCAAGCTGGCCAGATTGAAAACTAGCGAGCAGCCAGGACACGACTCCACCCTCATTCTCGGCCAATTTAGCTACATTATCAAGTAAATAAAAACGCAGATCTGTTCATTGCATGTTTCGCTCAGGGTGTCCGGGTTGACTGTAATTAAGTAGCAGTGAAGAGTGCACGTTTCTGATTGATACTGCATCCTCGCCCTCCTTCAACACCTCACAATACACACCCAAATATATATATATATATATATATATATATATATATATATATATATATATATATATATATATATAATGATAGGGTGTTGGGGAGAGGATGGGATTAAATTATGGGGAATCAAGTACAAAATGGGAGTTGACACAGTTACTTTTTGCTGATGATACTGTGCTTATAGGAGATTCTAAAGAAAAGTTGCAAAGGTTAGTGGACGAGTTTGGGAGGGTGTGTAAAGGTAGAAAGTTGAACGTGAACATAGATAAGAGTAAGGTGATGAGGGTATCAAACGATTTAGATAAAGAAAAATTGGATATCACATTGGAGAGAGGGATTATGGAAGAAGTGAATGTTTTCAGATATTTGGGAGTTGACTTGTGCGGATGGGTTTATGAAGGATGAGGTTAACCATAGAATTGATGAAGGAAAAAAGGCGAGTGGTGCGTTGAGGTATCTGTGGAGACAAAAAAAGTTATCTATGGAGGCAAAGAAGGGAATGTATGAAAGTATAGTGGTACCAACACTCTTATATGGGTGTGAAGCATGGGTTGTAAATGCTGCAGCGAGGAGGCGGCTGGAGGCAGTGGAGATGTCCTGTCTAAGGGCAATGTGTGGTGTAAATATTATGCAGAGAATTCGGAGTGTGGAAATTAGGAGGTGTGGAGTTACTAAAAGTATTAGTCAGAGGGCAGAAGAGAGGTTGTTGAGGAGGTTTGGTCATTTAGAGAGAATGAATCAAAGTAGAATGACTTGGAGAGCGTATAAATCTGTAGGGAAAGGAAGGAGAGGCAGGGGTCGTCCTCGAAAAGGTTGGAGGGAGGGGGTAAAGGAGGTTTTGTGGGCGAGGGGCTTGGACTTCCAGCAAGCGTGTGTGAGCGCGTTAGATAGGAGTGAATGGAGACAAATGTTTTTTGGGACCTGACGAGGAGGGATTTTCTTTTTGGGTCACCCTGCCTCGGTGGGAGACGGCCGACTTGTTGAAATTATATATATATATATATATATATATATATATATATATATATATATACACTGAGCCTGTAATTGTTTTACATGATGGTAGGATTGCTGGTGTCTTTTTTCTGTCTCATAAACATGCAAGATTTCAGGTATGTCTTGTTACTTCTACTTACACTTAGGTCACACTATACATTCATGTACAAGCATATATATATACACACACCCCTCTGGGTTTTCTTCTATTTTCTTACTATTTCTTGTTCTTATTTCCTCTTATCTCCATGGGGAAGTGGAACAGAATTCTTCCTCCGTAAGCCATGCGTGTCGCAAGAGGTGACTAAAATGCCGGGAGCAAGGGGCTAGTAACCCCTTCTCTTGTATATATTACTAAATGTAAAAGGAGAAACTTTCGCTTTTTTCCTTTTGGGCCACCCTGCCTCGGTGGGAAACGGCCGTCATGTTGAAAGAAAAAGAAAGAAATATATATATATATATATATATATATATATATATATATATATATATATATATATATATATATATATATATATATATATATGCCGTGCCGAATAGGTAAAAACTTGCGATTTTGGCTTAAATAGCAACGCTCTTCTTGCCGAATAAAGCAAGCGAAAAATTGTGTATGCAAAAATATCGCAAAAATCATTCTGAATCTAACGAAAAAAAAATATTTCATTGTGTTTGCTTATTATGAAATTATTGTAAACTTATCTAAAATATATTTAGTTGGATAAGGCTAAATTAAATTGCACGTGTTATAATAAGGTTAGGTAAGTTTTCTAAGGTTCTTTTGGTACAAAATTATTAATTTATACATTAACATAAATTAAAAAAATATATCTTTAAACGAATAAGATAATTTTTTTAGAAACGACTTAATTTTAAATGAGTTCTTGCTAATTGACCAGCTTTACCTATTCGGCATATATATATATATATATATATATGCAAGACAACCACTATGAAAAAATAGAGGAATTCCAAGCGCTTCGTGACTACTCACATTATCAAGGAACTATAATGTGAGTAGTCACGAATTTTGCTTGGAATTCCTCTATTTTTTCATAGTGGTTGTCTTGCATATTTTGATATCACCTGTTTACTGCGATCTTTTTGCATATATATATATATATATATATATATATATATATATATATATATATATATATATATATATATATATATATATGTCACAAACAAAGTAATGAAGTAAGATGAGAGAGAGAAAAGGGATGGGTAGATTGCATTTTCTTGGACTGTAAGAATGCTTTTGACACAGTACCGCTATATATGCTAACAATTCGCAAACGAGCGAAATTATTTACAAACATTATCTCTCATTCCACAGCAGGATTCGAACCTACACACTATATCAAAGTACGTAGTACTTTTATGCAGTGTGTGTAGGTTCGAATCCTGCTGTGGAATGAGAGATAATGTTTGTAAATAATTTCGCTCGTTTGCGAATTATTAAGCATATATATAGCGGTACTGTGTCAAAAGCATTCTTACAGTCCAAGAAAATGCAATCTACCCATCCCTTTTTCTCTCTCTCATCTTACTTCTATTACTTTGTTTGTGACAGGATTTTTCATCCCTGAAGCCGTGCTGGTTGTCATGTGTGAACCCACTCCTTTCTACGTGCTCCATCACTCTTCTGATAATCTTCTTCGCAACTCTATTTTGATAGACATGTTGAAGACAGTTGCTAGCGGCACACACAGTGCCTCTGCTCCCTCTCTCACTACCCACAGAGAGATATTACCGCCTTCGAGGTATCTAACTCACATGACAGCTACTTCACCTCCTCCCTGGTTGTGTGTATTGTGTCCAACACTTGCTGTTGCACTAACGTCTCAGTTTGCTGGAAGCCTTTCTGTTTCTGAGAATATAACCCTAAATCTCATGCTGATCTATTCACAGACTTCCTGGTAATTCCTTGTGAGCTTTCCACCTTCCTTCTTCAGCCTGATTACCTGGTCCCTGACTGTTGTCTTCCTCCTGATGTGCCTATATAACAACTTTAGTTCTGGTTTAGCTTTCGATGCTATGTCATTCTTAAATTGCCGTGTTTGTACTCACCTAATTGTGGTTGCAAGAGTCGATTCATAGCTCCTGGCCCCACCTCTTCGCTGGTCACTACCAGGTCCCCTCTCTCCCTGCTTCATGAGCTTTACCGTACCTCTTCTTAAAGCTATGTATGGATCCTGCTTCCACTACATCACTCTCCAGATTGTTCCACTTCCTGACAACTCTGCGACTAAGAAGTACTTTCTAATACCCCTGTGTGTGTGTGTGTGTGTGTGTGTGTGTGTACGAGCGCGTACGTGAGAGTACATGCTCATGCGTACATGCGTTAACACCAATGTGAGAAGCGAGGTGTGCATCGTGTTCGGCGTTTAATGCTAGTTTTAGTGTTGTATAAACTGCACGACTTTGACACAAGAGCACTCCACCCCTCCTAGTATTACAACACACACACACACACACACACACACACACACACACACACACACACACACACACACACTCACACACACACACACAAACACAAACACACACACATTTTCCTAGCAAAGTCAAAAACAGTCTTCTGATACTCGAATATCAACAAAGTAATGAATGAGGCACGACGTGTATTAAGACAAAATCTGAATACTATGTAGCGATGATGTGCCGTCCTCCCTTACAAAAAAAAGATGCAAACAAACAACAACAACAACAAAAACCAGATCCCCTCTGTAGTGTGGATCCCAGTTTTCTCGGTTCATGTCGTTGAGATCACCGATGATGTCCGGTAGATTTGCTTCGGCCTTGTCGTCCACCGTGTGTAGTGTTGTTCTCTTGTTATCCTGGTGCTCCTGCCTCGGTCCCTTTGTTTCTCGAAGTGTGGCTGTAAATCACTGCTGCTGCTGCTGCTGGTACACTGGGTCCCTGGCCAATTGTTTCCTTTTGTTATGTAGTTACCTTAATGATGTGCAGGTTCCTCTTTACTGCAAACTCTATTTCTCTTCTTTTTTTCTTACTGTGAAATATGATTCTGGATATATATAAACTACATCAATGTTGAGAGTTTTGTCTCTGTCAGAACTACGTCTAGTTGCTCATTAGTTACTCTCCATACCTCAGTGATTATGAACATAATTGTGTCTCTAGTTTGAACTTCTGCTGTTCAGTTTATGCTGAAGCTTTTGGGTTTGTTTTTTTACGGCCCATTTCCTAGCTAGGCCTCTTGTTTATCCACATGCCCCTGCCCTACCCTCCACAGGATGGATGTGGGGTACACAATAAAAGACACTTTAGCGGCAAAATCTATCTGGTTCTGCCTTGCTGTTTGGTACTGAGGTTAGCTACTGGTAAATGGATGTATGGAGGAAGGGGAGAGTCGTAAGGTAAGTAGAATGAAAGGGGAAGAGAAGCAACCGCAAGGAGAATGTAAGACGTGATAAGTAGCGAGAATGGGAGATGAAGAGGAAGTGAGAAGACAGGAGAGTATAGAAACACGAGGAATGACTGAAAGAAAATAGAAAGGAGGGTTGATGTATAGGTGAGGTAGAGAGTGACACAGTAGCTGGGAAGGGGATGACTTTTGGATGTCAATTCGGTATCCCTGAAGGGGACCTTTAAGAAGCTGTCTGAACTTTCTTTTTGTTTCCTTCAACTTTTCGATTTTATTTCGGTCATGACTCGAGAATGCCCATCCAATTATCTTCAAAATTTGAACACGTATGTACGGTAAAGAAAACCAAATTCTTGAAACAACTTTCATGTCCACGTAACCTATGACCAAAATTGTTAAACCCATTCCCAACATCCTCGAATGACTCGTATAACTTAGAAAAAAAAAACAGTGCGTAGTTTCAAACAAACAAAAAAAATGTCCAAAAAAATTTCGACGAGGGCTGAGTTGACTATTTTGTGTGTGAAATTTTTATTCCCATTAAATGACGTTAATTCATCTTTAGTTTACCTCTTCTGAAAGGCTTTAATATTTAATAGCGGATGTATCTTAGGACCAGAAGAGAACATAGGATAGTTACACGACCTTCTCCTCTGCCTGAGCGTCTCACTCTGTCTCATCCTCTGCCTGGTCCTCTCCTCTGCCTGGTCCCTCTCCTCTGCCTGGTCCTCTCCTCTGCCTGGTCCTCTCCTCTGCCTGGTCCTCTCCTCTGCCTGGTCCTCTCCTCTGCCTGGTCCTCTCCTCTGCCTGGTCCTCTCCTCTGCCTGGTCTCTCTCTGCCTGGTCTCTCCTCTGCCTGGTCCTTTTCCTTCTGCCTGGTCTCTCTCTGCCTGGTCTCTCCTCTGCCTGGTCCTCTCTCTGCCTGGTCTCTCCTCTGCCTGGTCTCTCATCTGCCTGGTCTCTTCTCTCTGCCTGGTCCTCTCATTTTGCCTGGTCTCTTCCTCTGCCTGGTCCTCTATCTGCCTGGTCCTCTCCTCTGCCTGGTCCTCTCATCTGCCTGGTCTCTCCTCTGCTCTGGTCTCTTCTTCTCTCTGCCTGGTCTCTCTCTGCCTGGTCCTCTATCTGCCTGGTCCTCTCTCTGCCTGGTCCTTCTCTCTGTTCTGGTCTCTTCATCTGCCTGGTTCCTCTCTTTCTGCCTGGTCCTCTCTCTGCCTGGTCTCTCTCTCTGCCTGGTCCTCTCTCTGCCTGGTCTCTCTCTCCTGGTCTCTCTCTTGGTTCTTCCTGGTCCTTCTTCTGCCTGGTCCTTCATCTGCCTGGTCCCTTCTCTTGGTCTCTCATCTGCCTGGTCTCTCCTCTGCTGGTCCTTTTATCTGCCTGGTCTCTCCTCTGCCTGGTCTCTTCTATCTGCTCTGGTCCTCTTCCTTCTGCTGGTCCTCTCTCTGCTCTGGTCCTCTATCTGCTTGGTCTCTTTCCTTTCTGTTTGGTCTCTCATCTGTTTGGTTCCTTCATCTGCCTGGTCCTCTCTCTGCCTGGTCCTCTCATCTGCCTGGTCTTCTCTCTGGTCTCTTTGCTGGTCCTCTCATCTGCCTGGTCTCTTCTCTCTGCTCTGGTCTCTCTCTGCTGTCCTCTTCTGCCTGGTCCTCTATCTGCCTGGTCCTCTCTCTGCTCTGGTCCTTCTCGCTGGTCTCTATCTGCTCTGGTCCTCTCTTCTGCTTCTTGGTCTCTCTTCTCTGCCTGGTCCTTCATCTGCTCTGGTCCTTCTCTTCTGCTTCTGGTCTCTTTCTCTGTCTTGCTGGTCTCTTCTCTGCCTGGTCTCTTCTCTGGTCTCTTCTGCCTGGTCCTCTCTCTGCCTGGTCCTCTCATCTGCTCTGGTCTCTTCTCTTCTTCGCTTGGTCTCTTCTCTTCTTCTCTGCTGGTCTCTTCATCTGCCTGGTCTCTTCATCTGCCTGGTCTCTTCTCATTCTCTCGCTGGTCCTCTTCTGCCTGGTCCTCTCTCTGCCTGGTCCTCTCATCTGCCTGGTCTCTCTCTCTGCCTGGTCCTCTCATCTGCTGGTCTTCTTGCCTGGTCTCTTCATCTGCCTGGTCTCTCTCCTGGTCCTTCTCTGCTCTGGTCCTTCATCTGCCTGGTCTCTCTCTTCTGTCCTTGGTCCTTCTCATCTGCCTGGTCTCTTCTGCCTGGTCTCTATTGCTGGTCCTCTCTCTGTCTGGTCCTTCATCTGCCTGGTCTCTTCTGCCTGGTCTCTTCTGCCTGGTCCTCTCATCTGCCTGGTCTCCTTCTCATTCTTTGCCTGGTCCTTCTCTCTCTCTCTCTGCCTGGTCTCTTCATCTGCCTGGTCCTCTCATCTGCTTGGTCCTCTCCTCTGCCTGGTCCTCTATCTGCCTGGTCTCTTCTGCCTGGTCCTTCATCTGCCTGGTCCTCTCATCTGCCTGGTCCTTCTCTGCCTGGTCCTCTCATCTGCCTGGTCCTCTTCTGCTGGTCTCTCATCTGCTGGCCCTCTATCTCTGGTCCTCTCTCTGCTGGTCCTCTCATCTGCCTGGTCCTTCTCTGGTCTTCTCTTCTTTGTCTGGTCTCTCATCTGCTGGTCTCTCTTGCTGGTCCTTCTCTGCTGGTCTCTATCTGCCTGGTCTCTTCTATCTGCCTGGTCCTCTCTCTTCTCTGGTCCTCTCATCTGCCTGGTCCTCTCCTCTGCCTGGTCCTCTCATCTGCCTGGTCCTCTCATCTGCCTGGTCCTCTCTGCCTGGTCTCTCTCTGCCTGGTCCTCTCATCTGCCTGGTCTCTCTCTGCCTGGTCCTTCTCTGCTTTCTGCTCTCTGCCTGGTCCTCTCATCTGCCTGGTTTCTCTTCTCTATCTGCCTGGTCCTCTTCTGCCTGCCTTCTCTCCTGGTCCTCTCATCTGCCTGGTCCTCTCATCTGCCTGGTCTCTCTCTTCTGCCTGGTCCTCTCTTCTGCCTGGTCTCTCTCTGCTGGTCTCTGGTCCTCTATCTGCCTGGTCCTCTCATCTGCCTGGTCCTCTCTCTGGTCTCTGGTCCTCTCATCTGCCTGGTCCTCTCATCTGCCTGGTCCTCTCCTCTGCCTGGTCCTCTCATCTGCCTGGTCCTCTCATCTGCCTGGTCCTCTCCTCTGCCTGGTCCTCTCATCTGCCTGGTCCTCTCCTCTGCCTGGTCCTCTCATCTGCCTGGTCCTCTCCTCTGCCTGGTCCTCTCCTCTGCCTGGTCCTCTCCTCTGCCTGGTCCTCTCTGCATGACCCTCTACCTACAACTTTGTGGCTGTCTTTCACTGCATTTTATGTTCCTCTTACCTTTTCTCATTTTATGTAATCCATCCATGTGCAGAAATATTTTTTTTGCATTTGTCTGATCTCCAGATAGCACCTCAGGAAAGTTTATGATCCTAAGACACAGTGGGTGGCAAATCAAGAAGGTTGGTGGTCCCAAGACACAGTGGGTGGCACCTCAAGAAGGTTGGTGGTCCCAAGACACAGTGGGTGGCACCTCAAGAAGGTTGGTGGTCCCAAGACACAGTGGGTGGCACCTCAAGAAGGATGGTGGTCCCAAGACACAGTGGGTGACACCTCAATAAGGTTGGTGGTCCCAAGACATAGTGGGTGGCACCTCAAGAAGGTTGGTGGTCCCAAGACACAATGGGTGGCACCTCAAGAAGGTTGGTGGTCCCAAGACACAGTGGGTGGCACCTCATGAAGTTTGGTGGTCCTAAGACAGTGGTTGATACCCTAGGAAGGTTGGTGATCCGAAGACACAGTGGCTAACACCTTAGGGAAGTTAGTGGTCCCAAGATAGTAGGTAGAACTTCAGGGAGTGTACTCACCTAATTGTACTCACCTAATTGTGGTTGCAGGGGTCGAGACTCAGCTCCTGGCCCCGCCTCTTCGCTAATCAAGAAGGTTGGTAGTCCCAAGACACAGTGGGTGGCACCTCAAGAAGGTTGGTGGTCCCAAGACACAGTGGGTGGCACCTCAAGAAGGTTGGTGGTCCCAAGACACAGTGGGTGGCACCTCAAGAAGGAAGGGTGTGGGTGTGTGTGTGTGTGTGTGGTCGCAGGGGTCGAGTCTTTGTTTCTCACCTCAGTGTGTACACTCGCCTATATGTGGAGCCAGGCAGGCAGGTGTGTCTGTGTGTACTCACCTCATTGTGGTTACAGGGGTCGAATTACAGCTCCTGGTCCCGCCTCTTCACTGGTCGCCACTAGGTCCACTCTCTCCCTGCTCCATGAGCTTTATAAGAACATAAGAAAGGAGGAACACTGCAGCAGGCCTGTTGGCCCATACTAGGCAGTTCCTTCACAATCCATCCCACTAACAGAATAATTGCCCAACCTAATTTTCAATTCTACCCAAGAAATAAGCTTTGAAGATTCTATTAACTCAAGTGCGAGTCCCACTCAAATCCAACCCCTCTCACTCATGAATTTATCCAACCTAAATTTGAAACTACCCAAGGTCATAGCTTCAATGACCCTACTAGGCAGACTGTTCCACTCATCAACTACCCTATTTCCAAACCAATATTTTCCTATATCCTTTCTAAATCTAAACTTATCCAATTTGAATCCATTATTGCGGGTTCTCTCTTGGAGAGATATCCTCAAGACCTTATTTATGTGAATGAATGGTTCAGAGAACCGACGAGTTGGTAAATTAGACACATATGCAACACTTGGGTATCTTTATTGAGGAAACGTTTCGCCACACAGTGGCTTCATCAGTCCATACAAAGGAGAATCGTGAAGAACAGGAGGAGTGTGAGGTTGTCAGGCCCCCAATCTTGAGACGATGTTGTCAGTCCATCAATCTTGAATAGAATGTGAATGAATGGTTCAGAGAACCGACTCGTCGGTTCTCTGAACCATTCATTCACATCCTGTCTGACACTGCAACATCTTGGTATCTCAATACAGGGATTTCTTCGCTTGCCTATTCCTTGGGCACGACCTACTTCCACATTGAACAAATGTGACACCTCCTACTACTGCTGCACCTCTCCTGTCTACAGTATATAAGGTTCCTCTGCTCATATGCTGTTATTCTATTCAAGATTGATGGACTGACAACATCGTCTGAAGATTGAGGGCCTGACAACCTCACACTCCTCCTGTTCTTCACGATTCTCCTTTGTATGGACTGATGAAGCCACTGTGTGGCGAAACGTTTCCTCAATAAAGATACCCAAGTGTTGCATATGTGTCTAATTTACCAACTCGTCGGTTCTCTGAACCATTCATTCACATCCTGTCTGACACTGCAACATCTTGGTATCTTAATACAGGGATTTCTTCTCTTGCCTATTCCTTGGGCACGACCTACTTCCACATTGAACAAATGTGACACCTCCTACTACTGCTGCACCTCTCCTGTCTACAGTATATAAGGTTCCTATTCAAGATTGATGGACTGACAACATCGTCTGAAGATTGAGGGCCTGACAACCTCACACTCCTCCTGTTCTTCACGATTCTCCTTTGTATGGACTGATGAAGCCACTGTGTGGCGAAACGTTTCTCAATAAAGATACCCAAGTGTTGCATATGTGTCTAATTTACCAACTCGTCGGTTCTCTGAACCATTCATTCACATCCTGTCTGACACTGCAACATCTTGGTATCTTAATACAGGGATTTCTTCTCTTGCCTATTCCTTGGGCACGACCTACTTCCACATTGAACAAATGTGACACCTCCTACAACTGCTGCACCTCTCCTGTCTACAGTATATAAACTCCCTCTGCTCATATGCTGTTATTCTATTCAAGATTGATGGACTGACAACATCGTCTCAAGATTGAGGGCCTGACAACCTCACACTCCTCCTGTTCTTCACGATTCTCCTTTGTATGGACTGATGAAGCCACTGTGTGGCGAAACGTTTCCTCAATAAAGATACCCAAGTGTTGCATATGTGTCTAATTTACCTTATTTATATCCCCCTTATTAATACCCATCTTCCACTTATATACCTCGATCATGTCTCCCCTCATTCTTCGTCTTAAAGCTATGTAAGGTAACTGCCTCCACCACCTCACTTTCCAGACGATTCCACTTCCTGACAACTCTATGATTGAAGAAATACTTCCTAACTTCCCTGTGGTTCATTTGAGTCTTCAACTTCCAATTGCGACCCCTTGTTGCTGTGTCCCATCTCTGGAACATCCTATCTCTGTTCACCTTGTCGATTTGTCTCAGTATTTTATATGTTGTTATCATGTTCCCCTTGTCCCTCCTGTCCTCTGTCGTCAGGTGGAGTTTCCTTAACCTATCCTCGTAGGACATGCCCCCTTAGCTCTGGAACTAGTCTTGTTGCAAACCTTTGCACTTTCTCTAGTTTCTTGATATGCTTGACCAGGTGTGGGTTCCAAGCTGGAGCTGCATACTCCAATATGGGCCTGAAGTACACGGTGTGTGTGTGTGTTATCGCGCGAGTGCAAAAAGAGTTGTGTTTACAGAGGGGTCGAGGCACAGCTCCTGACCCTGCCTCTTGGGTTAGCTTAACAGACATCTACCCGACTCATGCCTGCCGAGCTCTTATCATACTACTCTTCAAGCTTTGAGTGGATAAGCCTTATGATCTTGGATGCATTGGAAAACAAACAGAATGCAGATGTAGTATACACAGATTTTGAAAAAGCCTTTGACAAGTGCGATCATGGTGTAATAGCACACAAAATGCGTGCTAGAGGGATAACTGGGAAAGTAGGCAGATGGATCTTCAACTTTCTAACCAATCGAAAACAAAGAGTAGTGGTAAACAGAGTTAAATCGGAAGCTGCCATATTGAAGAGCTCTGTTCCACAAGGCACTGTAATCACCCCCGTTCTGTTCCTTATCCTCATATCAGACATAGACAGAGATGTAAAGCATAGCACTGTATCATCCTTTGCAGATGATATTAGGATCTGCATGAGTGTGTCATCCATTGAGGACGCGGTAAATCTCCAAGAAGATATAAACCAAGTTTTCTAATGTTCAACGGAGAACAATATGATGTTCAATGAAGACAAATTCCAACTACTCCGTTATGGAAAACTGAATGAAATATTAATTAGAATCGAGTATACTACAAATTCTATTCACACAATAGATAGGAAAATAATGTGAAGAACCTGGTAGTGTCTGACGATCTTACCTTCAAAGGATCACAACAGTGTCATTATCACATCTGCAACGAAAATGATAGGATGGATAATGAGAACGTTCAAAACAAGAGATGCCAAGCCAATGATGATCCTTTTTAAATCACTTGTTCTCTCTAGGCTGGAATACATTAACATCTCCATTCAAGGCAGGTGAAATCGGAGATCTAGAACATAAGAACATAAGAAAGAAGGAACACTGCAGCAGGCCTACTGACCCATGCGAGGCAGGTCCAAGTCTCCAACCGGCTTAAGCCAATGCCCCGACCCAGCCAGGTCAGGTTACATTCATAAGAACATAAGAACATAAGAAAGGAGGAACACTGCAGCAGGCCTGTTGGCCCATACTAGGCAAGTCCTTCACAATCCGTCCCACTAACAGAATATTTGCTCAACCCAATTTTCAATGCTACCCAAGAAATAAGCTTTGACAATTCTACCCACTCATGCGCGAGTCCCACTCAAATCCAACCCCTCTCACTCATGAATTTATCCAACCTAAATTTGAAACTACCCAAGGTCCTTGCTTCAATAACCCTACTAGGCAGACTGTTCCACTCATCAACTACCCTATTTCCAAACCAATACTTTCCTATATCCTTTCTAAATCTAAACTTATCTAACTTGAATCCATTATTGCGGGTTCTCTCTTGGAGAGATATCCTCAAGACCTTATTTATATCCCCTTTGTTAATACCCATTTTCCACTTGTATACCTCGATCATGTCTCCCTCATTCTACGTCTTACAAGTGAATGTAATTTTAGGGTCTTCAATCTTTCTTCGTAAGGAAGATTTCTAATGCTATGTATTAATTTAGTCATTCTACGCTGAATGTTTTCTAACGAATTTATGTCCATTCTGTAATATGGAGACCAGAACTGAGCTGCGTAATCTAGGTGAAGCCTTACTAATGATGTATAAAGCTGTAATATAACCTCTGGACTTCTGTTGCTAACACTTCTTGATATAAATCCCAGTAATCTATTTGCCTTATTACGTACGCTTAGGCATTGCTGTCTTGGTTTAAGGTTGCTGCTTACCATCACCCCCAAGTCCTTCTCGCAATAGATAGGAAGGAGCACGGCATCTGACCTAGTGCCATAAGCTAGTCAGGACCAACTCACACCCACCCGCACCCACTCATATAATTATCTAGCCGACCACCTGGATTTAACCCTCCCCAGGTAAACTCCAGGTAGTCAGGTCACTTCCACTTAAGGAATTAGTACGGCATCTGACCTAGTAGCACAAGCTTGTCAGGTCCAACTCACACCCACCCACACCCACTCATGTATTTATCTAACCTATTTTTAAAACTACACAACGTCCCAGCACCTATGACGGTACTCGGGAGTTTGTAATAATATTGGTAGAATTATCGACAATATGTTAAGTAAAAGGACACAAATGCAACTAATGTGACATTTTATTGTGGCAACGTTTCGCTCTCCAGGAGCTTTGTCAAGCCGTTACAAACAATACATGGACACACAGGGTATATATAGGCATTAAATATAAAAGTTTTCCCTTCAAATATTAAGGGAAAAACTAACAGATAACTAACGGCCAAGTTCCTGACGGAAGTTCATGATCAGCCGGTACTAACAGCCTGACTGGTCAGGCTTGATCTGGGCCACGGGAGCCATGATCCACGGAAACAAAGACTGGATGGTTAACCGAGTTTAAAACCTGTCGACTAAACAAGGATCATTAAGACTGCAAATAACCTGTTCACTACAAGTCATGAATCCCTAAAATAGTAATTAAAGCAAACTTTTTAAGTATATATACACTGTGATACACACCTCTCGGTGCAAATATCCTCAAGCACCACAAGCAAACCACAGGTGGCTGTCAGGGCGGGAGTGAGGGAAGTGCTAGTGTCGTATACCATCATGACCATAATACAAACATTGATAACGGGACTTCCTCCTCATCGACTAAACTGTCTTACTTGTTCTCCAGCGCAGCTACTACACTACTACTACTACTACTACTACTACTACTACTACTACTACTACTACTCAGTCTGTCTCTTACTCACTATCCCCAATGCTTGTTATAAACAATCGATCATCTGATGTAACATTTATGTTAGTGACGCCAAACACAGACATGCAATAATTCAAGAGTAACATAGAAGCCGACCTATGGTGACTCAAGTACACATCAACAACGCTAATGAATAAGACATGTTCAACACCTGGGTTTCTTTATTTGGAAAACGTTCCGCTCACCACGGGGTTTTATCATAGGTATTACCTTTGATATAATTATATATACTGTAAGCTTTTTATTTAAACACATTTTCGCTTACAGTTAAGCTCCCTCATGTGCCTTAGACAAGTACCATGTCAAGTACTATATCAAGTACCTGGTCAAGTACCATGTCAAGTACCAGGTCAAGTACCTTGTCAAGTACCAAACCTCCGCCGAGAGCGAAAAGTAACTCAGTCTAAGTCTTACTGTGTCTGATTCACTGGATATCCAAGTTATCGTCAGTACTGTGGGCACACAAGTTATCGCCAGTACTCTGGTCACACAAGGTATCATCAGTACTCTGGTTATCGGTCGTCAACTTGTGCTCATCTAAGACCCTTCACGTGCAGAGCTAATTAGCGAGTATTCTCAACAAGCGTAATGAGCAGTTAAGAAGCGCAGATATAATCCGGGGTAATCAGCCAGTAGTTTATTCATGGATGGGGGAAGTGCTAAACCCTTAAGGGTCATACAGCGCCTGGGGAACGGCAGCTTATCAGGGTTGATCTATGGGAGGGATAAGCAGCTTTGTATGTTTATAACACACACAGGTGTGTGTGTGTGTGTGTGAGAGAGAGAGAGAGAGAGAGTAATGGGGGGGTTGGGGGTAGTGGTTGTCAGATTCCAATTTAAAGTGTTGTTGTACGCTGTACTTCATGTAGAGATGTGTATCTGTTACCACTACCTTAGGAATGTAGTGGGTTGAGTGTGGGTATATATTTCACAGAGGTGGTTTAATGCTTTTATAGATGGGGTTATAAAAGCATTGAATACAAGAGTGTAGGATAGAGGCGCAGCCTTGTGAGATAATGACTCTGATATGAAGTGGTAGTTGTCTAAGTTGATCTAAGTAGAGACATGTGATGCAATGCAAACTTTCGTTACAAACATCGTTCGTTCTAACTTCACCGAGATTCGGTCTTCACCTAGAGAAGAAGGTAAACGAGAAAGGTACATCATAATTTACACTTTGAAAATCCTGAAGGGACTGGTCTCGAACCTGCACACCGAAATCACTCAGCATGAAAGCAAGAGACTTGGCAGACGATGCAAACTACCTCTAATAAAAAAGAAGGAGCACGATGAGTACATTAAGGGAGAACTTGATGAGTGCCAAAGGTCCTCGACTTCCCAACTCCCTTCCCTCTGCGTGCATAAAGAAAATTACGAAGAAACCTCTGGTTGTCCTTCAGAGAGAACTTGACAAGTTCCTCATATCAGTTCGTACGTTGGACTGTGTGCGGCCATAACATCTTCATTGATCAGGCCTTGATCCAACAAGAGGCCTGATCAATCAAGATGTTATGGGCCGCAGATGGCCAGCTAGCAGAAAACACGAAATCTGAAGTGTTTATGTGTCGGTGCTTTTTGAAGTTGAGGAAGCTTGGGAGGGTGTGTAAAAGACTGGAAGTGAATATAAAAAGGGAGGCGAAGAAAGAAAAGGGGCTAGACAACCGAAGATTGGCCAGTAAATGAAAATGAAGGACTGGGCGCCAGACTACATTCGGATGTCGATGTGTCAGCAGACGGTTCTGAGACAGACGAGATCAATCACAACATAAATAATGGGGAAGCACTGAATCCTTAGGGGTTATGCAACGGCTAGGTATTGGGAAGCAATCAGATATGATCCAAGGAAAGTAAAAGGCAGTTTCTCTCAACGATCAAGAATCCAGGACCAAGAGAACGATCTCATGCCGGCGTCCAAATATTGATGTTTTCACGTTTCAAAAGACTTACTATAATTTTCTCCGGATTTCATAGCTCAACCCTAGCAAATTCTCTGGACTTCCTAGCAAATTCTCCGGACTTCCTAGCTCAACCTAGTAATTCCTCCAGGCTTCTTAGCTCAACCCTAACAAATTCTCTGGACGTCCTCCGGACTTCCTAGCTCAACCCTAGTAATTCCTCCAGGCTTCACAGCTAAACCCTAGCAAATTCAATGGATGATCCAGATTCTGGAATTTTATAAAGACCTAAAGGTATCCCTATCCGTCTCCCGTGGCTTTTTGCACTAACAAGTGTCAGTAACGTCAGTTGCATGTGTACTGTTAACAACTATTAGTCAGGCATGCAATATTCATTCTTATAAAAGCAACACCATATTATGAGTTACAGCTCGCTAGGAACCACTGGTGGCCAGGACTGAGTCATACAGTCAGTTGGAATCTTGGTGCTCAAGGAAGAGGACATATTAAGTTACGTAAGGTTTGTCAGGAAATAGGACAAATGTTTCCTGACGCGGGTCTCAGAGCTTTTGGTCATCTGACCGAGGCCTTCCGCTGGCTTACCGGTCCACCCCTTTAAAAATTATGGTCATAGTTATAACCATTTAGTTAGTGAGGACATATGGACTGCAACTCTCTCTGTGTTTATGCATCCCTCATCAATAAACGGTAGAAATGAGATCGTCTATCATTCTCCGTCTATACAGTACAATGCAAGACATGCCCAGATGCGGGCATAATATAATGGTGGCAGCGGTGTATTCTGTTATGCCCTCGTCTGGGCATCTCGTGGGTTGCACCAGATAGACGGAGAATGATAGCCAACCTCAGTTCTGCTGTTCATTTTATAGATGTGTACACACTAACAATTTACACGTTATGTCCTAGGCATTCATTCAGTGCCCACTCCTAGGCAAAATGCTATATACGGCTTAAGCAGATCCTTTGACCTAAGTAGATCAACAGGTGCCTTGTACTTGGCTTCCTTCCATTCATGCTTCTCTGTGTGACAAGTTAATGGTCCAAGTCGGACCAAAACGTTGTCATAAGTTTCATCCTCCTTTGTGCCGGTTATTTGTGTACTGTGTATTCCTATTCAGATTTGAACTTTATACACAGAGCATGTCCTACCTCGACTAGTAGGCCACGCCCACATGTGGCCACGTCTGTTACTTCTGCATCGTTTTTTTTTCTCCCACTGGCCCCACTACTAGACTGATCACTGGCTGCTTTGTAGAAAACTAGAGGATGCCTCTGCAACCTGGCTGCTAAATCACTGGCCCACCATTTGGGCGTGCACTGCGTCTGATAGTGGCTCCCTCCTATATACGACCACGTCAATAACCAATGCATTACTCCACCCCTTCCACTGGCTACATTATACAAGGCTTCATTTTAATGTCTCTGTATCAAATTGGTGAAGTTTCTGGTGGGCGAAAGATCTCAATAAATATACCCAGGCGCTGCACATGTCTCATTCATCAGAAAATACAACTTTATCAGAAACTAGCACAATACACGGGAATTCTCACAAGCACTTAATAAATTAGAATCTTCACTCATCAGCATCTACAACAACTTCAACCATACAGATGGTTTCTACAATATAGTTGAATTTCTTTCCGGAAAACTTCGTGAAAGTTGAGTAATTAAAGTGACATGACTCGCACCCAACTTATCAACTTAGCTGTTTGTGGCTTGATCAAGCCCACTGCATGGACGAAACGTCAATAACGTTCCACATAACTGCAAATGTCTTCCTTTACCATCATGTCGGTATCTCATACCATTACATCTATACATAAAAAGGTCAATTTTGATGTCAGGGCGGGATAGGACAGTGATAAGGAGAAGGAGGGCAGCCTGGACCTGGGACGTGCAGCCAGGGGCCTAGAACGTGTATTATTACTGCCAACACGACCACACCTACGAGGTGAGGACGATAATTTTACCTCAGTACCACAGGACTTAGCAGCACTACCACCAGGGCTCCTCCGACCATTACACTGCCACGACACCATGCCAGACTTTTTCCCACTTAGTCCAACATTGGTTGGACTGTAAAGAGGTGGTCTGTCTGATGCGACATGAGCGCGACATTAGCAATTGGCGTAGGAAATTAGACTTATTCCACCTAACACGTAGTAATGATGTTATTTTGCGTTTTCTGAAGGCAGGTTGAGTTACACAGTACTCCAGTGAATCTTAGTACCATCTAAGCAGTACTTGGGGAACTTGCAGTAAAAGATGATCCCTGATAAACACGAGAGGTGGAGACGATCGCTCAACAGAGTAATCTTTATTCCTCGGATCTGGAGAGCGTGAAGCACGGTCGGTGGGGACTCGGCGTGCGGCACATGTCTTCTACTTGACCCTGGAGTCTTCTGGTTTTGAAGACTGAGACACTTTTGCAACATACGGGAATCTTTGCAACATCATGGGATCTTGATACAAGGAATTCTTCAACACTTGTCCACCCTTTGGACGAAGACCTACTTACACTAGTGGATGGTACCACTGTGATCCCGCCTCCTGCTTCCACTCACCTGACTACAGTATATAAGCCACTTCTCCGGCCTTATGCTGTACTTTCTACAAGAGTGATGGAATGAACACATCGATTCCAGGCCGAGGGACTGATTACCTCAAACTCCTCACCTCTCCATACACCTTTCTGCTTTGTATTGGACTGATGAAGCCACTGTGTGGCGAAACGTTTCTTCAATAACGATTCCCATGAGTTATCTTCAACAGAGATAAATAAGAAAACGAGTATATATAGTGGCAGTAGTCAGGTGAAATATATATACTCGTTTCTTAGTTATCTCTGTATTAGGACTGAAGAAGCCACTCGTGGTGAAACGTTTCCTTTAATGTCCTGAACTGTACATAAGTGTCTTTTTCCACACCTTGTTGGTATCACCATACCATTTTTGAGAATGGTTGTATTTGATAAGGACCTGCCAAGTATGAGCCAGTAAGCCTTCTGCAGTGTTCGTCCTTTCTTATGTAGAAGGTGACGATGGCCACGAGTAGTCAAGAAGTCCACTGTCATAATACGATGACATTAGTAATTCGATAAAAAAAAATAGGTATTGCAAAAGCACTTCTGAATATTAGTGACTATGACTTTAAGATTCACGACCATTAAAGTATTCCACACATTCCTAGACCCGAGAACACTACAGTAGACCTGTTTATGTAGATAAATGGTCCAGAGAACCGACAAGTTGATAAAGTAGACACATGTGCAACACTTAGATATATTTATTGATGAAACGTTTCCCCATATAGTGGCTTCATCAGTCCAGTACAAAGAAGAATGGCGAAGATCAGAAGGAGTTTGAGGCAATCAGTCCCTGAGGTAATCAGTCCCTCAGCCTGAAGCCAATGTGTTCAGTCCATCAATATTGACACAAGTGTAGCATCTGCTTCACCTCATCTGATGACAGATAAGGTGCAGCAGTAGTAGGCGGAGTCACCAGCGGACAAACCCACTAGTAGGTCGTGTGTTGCTGTGTCATTTATTAACTTGTCACTTTTGTAAACCATTCATTCACATCTATGTTTTATGCTCGTGGTGTCCCGTTTTGAATGTTTGTAGTTAAGGACCATTACCTATGATCATGGCGCTCTGCTTTCATAATTTGTGGTTACAGGAGTAGACCTATGCTCGTGATCCCTCGTCTTCAGTCTAAAAAACACTAGACAACAACAAACTTTTCGTCTGTATGTGTCCTTTATTAAGCTTACCAGCCACATCAAATTTGAGACACGAAATTTGAACCTATATTCTGATAAATAATTCTAAGATTTTATTTTGTTATCATTGGTATAGAGAAAGTTCAGATCTCATGAGGGAGCAGCTCCGAGATTGCACCAATCAGAGAGCTGAAGAGTCAGATCAATTTGTGAGTGGCAAGAACTGGCAAGATCATGCAACGAAATGACAGAATTGGGATATATTGTGAAAGTTTGCACACAGTTCATCAGTCATACAAGGAGAAACAGTACTTTCAGATGTGCAGTCCATCAATCTATTCAAGATTGATGGACTGACAACATCGTCGAAGATTGAGGGCCTGACAACCTCACACTCCTCCTGTTCTTCACGATTCTCCTTTGTATGGACTGATGAAGCCACTGTGTGGCGAAACGTTTCCTCAATAAAGATACCCAAGTGTTGCATATGTGTCTAATTTACCAACTCGTCGGTTCTCTGAACCATTCATTCACATCCTGTCTGACACTGCAACATCTGGTATCTCAATACAGGGATTTCTTCGCTTGCCTATTCCTTGGCACGACCTACTTCCACATTGAACAAATGTGACACCTCCTACTACTGCTGCACCTTCCTGTCTACAGTATATAAGGTTCCTCTGCTCATATGCTGTTATTCTATTCAAGATTGATGGACTGACAACATCGTCTGAAGATTGAGGGCCTGACAACCTCACACTCTCCTGTTCTTCAGATTCTCCTTGTATGGACTGGATGAAGCCACTGTGTGGCGAAACGTTTCTCAATAAAGATACCCAAGTGTTGCATATGTGTCTAATTTACCAACTCGTCGGTTCTCTGAACCATTCATTCACATATTTATTTTTGTTCATTTGTCAAGTTTATTTATTTTAGGCGCCTCTTAAATACCCTCTATGGCAGAATCAAATATGAGGCACACCTGGCCTGGTAAAGGGTTAAGTCTATTACAATGATTCCAAATCTGGAGTCAGACTTGACACGTCACGTCAGAAATTTTAGTTGCAAAAAAAAAACGTGTTTTTTTTTCAAGCATGATTAAAAAAATCAAGTACATTGCACAACTGACGCATGAACATACTGTTCAGATGTCGCCAGCAATATTCAAAATACATGAACATTTTGAACAAATACGTGACATGCAATAAGATCACGGCATACAGGTGATATCACCAGTTTAATGTGAGAAATCACGAAAGCACTTGGCAGTTCACGAGTTTTTTCACCGTAGTTGTTTTGTATATATGTAACATGTATTTTTTCAGGAACTGTTTATTAAAGCGTCAAGCATCTTGCTTGACGCTTTAATAAACAGTAGATGTATGTGCACGCTATTCAACTATTTCCAGCTCGTTAACATTACTCAAAAGGAAATATTAATTTCTATTTCTAAAGGTATGGACCGGTAAGCTAGTGGAAGGCCTCGATCAGGTGACCAAAAGCTCAGGAAACACTTGTCCTGTTCCCTGATAAATCTTGCTTTATATAAGTACTCAAAATACTTGAGAATTTTATTTTCATTTTCCCAATAAAAAACTCTATGTGTTGGGTAAATTCCGATTTCAAATTCGAAATGAGAATGTTTGAATTAGTTTAAAACCTAAACTCTTACCTCAGTAGCAAATTTGCTGCCGAAGGTAATCTATGATATAGTGACGAGGAGGCCATCGTTGACTGAAGGAAGTGGACGAGGCAATCACCTGGGCAGGCAGTCATGTGTGACTAAGGACAAGTAAACACAATCACTCAAGCCGTCGTGTTCAAGGTGTGTACGCATAAGAAATGCCAGACTAGTATACTGCATGTGTGTGTGCACCTCAGAGTGCACCATCGTGAGGGTGAGATGTCTGTACATTAGAGAGACAAGACCGTAGTATGTTGCCGATGTGTGTACATCAGAGGCTAACCTGTCCTGTGTTGCATGTGTGCACACACCAGAGAGGCCACGGGGTTGCACGGCAGGCCTTCCCGTTGGGGTGTGCACGATGCAAGAGAGAGACGGATAATGTATCATCAAGCTGAGGTACCATCTCCGCCCTCGTGGACTCTCCCATCTGACCCACCCTCGCCAGGAATCACCCTCTGTGATGCATCACGAGCGGCAGCTATAATCAAGCATTTTTTCTTCCTGCTGAGGTTGTAAGGAGGAAGATGATGAGAAGTGTACTGGTTGCGACAATGCCAATTGAGAGCAAAAACTAATCTTATGTGATCTCAATTACTCCCACCTAGCTGCTCGCAATCTCTCTCCACAGGCCAGCTTTTTTTTTTTTTTAGTGATGTCTGCTGGTGCCTTTTTTTTTTCTTTTTAACAGCAGACTCATCGCCTGCAACTTCTTTCAACTCCTGTTCCGTCTTCTGATCCTTGACCTGGGAAGCACGTGTCAAGGCTCAGGGGTCATCCTTAAAGACCTTTGAACCGGAGTGTGTGTGTCAAGATCCAATGATCGCCTTTGACCATTTCTGACCCGGAGTGTGTCAAGGTTTAGTGGTCACTCATGAGGATCTCTGACCCGGAGAGTGTGTCAAGGCTCAGTGGTCACCCATGAGGATCTCTGACCTGGAAAGAGAGCACAGGTTAAGGCTCAGACGATACTCTTGAAAGACTACCGAAAACAAAGAGAGACGAGAGATCAACAGTGAGACTTGGTCTGGAGCCCCGGTCTGCCAGACCATCCTGGGGCACTGATCTGCCAGTCTTTCCTGTAACACTGATCTGCCAGTTCTCCCTGAGGCAGGCGTCTACCAGTCCTTCCTGTTATGTTTTCTAAGTTAGGTTATTTACATACGAATAAAAACGCATATTTAACCGCAAATAAATTAAAAACCATGTGCGACATTTCTACCATCAGGAAACACACAAATCTTCAAGAGCATCATATGAAATTAAAACAAACAACTATATTTCCCAATATTTTCACGATTTTTTGGAGGGTTTTCAAGCACTTTATTTTTGCAACAAATTCCAATTTTTCCACTAAGACAGCCTGGTTACGACTTCGAACCGTCGAGTCTTTCTTTGTTTTGAGACTAATCCTTACGCTGGCTTAACAGTTCACCCCGTACAACAATGCACACACCATAATACAATGTAATTTTATCTGCACTCCAGAATATCTGCACTCCAGAATACCTGCACTCCAGAATACCTGCACTCCAGAATACCTGCACTCCAGAATACCTGCACTCCAGAATACCTGCACTCCAGAATACCTACACTCCAGAATACCAGCACTCCAGAACATCTGCACTCCAGAACACCTGCACTCTAGAACACATGCAATCTCTAAAACGTCTTCCATAATGTTATACAGTCAGTTGTCTCAAAAAAGTCCTATGTATAAAGCGATTTTTTGTAAATGCATTTGAAAGAGGGCGTCCAAAAAATTGACCAGCACGTGGGAAGACTTTAATAGTGCCTGCTGAACAATTCTGGATATAGTACCTTTTCAATTGAATTTGGAAAAAAAGTAGTCCTATGCAAAATAGCCTTGAAAGAGAGCCTATCGTACTAATTTGTTGCGAATTTCATGTCTATCGTAGACCTTAAAAGAGTCATCCAGCGCCTTGGTAATGGGAAGTAATTAGGTTTGATCTAGGGAAGGAATGAGCAGGTCTTTTTTATCCTGTCGACAGAAGCCTAGTTAGTCTTGATGTCTCCGTAATTATATGAGCTATTCAGCCTGACATCAGGATGACAGGAAAGTAATCAAAGAGACCAACATCATACATCATCTTGAGCTTCGACAGCGTGTTAAAAAGTCTAAAGTGTGTTAAAAAGTCTAAATTGTGTTAGGAATTCAAAGTGTGTTAGGAAGTAAACTCACAAGGCACACAGAATCACAAATACACGGCTCTTGTGAGAGGCAGCAAGACACTGCTGCCTCTTACAGGTGCTGCATCAACAAAACTTGTCACCATGCTTCTACAGCAAGACACTCTTATAGCTGTTGCATAAACACCACTGGTCATGCTTCTACAACAAGACACTACTACCTCTTACATCTGCTGCATCAACACCACTGGTCATGCTTCAACAACAAGACACTACTGCCTCTTACTGCTGCTGCATCAACACCACTGGTCATGCTTCAACAACTAGACACTACTGCCTCTTACATCTGCTGCATCAACACCACTGGTCATGCTTCAACAACTAGACACTACTGCCTCTTACATCTGCTGCATCAACACCACTGGTCATGCTTCTACAACAAGACACTGCTCTCTTACTGCTGCTGCATCAACACCACTGGTCATGCTTCTACAACAAGACACTGCTCTCTCTTACTGCTGCTGCATCAACACCACTGGTCATGCTTCAACAACAAGACACTACTGCCTCTTACATCTGCTGCATCAACACCACTGGTCATGCTTCAACAACAAGACACTACTGCCTCTTACATCTGCTGCATCAACACCACTGGTCATGCTTCAACAACAAAACACTACTGCCTCTTACATCTGCTGCATCAACACCACTGGTCATGCTTCAACAATTAGACACTACTACCTCTTACATCTGCTGCATCAACACCACTGGTCATGCTTCAACAACAAAACACTACTGCCTCTTACATCTGCTGCATCAACACCACTGGTCATGCTTCAACATCTAGACACTACTACCTCTTACATCTGCTGCATCAACACCACTGGTCATGCTTCAACAACTAGACACTACTGCCTCTTACATCTGCTGCATCAACACCACTGGTCATGCTTCAACATCTAGACACTACTACCTCTTACATCTGCTGCATCAACACCACTGGTCATGCTTCAACAACTAAACACTACTGCCTCTTACATCTGCTGCATCAACACCACTGGCCATGCTTCAACAACAAGACACTACTGCCTCTTACATCTGCTGCATCAACACCACTGGTCATGCTTCAACAACTAGACACTACTGCCTCTTACATCTGCTGCATCAACACCACTGGTCATGCTTCAACAACAAGACACTACTGCCTCTTACATCTGCTGCATCAACACCACTGGTCATGCTTCAACAACTAGACACTACTGCCTCTTACATCTGCTGCATCAACACCACTGGTCATGCTTCAACAACTAGACACTACTGCCTCTTACATCTGCTGCATCAACACCACTGGTCATGCTTCAACAACAAGACACTACTGCCTCTTACATCTGCTGCATCAACACCACTGGTCATGCTTCAACAACTAGACACTACTGCCTCTTACATCTGCTGCATCAACACCACTGGTCATGCTTCAACAACTAGACACTACTGCCTCTTACATCTGCTGCATCAACACCACTGGTCATGCTTCAACAACTAGACACTACTGCCTCTTACATCTGCTGCACCACCAACACTGGTCATGCTTCAACAACTAGACACTACTGCCTCTTACATCTGCTGCACCACCAACACATGCTCTTCGCTGCACTAGCAGGATCAGTAGTATTGAAGCTGAGGGCATTACAGAATGGCAGGTCTTGCTCACAAATATGGCAGAAAGACGCTAGGTGCAGGAGACACGTTTATTGTAGACGGATTAAAAACAATCACCAACCACCATGACCACCACTACCACCACCCACAACACCACAACTACCTCCAACACCACATCCACCACCGCTTTCACCACCACCACAAACACTACCACCTCCGCCTTAACACCATCACCACTTCCGCTACCACCACTTCCAACGTCACTATCTTCATTACTACCACCTCCAACACTACTACAACAACCACCATCACCAGCACCTCCACTAACATACCTCCAACACCACCATCACCATCTTCACTACCACTACAACACCACCACCTCCAACATTTCTACAAGAACCACCGTCCCCACCACAACACGACCACTACCACCACCAACAATGCGATCACTACCACCAACACGACTACTACCACCACCCACACAATCCCCATCACCTCTGCTATCACCATCACTTACACCACCACCACCACAACCACTCCTCGACTATCATCACCACCTACACCACGACTACAACCACCACCTCCACTACCACCAACAACACGACCACTACCACCACCACCACCCACACCACGATCACAACCTCCAACACCCACAACACGACCACTACTGCCACCACCCACACCACGACCACTACCACCATCACCACGACCACAACTACCACCCACTACCACCAACAACAACACGACCACTACCACCACCACCCACAACACTTACCACTACCACCCACACCACAACCACCATCACCTCCACTATCACCACCACCCACACCACCACATCCTCCACTATCACCACTATCACCTCCATTATCACCACCACCATCACCTCCACTATAACCACCACCTCCACTATCACCACCACCACTATCACCACCACCACCTCCACTATCACCACCACACCCACCATCACCTCCACTATCACCACCACCCACACCACCACGATCACCACCACCACCTCCCTCCACTATCCTCACCACCACAACCACCATTACTTCCACTACCACCACCATCACCTCCACTTTCACCACCACAACAACCACCATCACTTCCACTACCAACACCATCACCTCCACTATCACCACCACAACAACCACCATCACTTCCACTACCACCACCATCACCTCCACTTTCACCACCACAACAACCACCATCACTTCCACTACCACTACCATCACCTCCACTTTCACCTACACAACAACCACCATCACTTCCACTACCAACACCATCACCTCCACTATCACCACCACAACAACCACCATCACTTCCACTACCAACACTATCACCACCACCCACACCACCACCACAACCACCATCACTTCCACTACCACTACCTCCAACATCACCTATGCTTCACCTGTGACCAGTTCTGAAGGTTGGTCAACCTTCACAGCCCCATGTGAGACCAGGCTTCCCTGTAGACAGCCTAGTCAACCAGGCTGTTAGTGCTAGGGGTCCGCAGACTCACATAACTATCACAGCCGGACTAGATCTGCAAGTATAGAAGGAAGTTCTTCAACCTACATTTCAGACATACTTCTGATATGTGCTGGTGGTATGTTGAAGCTTCTTAAGCCACAGATGTAACAAAGCGTTCTTTAACTATACCCATGACCTCCCTCTTCTTCACTAGGTTTATTCAACACTTTTATCCACATTTTTCAGTCCAATAATATGTGTAGGTGGGGGACCAGACCTCTAGTATCATGTATTATCAAACACGTCTCTTCTTCATTTCAGAGAGAACAATCCAAGTGCTTTAAGTCATTCCCAATAGTTTAAATGTTTTACTGATTCTATACGAGCTGTGCAACGCTGCAACGCTGCTATCAGTCTCTCATCATAATATAAATGTTACACAAGTTGATGAGTAAGACATACGTGCAACACTAAGTATTTTCACTGCCGAAATGCTGTTGTAGCAGCCTTCATAAGTCGAATACGTAAGTGAATACATCACTGAAGACAGTAGAACTGGAGAGGTAACATTTAGGTGTCTAGTCCTTCAGCCTTGATAGAAGGTTGTGAATCCTTAGCTTAAAGCAGATGCATGAGGTCAGAGACTTACTGGGGCAGGAAGTAGTTTTTGTTACTGCATTATTCATAAGTCTTTTACATGTTCTTTAACTTCTATATGATATGATCTACCTTCGTTCTGTATACTGTGCTCGTTGAAGGTGTCATTCCTTCCATAATGAAGAAATTAAAATTTGTCACTAATGAACATCATGAAATTTTCGTTTGTCCATTGAAAGACTTTGCTGATATCTGTTTGTAGTTATTGTGTCTACTACATAGGTGAATTGTATATTTATTTTGGTATTATCTGCAAATATGATAAGCTGTGGTTAGTGTTCTAGTCTATGTTTGCTGTGAGGATGCAAAACAGTGATGGTGCTAGGACCGTGTCCTGGGGTGCTGAACCTTTTACGTTGCCGAGACTGGACTTGGTTCACTAGCACTCTGTGATCTGTCAGAAATTTGAATCTTCATTCCCCCAGTCTTCCTCTTATACTTGTTGGTAACAGTGCGCGACCTGTTACTGCATGGTAACATCTGTCAAATACCTATACAAAATCGCCGTTGCTTACCTTACCATTTTGTTTACCTTCGCAAGACCTCCGTAATTTTCTCAGCTTTTTATCTCTGCAACGGGAGCGGGACTCTAACGTTCTGGATTAAACACTTCCTCACCATCAAGACATCATTTTAAAATATATACACACATTAAAAATAATAAGCGTTAATCACGTATGAGCTAAACAGCCCTGACAAGGCAAGACAAATGATTAGTAACTATGGTTGTGTCTTCACTGACTGGTGAGATTGGTCAGAGAGTCTGGTTAGAACAGACTGGTCAGTTTGAGACTGGTGAGAGAGACTAAGTTAGAGATACCGAGACATGAGTGGTACACGGAGGCTCCAGTCTACTTCCACTTCTGCTGAATTACCCACACGGGTTTGAAGCTTTATATAAAAAAATAGCTTTGTAACAAAAAAAAAACACAAAGAAAATTTGTCCCTGTGTATTATATATTTTTTCAAAGAGTATCATGTCTAGCTGCTGTGATGTAGCCAGCTGGTGAGTGATGGTGTTGATGTAGCCAGCTGGTGAGTGATGGTGTTGATGTAGCCAGCTGGTGAGTGATGGTGTTGATGTAGCCAGCTGGTGAGTGATGGTGTTGATGTAGCCAGCTGGTGAGTGATGGTGTTGATGTAGCCAGCTGGTGAGTGATGGTGTTGATGTAGCCAGCTGGTGAGTGATGGTGTTGATGTAGCCAGCTGGTGAGTGATGGTGTTGATGTAGCCAGCTGGTGAGTGATGGTGTTGATGTAGCCAGCTGGTGAGTGATGGTGTTGATGTAGCCAGCTGGTGAGTGATGGTGTTGATGTAGCCAGCTGGTGAGTGATGGTGTTGATGTAGCAAGCTGGTGAGTGATGGTGTTGATGTAGCCAGCTGGTGAGTGATGGTGTTGATGTAGCCAGCTGGTGAGTGATGGTGTTGATGTAGCCAGCTTGTGAGTGATGGTGTTGATGTAGCCAGCTGGTGAGTGATGGTGTTGATGTAGCCAGCTGGTGAGTGATGGTGTTGATGTAGCCAGCTGGTGAGTGATGGTGTTGACAACGATGATTCTGAAGAGGCAGGTTGCATTCCTGCCATTGACGTACTCACCTAATTGTGGTTGCAGGGGCCGAGACTTAGCTCCTGGCCCCGCCTCTTTATTGACCGCTACTAGGTCCTCTCTCTCCCTGCTCCATGAGCTTTATCATACCTCGTCTTAAAGCTATGCATGGTTCCTGCCTCCACTACATCACTTGCTAGACTATTCCACTTCCTGACAACTCTATGACTGAAGAAATACATCTTAACATCCCTTTGACTCGTCTGAGTCTTCAACTTCCAATTGTGACCCCTTTTTTCTGTGTCCCCTCTCTGGAACATCCTGTCTCTGTCCACCTTATCTATTCCACGCAGTATTTTGTATGTCGTTATCATGTCTCCCCTAACCCTCCTGTCCTCCAGTGTCGTCAGGCCGATTTCCCTTAACCTTTCTTCATAGGACATTTCCCTTAGCTCCGGAACTAACCTTGTTGCAAACCTTTGCACTTTCTCTAATTTCTCGACGTGCTTGACCAGGTGTGGGTTCCAAACTGGTGCTGCATACTCCAATATGGGCCTTGACGTACACATTGTACAGTGTATTGAACGATTCCTTACTAAGGTATCGGAACGCTATTCTCAGGTTTGGCAGGTGCCCATATGCTGCACCAGTTATCTGGTTGATGTGTGCTTCCGGTGACGTGCTCGGTGTTATACTCACCCCAAGATCTTTCTCCTTGAGTGAGATTTGCAGTCTTTGGTCACCTAGCCTATACTCTGTCTGCGGTCTTCTTTGCCCTTCCCCGATCTTCATGACTTTGCATTTGGCGGGGTTAAACTCGAGAAGCCAGTTGCTGGACCAGGTGTCCAGCCTGTCCAGGTCTCTTTGTAGTCCTGCCTGGTCCTCATCTGATTTAATTCTCCTCATTAACTTCACATCATCTGTGAACAAGGACACTTCTGAGTCTATCCCTTCCATCATGTCATTCACATATATCAAAAATTGCACTGGTCCTAGGACTGACCCCTGTGGGACCCCGCTCGTCACAGGTGCCCACTGTGATACCTCATCACGTACCATAATAAATAAGATAAGATAAGATTTCTTCGGATTTTTAACCCCGGAGGGTTAGCCACCCAGGATAACCCAATAAAGTCAGTGCGTCATCGAGGACTGTCTGTCTTATTTCCATTGGGGTCCTTAATCTTGTCCCCAGGCTGCGACCCACGCCAGTTGACTAACACCCAGGTACCTATTTGCTGCTAGGTGAACATGACAACAGGTGTAAGGAAAAACGTCGAAATGTTTCCACCCGCCGGGAATCGAACCCGGGCCCTAAATGTCAGGTATTCTCTGGTCCATTGCAGTGCCCTTCCTGTTATACGTGCCTGATCCTCTAGCTTCTGCACTAATCTCTTGTGAGGAACTGTATCGAAGGCCTTCTTGCAGTCCAAGAAAATGCAGTCAACCCACCCCTCCCTCTCATGTCTTACCTCTGTTACCTTGTCATAAAACTCCAAGAGGTTTGTGACACAGGATTTGCCTTCCCTGAAACCGTACTTGTGTGTGTGTGTTTGTGTGTGTGTATATATATATGTGTATATATATATATATATACATATATATATATATATATATATATATATATATATATATATATATATATATATATATATATATATATATATATATTTTTTTTTTTTTTTCAACAAGTCGGCGTCTCCCACCGAGGAAGGGTGACCCAAAAAGAAAGAAAATCCCCAAAAAGAAAATACTTTCATCATCATTCAACACTTTCACCACACTCATACATAATCACTGTCTTTGCAGAGGAGCTCAGATACGACAGCTGAGAAAAGTCCCTCCCAGCTGTCACTATCTCAGACCCTCCTTTAAAGTGCAGGCATTGTACTTCCCATTTCCAGGACTCAAGTCCAACTAAATCAATTAACTGGTTTCCTGAATCCCTTCACAAAATGTTACCCTGCTCACACTCCAACAGATCGTCATGTCCCAAAACCATTCGTCTCCATTCACTCCTATCTAACACGCTCACATGCTTGCTGGAAGTCCAAGCCCTCGCCCACAAAACCTCCCTTCCCTCCAACCTTTCTAGGACGACCCCTACCCCGCCTTCCTTCCCTACAGATTTATACGCTCTCCAAGTCATTCTACTTTGATCCATTCTCTCTAAATGACCAAACCACCTCAACAACCCCTCTTCAGCTCTCTGACAAATACTTTTAGTAACTCCACACCTTCTCCTAATTTCCACATTCCGAATTTTTTGCATAATATTTACACCACACATTGCCCATAGACAGGACATCTCCACTGCATCCAGCCTCCTCCTCGCTGCAGCATTTGCAACCCATGCTTCACACCCATATAAGAGTGTTGGTACCACTATACTTTCGTACATTCCCTTCTTTGCCTCCATGGATAACGTTTTTTGTCTCCACAGATACCTCAATGCACCACTCACCTTTTTTCCTTCATCAATTCTATGGTTAACCTCATCCTTCATAAACCCATCCGCTGACACGTCAACTCCCAAATATCTGAAAACATTTACTTCTTCCATAATCCCTCTCTCCAATGTGATATCCAATTTTTCTTTATTTAAATCGTTTGATACCCTCATCACCTTACTCTTATCTATGTTCACTTTTAACTTTCTACCTTTACACACTCTCCCAAACTCGTCCACTAACCTTTGCAACTTTTCTTTAGAATCTCCCATAAGCACAGTATCATCAGCAAAAGTAACTGTGTCAACTCCCATTTTGCATTTTATTCTCCATAATTTAATCCCACCCTCTCCCCAACACCCTAGCATTTACTTCTTTACAACCCCATCTATAAATATATTAAACAACCATGGTGACATTACACATCCCTGTCTAAGACCTACTTTTACCGGGAAGTAATCTCCTCTCTCCTACACACCCTAACCTGAGCCTCACTATCCTCATAAAAACTCTTTACAGCCTTCAGTAACTTACTACCTATTCCATACACTTGCAACATTTGCCACATTGCTCCCTATCCACTCTATCATATGCCTTTTCTAAATCCATAAATGCAATAAAAACTTCTCTACCTTTATCTAAATACTGTTCACATATATGCTTCACTGTAAACACTTGATCTACACATCCCCTACCCACTCTAAAGCCTCCTTGCTCATCTGCAATCCTACTCTCTGTCTTACCTCTAATTCTTTCAATAATAACCCTGCCATACACTTTACCTGGTATACTCAGTAAACTTATTCCCCTATAATTTTTACACTCTCTTTTATCCCCTTCCCTTTATATAAAGGAACTATACATGCTCTCTGCCAATCCCTAGGTACCTTCCCTCTTTCATACATTTATTAAACAAAAATACCAACCACTCCAGCACTATATCCCCCTGCTTTTAACATTTCTGTCATGATTCCATCAATTCCAGCTGCTTTACCCCTTTCATTCTACGTAATGCCTCACGCACCTCCCCCACACTCACATCCTGCTCTTCTTCACTCCTAAACGATGTTGTACCTCCCTGACCAGTACATGAAATTACCGCCTCCTCTTTTCATCGACATTTAAAAGTTCCTCAAAATATTCCCGCCATCTACCCAATACCTCCAGCTCCCCATCTACTAACTCCCTACTCTGTTTTTAACTGACAAATCCATTCGTTCCCTAGGCTTTCTTACCTTGTTTATCTCACTCCAAAATGTTTTCTTGTTTTCAGCAAAATTTCTTGACAGAGCCTCTCCCATTCTTTCATCCGCTCTTCTTTTGCACTCTCTCACCACTCTCTTCACTTTTCTTTTACTCTCCATATACTCTGCTCTTCTATTAACACTTGTGTTTTGTAAAAACCTCTCATAAGCTACCTTTTCTCTTTTATCACACCCTTTACTTCTTCATTCCACCACTCACTCCTCTTTCCTCCTGCACCCACCCTCCTATAGCCACAAACTTCTGCCCCACATACTAATACTGCATTTTTAAAACTATCCCAACTCTCTTCAACCCCCCCACTACTCCTACTTGCACTAGCCCACCTTTCTGCCAATAGTTGCTTATATCTCACCCTAACTTCCTCCTCCCTTAGTTTATACACTTTTACCTCTCTCTTACTTGCTGTTGCCATTTTCTTTTGTCCCATCTACCTTTTACTCTAACTGTAGCTACAACCAAATAATGATCTGATATATCCGTTGCCCTCTATAAACATGTACATCCTGAAGCCTACTCATCAACCTTTTATCCACCAATACATAATCCAACAAACTACTTTCCTTACTTGCTATATCATACCTTGTATATTTATTTATCCTCTTTTTCATAAAATATGTATTACTTATTACCAAACCTCTTTCTACACATAGCTCAATTAATGGTTCCCCATTTACATTTACCCCTGGCACCCCAAATTTACCTACTACTCCATCCACAACATTTTTACCCACTTTAGCATTAAGATCCCCAACCACAATTACTCTCTCACTTGGTTCAAAACTCCCAACACACTCACTCAACATTTCCCAAAATCTCTCTCTCTCCTCTACACCTCTCTCTTCTCCAGGTGCATAAACACTTACTATAACCCACTTTTCACATCCAACCTTTATTTTACTCCACATAATCCTTGAATTTATACATTTATATTCCTTCTTTACCTGCCATAACTGATTATTCAACATTATTACCACTCCTTCTTTAGCTCTAACTCTATTTGAAACCCCTGATCTAATCCCATTTATTTCTCCCCACTGAAACTCTCCTACCCCTTCAGCTTTGTCTCACTTAAAGCCAGGACATCCAGCTTCTTTCATTCATAACATCTACAATCATCTCTTTCTTATCATTCGCACAACATCCACGCACATTCAAACATCCCACTTTGACGGTTTTCTTCTTCTTCTTTTAGTAAGCTATACAGGAAAAGGGGTTACTAGCCCATTGTTCCCGGCATTTTAGTTGACTTTACAACACGCATGGCTTACGGAGGAAAGATTCTTATTCCACTTCCCATGGATATGAAAGGGAAAAGCAATAAGAACAAGAACTATTAAGATAAAATCAAAGAAAACTCAGATGAGTGTGTATACATAAACGTGTACATGTTTGCGTAGTGTGACCTAAGTGTAAGTAGAAGTAGCAAGGCGTACCTGAAATCTTGCATGTTTATGAGACAGAAAAAGACACCAGCAATCCTACCATCATGTAAAACAGTTTCAGGTTTCTGTTTCACAGTCACCTGGCAGGATGGTAGTACCTCCCTGGGTGGTTGCTGTCTACCAACCTACTATATATATATATATATATATATATATATATATATATATATATATATATATATATATATATATATATATATATATAGGTATGTTTTATTACATAATATGGTACAAAAGATTTGAGAGATAGATTGTTGATATAAAGATGGCATATACAGTACACGAGGTGAGAGATACATGTCTAGTACATATTGTTACATCTTTGTCACTGATTATAATGCGAAAATCTCATCCAGCTCTTCCGAGCTGGTGCGCGTGCCCAGAATACAGCATGCATTACCCCTCTGAACAGCAGCGCTGAGTCGCTGGAACAGAAAACTAGCTGCCCTGGGATCCCTAGTTACCCTGTTGAGTCTTTTGCCCAGCTCCTTGAGGAACTTAGATGCACTCTTTCCCCATGAGCCAAGGGTCTCTGAGCCTATGGGAACAAACATATAATGATGGGCAAGTTCTCCATATTTTCTCGACTTCTGGGACTCCCTGAAGGTGGCAGCAGCCCCTCCTTCCTCCCTGGTGTACTGGAGATAGGTATCAGCCAAGGTAGATGCACATGTGTAGTCCCACACCACCTGCTTGCTATTTTGGCTTAAATAGCAACGCTCACCTTGCCATATTAGACAAGTGAAAATTTGTGTATGCAATAATTTCGCCACAATCATTCTGAACATAGCGAAAAAAATATATTTCATTGTGTTTGTTTATTATTAAATTAATGTTAACGAATCTAAAATATATTTAGTTGGGTTAGGCTAAATTAAATTGCGCTTGTTGTAATAAGGTTAGGTAGGTTTTCAAAGTTTCTCTTGGTACAAAATTATAAATTCTTATATTAACATAAATGAAAAAATATATCTTTAAACGTATAAGAGAAAATTTTAGAAAGGACTTAATTTTAGATGAGTTCTTGCTAATTGACCAGTTTTACCTAATCGGCACGACATATATATATATATATATATATGCGCAATAAGATCACAGTAAAGAGGAGATATCACAATATACAGAACAACCACTATGAAAAAAATAGTGAAATTAAAAGCGCTTTCGTGATTTGTCACATTATCAAGGAACTATATAAAAGAAGCCGAGACTTACTGAACCCATGATACGGAAACGTCTAGCCTGGGTTAAGAATCACATTCATTATACTTCTGACCAATGGGAGCAGGTAATAATTACATTTGGCGACTCAGTTCATTTGTCGTTCATAAAGGAATATTAATTATAAGTAAAATGACAATTCTATTTGAAAAAAATAAGATACCTTGTGTATTGTTGCAGGAGGTGCTCTCTGATGAGTCAACCATGGCAGTGCTGGATGACATTGTTCTGACTGTAAGAACATAAGAACATAAGCAAGAAGGAACACTGCAGCAGGCCTACTGGCCCATGCGAGGCAGGTCCAATTCTCCCACCGACTTAAGCCAATGCCTTGGCCGCCTAGTCAGGTCAGTCACATTCACTTAAGGGAGGAGCACGGCATCTGACCTAGTAGCACAAGCTAGTCAGGTCTAACTCACACCCACCCACACCCACGAAGGCGGTCAGGTGAGAAATTTATGCCTGAATGTCTAAAGACGGTCAAATTTCCTCAGAAGAATCATGGTGTTGGAGCAGCCATCTCCGTTGATGGAAAAAGTTGTTTGAACATAGTTGAGGGTACTATGAAGCAGGTTAAGTATATAGAAGTACTACAACGACAATTACTGCCTCATATAAGGGATTGGTGTGGTGATGGACGCTGGATATACCAACAACACTCAGCCCCATGTCACACGGCAATGTCAGTAAAGACATTGTGTGCACAAAATGGTACTGAGCCGCTCACATGGACTGGAAATTACTCCGACATGATTCCTATTGAGAGTTTATGGTTTGTATTGAAGGATGAAATACACGAAGTTCCCATTACGCCTATAGTGCACCTCAAAGAACGCCTTAATAAGGTTTTGTTTCATTCTGCCAGAATAAAGGAACTGGCTTGCCCACACGTGTAAAAGCACTTATGGATGCTACGACTGGTCAAACCAAATATTAATAAATTTTAAATAGTTGACGTGTACTAGTATATAAAAATAAATCCATTTTCAGTCAGTGAAATTGGTTTAATTGACCTTTTGGTAGAAAAATGTTGAATTTAAAAAAAATCCATAATAATTATGCCAGTACTGTACACACATACACACACACACTTTTAAAGATATTTTTTTTTCATTTACGTTAATGTAAAAATTAATAATTTTGTACCAAAAGAACCTTAGAAAACTTACCTAACTTTATCATAAGAAGCGCAATTTAATTCAGCCTAATCAAACTAAATATATTTTAGATAAATTTACAATAATTTAATAATATACAGACACAATGAAATATACTTTTCTTCGTTAGATTCAGAATGATTTTCGCGAAATTACTGCATACATTTTTTCGCTTTCCTTATTCGGCAAGAAGAGCGTTGCTATTTAAGGCAAACTCGCAAGTTTTACCTATTCGGCACAACATATATATATATATATATATATATATATATATATATATATATATATATATATATATATATTTCTTTTAACAAAACATTTATAATAACTAGAAGTGATGTTTTCCTCCCACCAATGATCTCTGTCTCTCTCACCAGAATATAATAACAACACAAGTTCGTTAATGGCAGGAAAATCGTAAAACCTTCATTGTCGGTGTTCTATTATGCAGAGGAAGCAATTTAAAAGTGAGCGTCAACATAAACAAAAATTAACGTAATATATCTGAAAAACAAAAATATTTAATGATTAGAGAATATTTGAAGATCAGGTAAACCTGGAGAAAAAGATGATAAAAGACATTGAAGTGATCATTAACACATTAACACACAAACGAATTCCTTAAGTTCCTCAACCAGACCCACAACGTTGGCATCTAGTGCCACCTGGCACTGATATATTTTTTTGTAATGTGTGCAAAGTGTGGTTGTAGGGGTAGAGTCATAGCTCCTGGCCCCGCTTCCTCCATGAGCTTCATCGAACCTCTTCTTAAAGCTATGTATGGATCCTGCCTTCACTACATCACTCTCCAGATTGTTCCACTTTCTGACAACTCTATGACTGGAGAAATACTTCCTAACGTCGCTGTAACTCATCTGTGTTTTCAACTTCCAGTTGTGACCCCTTGTTCCAGTATCCCATCTCTGAATCATTCTGTCCCTATCCACTTTGTCAATTCCTCGTTTTTGTCCCCCATATCCCCTTTGTCCTCCAGTGTCGTCCTCGTAGAGCATACCCCTTAGCTTCGGGACTAGCCTTGTTGCAAACCTTTGCACTTTCTCTAATTTCCTGACGTGTTTGATCAGGTGTGGGTTCCATACTGGTGCTGCATACTCGAATATGGGCCTAACGTACACAGTGTACAGTGTCTTGAAGGTCTCCTTACTTAGATGTCCAAACACTATTCTTAGGTTTTCCAGGCGCCCATATGCTGCAGCAGTTATTTGGTTGATGTGCGTCTCAGGAGATGTGCTCGGTATGATGCAGCCTTTGACCTACTAGGCTATACTCCGTCTGCGGTCTTCTTTGTCCTTCCCCATACTGCATGTCGGACCAGGCTTGCAGCCTATCCAGATCTCCTTGTTGGCTTACCTGATCCTCGTCCACTTGTATTCTCCTCATTAGCTTCATTCGTCTGCAAACAGAGACACCACTGAATCTATCCCCTCTGTTATGTAATTCACATATACTAAAAACAGCACCGGACCTAGGACTGACCCTTGTGAACACATGCACCCACTCTGACACCTCACGTACCAACACACGCTGTTTCCTTCCTGTCAGTTATTCCCTGATACATTGCAGTACTTTCCCTGTTATTCCTGCCTGCTCCTCAAGCTTTTCAACCAGTTGTGTGTGTGTACCCACCTAATTGTACTTACCTAATTGTGGTTGCAGGGGTCGATTCACAGCTCCGCCTCTTCACTGGTTGCTAGTAAGTCTCCTCTCTCCCTGCTCCATGATCTTTACCATACCTCTCCTTAAATCTATGTATGGATCCTGCCTCCACTACATCATTTTCCAGACTTTTCCACTTCCTGACAACTTCCTAACATCCCTGTGACTCATCTGAGTCTTCAACTTCCAGTTGTGACCCCTTGTTGCTGTGTCCCATCTCTGAAACATCCTGGCCCTATCCACCTTGTCAATTTCTCTCAGTATTTTATATGTCGTTATTATATGCACCCTATCTCTCCAGTCCTCCAGTGTCGTCAGGTCGATTTCTCTTAACCTCTCCTCGTAGGACATACCCCTTAGCTCCGGGACTAGTCTTGTTGCAAACCTTTGCACTTTAATTACTTGACGTGCTTGGCCAATGTGGGCCTGACGTACACGATGTACAGAGTCTTGAACGATTCACACAAAAGCATACCATTAAAGAGACACATCTCGATGTACGCACGCACTGCACGCACACACACGCACGCACACACACACACACACACACACACACACACACACACACACACGGGGCCAGGAGCTATTAATAAACCCCTGCAACCACAATTATGTGAGTACACACTTTTTTTTTGTGTGTGTGTGCGGTGCGTGCGTACATCAAGGTGTGTGTCTGGGATTGTGTGCTTTTGTGTACATGCAACGAGCTGTGCCTGCGGGGATCATGCATGTGAGAGAGAGAGAGAGAGAATATATTACTCATTTACATGTACAACATAATAGTGTTATCTTCAGTAATTACTTTGCTATATAATATTTAAAAGCTTCCAGTGGTTTTAGCATCTGCTACATACTCTTAGATCCCATCCCATCCACCCGAAGTTTCGCTCAAGAAGGGCTTTGTCGAGTCATGATAAAGCTCTACTTCACCGAAACGTTGTCCTAATGGGGACCTGCTCTGCTCTCTCTGCATATTAAGGATATTTATAGCAGCTCTGCTTCCAGCCACCAATATAGATATATAAGAGTATGTATAAACAGTGACTGTGTAAGCAGACTTGTAGAGAGATACAGTGAGAGTGTCAACAGACTTGTAGAGATAAACAGTAGAGTGTAAGCAGACTTGCAAAGAGATATACAATGAAAGTGTAAGCAGACTTGCAGAGATATACACTGAGAGTGTAAGCAGACTTGCAGAGAGATATACACTGAGAGTGTAAGCAGACTTGCAGATATATACACTGAGAGTGTAAGCAGACTTGCAGAGAGATATACAGTGAAAGTGTAAGCAGACCTGCAGAGAGATATGCAGTGAGAGTGTAAGCAGACTTGCAGAGAGATAAAACAGCGTAAAACATATGTCAAGAACACTGGCATAAAATTTTAATATACCAGATTACTCAACATTCTGTTTATCAGGTCTCTAACTGACTACTATGCTCTACTTCTATCAACTACTACTATAATACACTAAATAAGCTAGAAGTAATCCTGATGCCCATATGTGAACTAGTCATTAACATAAGGGACGAATATAATTTTATATAGTTGATGAAATAATTGTATAGCTTCTTGTATCTTAAAAGAGCATGATAATTCTATAATTTTACATCAACGCGGTCTATAACATGCCACCTAATGTCAACAACATAGTAATTCATAGCCAATACACTATTTTTTTAATTTTCAAACCAAGTTTGGTTTGATAATACACCCAGTAACATGTTCCACATTCACTGACACACCATAATACAAATAAAATACTAACCACCAATCATGGTAAAGCAAACGAGAACCGATGTTCCTCAAAACCTCGACACTAGAAACATTTACTCTATGTATACATACAACCAGTCAAGTATACAAAAGCAATTTGATCATGCAAATTTCTAGCATGAAAGTAAACAACTGACTAAATCCAACACTAAATGAGGTGGCTGCACTTAAGACTGGCAACCAAGACACAGGTGTGATCGTCTGTGGCCCCATATCTGATCTTTTCATTCCACGGTCTTTTCAAAATACAGTAGGAAACATATAATAGCTATTAAAATCGGCCTAGACACTGCATAGAGCAAATACTTTCCTATCTGGTTTATCTGGATACCTTCTATATAAGAAATATCTATCACGGAAGTTAGATCAAGCCGGAAGTTGAGCTATAACTGAGCATCTCCTACTTAACATTGCCAAAAACCATTTTGACTGAGAATAATAGGTCCTAAAGAGTACAAAATACAAATGCTCAAAAGACCCAGAAACCCTTGCTTTTCGCATTATGAACTACTCAGATGAGAAAGCTGTGTGTTGGAAAGCATAGACCGTCTAGTAGACTGCGACAGTGGCAGAATTGTTCAATTGCATCAGACAAATGCAGATGCCACAAGTGACTTCAAGAGCCAATGGAATGAAATACTTGTACCTGTATAACAACTACATCCAGTCTGTAGTACTTGAACCTCTGTAACTATTACATCCAGTCTGTAGTACTTGAACCTCTGTAACTATTACATCCAGTCTGTAGTACTTGAACCTCTGTAACTATTACATCTAGTCTGTAGTACTTGAACCTCTGTAACTATTACATCTAGTCTGTAGTACTTGAACCTCTGTAACTATTACATCCAGTCTGTAGTACTTGAACCTCTGTAACTATTACATCTAGTCTGTAGTACTTGAACCTCTGTAACTATTACATCTAGTCTGTAGTACTTGAACCTCTGTAACTATTACATCTAGTCTGTAGTACTTGAACCTCTGTAACTATTACATCCAGTCTGTAGTACTTGAACCTCTGTAACTATTACATCCAGTCTGTAGTACTTGAACCTCTGTAACTATTACATCCAGTGTGTAGTACTTGAACCTCTGTAACTATTACATCCAGTGTGTAGTAATTAAACCTCTGTAACTATTACATCCAGTCTGTGGTGCATGAACATGTGTACTCAAGCCAGGTTAACTACGGGTTGCCCTGGCTTGTCTACTAGTCATCCTGGCTTGCCTGCGGGTCACCCTGACTTAACTACAGGTCATCCTGACTTAACTACAGGTCATCCTGACTTAACTACAGGTCATCCTGACATGACTGCGGGTCACCCTGGCTTAACTAAAAGTTACCCTGGCTTGCCCCACACCAGAAGACCCAACACGGTGTCCCCACGGTGTAACTAGACACTATTCACTTTTTCCCTCTCATCTCTTGCGACGTCTCTCAGGAGCATGACTCCTGAAGGAGTCGTGGGGTCACGGGTGCCGAGGCAATGTGACCCTTGTGCCACACGGGGGTAAAGGTCATAACGGCCAGGCACCTTCCCTCGGCCCACCTGCCTCAAGGTCATTAATATACCTGACGAGCTCGTTGCCAAATAATAAAAACATATTAATGGGACATAACCGAGGGCACTAAAGCGATCACCAGGACCACACGCACTTGGCTTCACCCTTCCCATTATTCTTGTACTCTCAAGGCAGGAGCGGCCAACATGCATGCCACTGCCTTCTGCTTTACTAGTCTTGCTTCAAACACCTTGATAATATACAAATAACCGTCCTAGTCGGACGTTTCTCAGTCCGACTTGGACCATTTACAAAGTCACCCTAACACAAAGGAGGGGAGGGAGCCAGTATATATAGGCGAGGGGAACAAGGACGAGACCAAGAGAGGAAAAACAGAAGTAGTGGTAGTGGAAGTAGTAGTAGACGATAGTTCCTAATCTAGATAGTTCTTCTCAGCAGATAGCTTCGTTATGGACTGCCAAGCCCTCGGCTATCTGAGGCAATAGGCACATGTGCAACGCCTGGGTGTTTCACCAATCAGTGGCTCCTTCAGTGCAATACAGAGTTGATATACGAAGACAGTAGAATAGGTAATTAGTCGTACAGCTGGAGCCTAGTATTTAGTACCTTAGTCTAGATGAATCTTGATGAAATCAAATTCCTCAAGATAAAGTTACTAAATATCGGATTCCAGCCAGAGGGACTCATTACCTCATCTCTGACTGTCTTCGTACATCATTTCTGTATTGTACTGATAAAGCCACTGGTTAGCGTAATGTCTTCAAATGAAGATACCCAGGTGTTGTACATGTGTCTAATTCCTAATCTTGTCGGTATTGTATAGCAATATTGTAATTATTCTCGGCTATATGTCTTCCCCGTGTACTACCGTGTACTACCATGTACTACCTTCTACGTTTCTGCGGGAGTGAGGTCCGCCTAAGATTTTCAGTAAATTTATTTGCCTAATTAGTTTTACACGTGAACTACTGCGGCTTGGACATGTGGATGTGCGGTCATGTGGCCCACTATCGAAAAAAAGTTGATACTTCCTGCTCAAAGTCCTCAGCGTTTAACGTCAACCTTGGTCACCTGTAGTAGCCGCTAGTCGATTCAGGTCGCCGTCCCAGCGGCCCGGTTTCATATCAGGCCTTTTTCTTGATAGCCTGACCACAAAGGCTGTATGAAGGTAGGGTGCTGAAAATTCTTGGTCTCTTCACACTTATTATTTAGTTTATTTATTTGTTAAGCTTACAGTCCTGTCGACTACGCGCAAGTCTTTAAAGGCTACAACTCGTCTGTACACCAACAGACAAAATAATCCCCAGAATTCCGTATAGCACTACGTAAAAAAAGAAATGCACTACTCAGTCCCTTCAGCGCCCTCTCCTCCCTTCACTCACACTGTCCAGTATTCCAGATAATCGTAATAAATTATTGTAAATACCACAAGAGGGTGGACTTCGAACACAAGGCAAGAGTGCTGAAACTAGCAAGCCAGTGCTGGAATCAGAACAAGAGAGTGTTGAAACTAGCAAGCCAGTACTGGAATCAGAAAAAGACAGTGCCGAAACTAGCAAGCCAGTACTGGAATCAGAACAAGAGAGTGTTGAAACCAGCAAGCCAGTATTGGAATTTAGAACAAGAGAGTGTTGAAACTAGCAAGCCAGTACTGGAATCATCGACAGTGAGACTGAAGAACGACAATGGCACCGAGAGACGACCGTGGTACTGAAAGACGACCGTGACACTTAAGGAACGACCATGGCACTGAAGACACGACCGTGGCACTGAAGGAACGATCGTGGACCGAAGGAACGACCGTGGCACTAAAGAAACGACTGTGACACTGAAGAACGACCTTGACACTTAAGAACGACCATCGCACTGAAGAGACGGCTGTGGCACTGAAGGACGACCGCGGCACTGAAGAACGATCGTGGCACTGAAGGAACGACCGTGGAACTGAAGATACGACCGTGGCACTGAAGAGGCAACCGTGGCACTGAAGGAACGACCGTGGAACTGAAGGAATGACCGTGGCACTGAAGAGACGACCGTGGCACTGAAGGAACGACCGTGGCATTGAAAGAACGACCGTAGTACTGAAGAGACGGCCGTGGCACTGAAGAAACGACCGTAGCACTGAAGGAACGACCATGGCACTGAAGAACGACCATAGCACTGAAGGATGACCGTGGCTCTGAAGAACGACCATGGTACTGAAGAACGACCATGACACTGAAGAACGACCATGACTGAAGAACGACCATGGTACTGAAGAACGACCATGTCACTGAAGAACGACCATGATACTGAAGAACGACCATGGCACTGAAGAACGACCATGGTACTGAAGAACGACCATGGCACTGAAGAACGACCATGGTACTGAAGAACAACCATGGTACTGAAGAACGACCATGGTACTGAAGAACGACCATGGCGCTGAAGAACGATCATGGTACTGAAGAACGACCATGGTACTAAACAAAAAATGAAAACTGAGGAACAAGTAATGAACATTGAACAAAGAAATACCGAACACGGAACAGCGAACTAAATGAACGCTGAACAAAGAACGGACACTGAACAGAGAATAATAATGAACGCTGAACAAAGAATGAACGCTAAAGTGAAAACAAAATGAACACTACCCAGTGAACAATGAACAAAGAACGAACAAATGTTGCAAAAAACAATGAACAATGACTAAAGAATCATGAACACTGAACAAATTACAACAAAGAAACAGCGAACATTTAACGAAGAACAACGAACACTACCCAATGACTAAATAACAAATAATGAACGCTGCAAAGAACAAGGAAAACTAAACAATTTACAACGAACGGCGAACATCAAAGAAGCATCAATGAACAATGAACTCTGAACAATTACAAACAAAAAAACAAACGCTTGACTAACAATGCCTGGTTAACGGGAGCTATCAAATATGATAGTACCCAGGGACTATCAGCATGATAGTACCCAGGAACTATCGTTATGACAGTACCCAGGATCTACATGATAGTGCCCAGGAACTATCAACATGATAGTACCCAGGACCTATCAACATGGTAACACTCAGGACCTATCATTATGATAGTACCCGGGAACTATGATCATGAGAGTGCCCAGGAACTATCAAAGGAGTACCCAAGGCTTACAAATTCTTCAGTCGTGCCCAGGGCAAGGGCAGGAGTGAAGGCCCATTAACTCACAGGTCAACCACAAAGTTTGTCAAACACACGAGAGTGAGACAGACAGCACTAGAAATTTCAACTCTCTGGTAAGTACAAATCCAAGGTGTGACAAGTGCAGGAGAGGGTGGTGTGCTGTGGGTGGTGTGCTGTGGGTGGTGTTCTGTGGGTGGTGTGCTGTGGGTGGTGTGCTGTGGGTGGTGTGCTGTGGGTGGTGTGCTGTGGGTGGTGTGCTGTGGGTGGTGTTCTGTGGGTGGTGTGCTGTGGGTGGTGTGCTGTGGGTGGTGTGTTTGTGGGTGGTGTGCTGTGGGTGGTGTGCTGTGGGTGGTGTGCTGTGGGGTGGTGTGCTGTGGTGTGTGCTGTGGTGGTGTGCTGTGGTGGTGTGCTGTGGGTGGTGTGCTGTGGGTGGTGTGCTGTGGGTGGTGTTCTGTGGGTGATGTGCTGTGGGTGGTGTGGTGGTAGTGTCTTGTGGGTGGTGTGGTGGTAGTGTCTTGTGGGTGGTGTGGTGGTAGTGTCTTGTGGGTGGTGTGGTGGTAGTGTCTTGTGGGTGGTGTGGTGGTAGTGTCTTGTGGGTGGTGTGGTGGTAGTGTCTTGTGGGTGATCGTACAAGTGACGCACTAAGTGTTGATTGTACAAGTGACGCATGAAGGATGGTGGTGGGCAGGGGCGTAGCGGTAGCAAGGTGGTGGAAAGCAGGGGTGTAGCGGTGGCAAGGTGGTGGAAAGCAGGGGCGTAGCGGTAGCAAGGTGGTGGAAAGCAGGGGTGTAGCGGTGGCGACCAAGGGTGTAGCGGTGGCAAGGTGGTGGAGTGCATCATGGGTGACGTGTGGCACGGGGTCGTCCAGTGTTGGTAGTCCCTACTCGTCTTTCGGTGGCTTTATAACCCTACGCATGTTGTTTTAATTGTCATTACTGGTAATTAAGTCTCATAATTGCCAGACGCGATATCAATGTTGCATTCTTAAATACACACACACAATTGTGAAGGATATGGAATGACTGTCGTCATGAGTCGTCAAAAACTCTGAGCGAGGCTGGCAGCCTGGTGATGACATATTATCAGCATCACCTCTCTGTATTCACTTTTATCAGTCAGTCTTATTTGGTAAATGGTCTCCTCTTTCCCCTTCATCCTTAACACTTGGTTGTATGCAAAGCTTCATCACGACTTATAAAGGCCTACTCTCTACAAAGAGCGGAAGGCTGTCTAAAACAAAGCTTATTGAGCATTTGACAATGTGATGAGAAAGGATGGCATCTACAGACATAAAGCCAGGACTAAGATTCATATTAGGAAAGCTGTATATTATGGATGCTTCAACAAGAAGGCATCTGCGAAGGCTAGAAGAAGGGTAGACAGTTTTAGCAGAGGACCAGTCAATAGTATGATATGTGTCTTCTTCAGTGTTGTTGGCCTTAAAATAAAATACTAAGTAGCCTAACCCATGGCCCTGGCGCCTGTACTGTTTCTCATTCTTATAGCAGATACATCATTCTCTGCCATACCAAAACAAGCATGAATGTTGCTGTGGTAGAAGGAAGGAAACATTGCAGAAGATAATAAAGTCTTTCAGTGGCAAATGTAAAATATCTTGATGTTCAATGTTGACAAATTCCAACAACTCAGATATAATGAGAATGCAGAACTCGAAATACCAGAATAAAAAATACAAGAGGACCATCTTATGGAACGAAAGGAACATGTAAAAGACAAAGCACACAATAAGTAAATGCCACGAAGGCCAGGAAAATCATAGGGTGCATACTGAGAACTTTCAAAAGGAGAGAAATAAGGTTAATGGTGATAATATTTAAATCACTTGTGTTCTCAAGTCTAAAATATTGTTTTCTGACCACAGCTCCGTTCATGGCAGGAGATATATCTGAGCTGGAAAATGTACAAAGATCTTTTACTACCTATATAAAGCCAGTAGAGCATCTACCTGGGAAAACCTCTAAGTACTTGGATTGTACTATCTGAAGCGAATAGATACCCATTTGGCTATACATGGAAGATACTTGAGGGCCTAATCGAAAATCTACATACTACCATAACAGTGTACTTTAGTGAGACATGCGGAAATGCAAAATAGACCCACTGAGAAGCAGGTACAATGAGAGAGCATTGTGTTAACATCAGTGACCCAAGACTCTTCATCATACTACCAGCAGATATAAAAAATATTGCAGAACGAGTGTAGAAGTCTTCAAGAAGAAACTCGATCACTACTTCTACAAAGTGCCAAATCTGGCAGGCTTCTGATGTTGCTATGTGAGCCATCGGGTCGCCACCAGCAACAATCATGTTGAACAGGCAGTCAGCAAGAAAGACTGGCCTCAGGATGGGTTGCAAGAGTAAAATATCCCTCGAATCCAGTCACTGACACGCTTATTAAAACAACATAACTGATGTGACTATTAGAATTAACAACAACTGATGTGACTATTAGATAACAACAACTGACGTAACAAAATACTTTTTCACAAACATTGCAAGTAAATAGAGAGGACACGAACAATGCACGTTCTGATACCTTAACAGTCTTACACTGCAAGTAAACAGAGGACACGAACAATGCAGGTCCCGCTACTTTAATAATCTTACACTGCAAGTAAACAGAGAGGGCTCGAAAAATGCAAGTTTTGCTACCTTAATCTTACACTGTAAGTAAACATAAATGAGGCCACGAACAATGAAAGTACTGCAACACTTGCGACTTCAGCAGTCCTACAGTGCACTTAAAGAAGGACCTGACCACATATAATACAAATATTGCCACCTTATCAACATTCCTCCTAGATACCTTCCATGAGGACCACACAAGCAGCTCCCTCCTTCACCTGCCGCTCACCCCTGTACATCACCAACTCCACACCACAGATAACACAACTTAATAGTAGATCACAAGCAAGATACGAAAGCTTAATTGCCAGTTGGGAGCACTATAAAGAGAGCCGTATAGTTCACAGCTTAAGAGATTAAATAGGATTAACAGCTTGTCGTGAGCAGTTTCGTCCGGCCTAACAGCCAGCCACTCTTAATTGACAGTCACGGGATGCGATTTAAAGGATTATCTTAAGATTTTATCCGCCCACTATCCAATAACAATGAAATATAGTTATGTAAGGGAAGAAAAGAGACTCGTTGTAGAGCAAGTTTTTATTAGGACACTGTCTTGCTCTGTGCAGAGCTAAACCAATCCACATTGACTGATTAATTGTTTCGTCAGGAACTGCGTCCTGACACGGGTCTGAGGATCTGGAAGATGTCGATATAATTCAGCTGTTCTGTGGCCGCGATCAGGGTCTTGCTGTGGTCCCTGTGCGTTCCACGGCAAAACATTTTATGGACAGCAACGGGTTAAGGCCCTCAGGGCCCCCATCCACCAAGCCACAGAGCGAAAAGTTCTCACTTTAGAAGCTTCCTAAGCAACGGATGAAGCATAAATTGCACATAAATATCCAAATATCTTAACTGTGTTGGGGCCCTAGTGCCCACGCCTGGTGCGTGTGTCCATGTGTTCTTGCACGTAACCGTCCACAGGATGGTTACTGGGTGACCAACAAACTAACAGCCTCGTCGGCAAAGTCTAATCTAAATCTAAATCTGTCTTTCTCTTCACTGTGGCAGCAGTACGCCATTTGGATTCATAGTCATGCAAATTCTTAGGTACTTTAGATGAACTAGTTCAAATTATTTTACATATATTTTAGCGAGGTCAGGTCAGGCTGCTGTTAACTTTCGGTGGAAAAAAAATGTGGAAAAAAACATATAACTGTATTTCAGTTATATGTTTTGCAGTGAAGCCTTTAAAGTGGGGGAGGGGGTGCCTTATTGCCAATGATCTTCTGATCTAATGAACTGGACCTACCTTCCTCATCCTTGAATCAAGTGTGATTATCTCTCGCTTGCCCAGACGTTCTATGACTCTTACTAGTCACGCACCTCCCCAGGAAAATAACATTAAGAACTGACGGCAAATATTCCAGATATACAATTTATTAGTATCCTGCAGAGGTAAGACTGAATCGCCTACAGAAGACTGAGATTCCTGCAGAAGTAAGGATTTGAGTTTTAGTAACATTACCTGAATGCAGAGTTAAGGATTTCTTAAGGTGTATGAGCACATGTTACCTGGCTAACTTAATTAAGCAAGTGTCGTACCATTTAAAGTTGGAGAGAGAGGAAGAGAAAGATAGAAATGTACCGCGATCATTTACTGCCAAACAGAGCCAATAAAAATTCAAACTACTGGGAGAGAGAGAGAGAGAGAGAGAGAGAGAGAGAGAGAGAGAGAGAGAGAGAGAGAGAGAGAGAGAGAGAGAGAGAGAGAGATACCTGATAATATATTATATACATACAAGATACTTCAGCGCCTGGTCCCAAATAGACACACACATACATACACACACAATAACGTATTGGAGTGAGAATTATGGGAGTAAATTTAAAATCGATCCAGTGGAAAAATAGGGGCACTATGGGCACATATGTCAACATGCAAGGCCCAAGACTCTTCAACTTGCTACCAACAGATATCGGACATATTACCAAAATGAAAGTAGAAATTTTCAAGAGGAAACTGGGCCACTTCTTCCTCCAAGTACCAGATCAATCAGGCTGTATGGGCCAGCGGGTCACTAATAGCAACAACCTGGTAGAACTAGCAAACAACAAGGAAGCCTGGCCTCAAGCCTGCCTGGGTCGGCAGGGAAACCCTTGAAATCCACCACAGATAAGTTATGAGCGATGTTGTGGTGGTGGTGGCAGTGTGGTATTAATGGTGGAAGATGGTGGTGGTAGCGGTAGATGGTGGTAATGGTGTCAGATGGAGGAAAATAGTGAAAGTGATTGTGGAAGATGATGGTTTTACCAGTGACCTGTTTCGAGAGTTTTCCTACCCAGGTGGCTGGGCCTGCAGCCGGCTTATATATAAACTGTGGCATGCTAAGAGTATCTTACATTTTATTCTGCGTATGTCACACACCCATATAGGCATGTCATCTCGACCAGCGAACTAGATGATAAGAGTATAACGAGCGGGGCCCATTTGTTATACTAGCACCTTGGTTCAACCCAGCCAATCACAAGGAAACCCGCCGAAGTTGTGAAGCGATGCTGTACACTGGTGAAGCAACACTGGCAGACTTATCTCCGAGTCTGGTCGAAGACGGTTCCCACCATGTCTCTTGCTTGCAAACTGTCTATCTGTACATATCCTCTGTAAATACTGTATACATATAATTGCTTGCTGTTTGGTTAAGGAAATATATATAAGTATTTACTCACCGCTGACTTTTGCTCGTTCCTCGTTTCTATCTTGGTTATCATGTGCAGGCCACAAGACTACACTTGTGTTCGCAATGCCCATCACAGCCTGACTGATCTGGCACACCTTCACAATTGTGAAGACCTCACAATTGTTCTAGCAATATGTTTGATATATCCTGGCAGCAGGCCGAACAGTCGAGGCCCACAGATGTTGACACAGTGTCCTCTTGTGGTCACGCCGCCCCTGCTTTTCACTGGGTCGATTTTACTCTTCCATATCTTCTCCCATTACGTGGTTATGGTAGTGTGCAAGCTTCAGACTAAGCCCTCCACATATTAATCTCTCTCTCGCGCCTTCTAGATAATACAATCCAAGTTCTTTAAAGTGTTCTCAGCAGTTTAAATTTTGTATTGACTCAACACAGGCAGTAAACACTCTATATTGTTTCTAACTCTGCTATCTCTCCTGCCTTGAACGAAGCCTCTTGAGTTCCTTATTCTTTCCATATATGAGCAAATGGAAACTGTCCCTGTTAAAAATCATGTTAATTGCTACTGCCCATGATAGTAGTGGAGGTGGTACATGATGATGACAGTGGTAGATAATACGTAATAATGATGGTAGATGATAGTAATGATAGTTTAGGTGAAGTAGTGGTGTTGGTGGTGGTAGACGGTGGTGATCTTAGCGGTGGGAAAGGGTCACTCTGTAAGTTACATCAAGGTATCTTATAAGTGAAAGTTACCAAAAATTGAGAGAATATTCTTAAATTTGATTGTTATGGTTATAATATCAATTTATAAATAATGTTAACTCTTTTATGGTTAACCTTCACCAACACACCACCTCAACCACCTTCCCCAACACACCTCAACCACCTTCCCCAACACACCTCAACCACCTTCCCCAACACACCCGCCCAAGAAAGCGACCTCGGAATTCTTCTCAAATTGAATATTGAACTTGACATTTACAATGGTGGCTTCCCTCATCTGCATGAGTTAATAACATTTTCTCGTGCGTAAAACTGATCCCAGAGAGAGATAGCCTCGAAACTTAGCAGAATCTCCATGGAGATTCATATCTTATACCATTATTGTATGGCGGAAAGTAGAGGGAGAAAACGTGGAGGGAGGGGAGGTGGAGTGGAGGGAGGCAGAGTAAAGAAAGTGGAGGTGGAGTGGAGGATGGAAGTGGGGTGAAGGATGGAGATGGGTAGAGCATAATGAGTGGAGGATGGAGGTAGGGTGAAGGATAGAGGCAGAATGGAGACCGGAAGAAAGTAGATACATGAGGTCAAGGGAGAGTAAGGGATGTCGCGTGGGCGACAGGAACAGGAAGACGAGAAGAAAAAGGAGGACAGTGCCGTGTAAAAGAAGGGAAATGCGTCATATGTAGATGCAGGAGGGAATAATTTTTAATCGTTACTGATCATTTTGACCCATGAGGTCATCAACGGCTGTTAACAATACATGTGCATATACATTCATATATATACACCAACATTCACAAGCTAAATATTAACCCAATCCCACTAACAAGTACACAAAAAAAAATGTTATCACACAAAGTCGAAAAATAACAGCATCACTAAAACACGCATCGTTAACATCAAAAGAATCCCTAAAATTTCCTCGAGGTCCCTACAGGTACCTCTGTAATTTATTATAAAAACACAACGTGAGCGAAAAAGTTAAATCCATGCATACTTTAATTGTACTTCACAGTCAGTAGCACACAAGTCTCACACACATACATGTACATATATAGGGACAAAAGCATCTGCAAGTATGTAACTAAAGCTGAGACGTATATGTACTAGTCTTAATTTACAGAGAATCTTTTAGTGACAATTCTAGTTGAAAGCGGGAGGAGCACTCACATCCTGCTGAGCCCTATATAACTTGTTGGTCGTCTGCATGGCCCAGGGGACCAACCTCTTCCCAAACTCATGCCAACATACTCGTATAAGACCCATGAAGTCACTAGAAGGCTGTATAAGTTGTATCATGTACTTGCAGAAATAAAGATTATTATTATTATAGAGGGAGTTTGATACAGAAGCCTTCACTCAGCATGCGCTCTTTCATTACACGAACCACGGCATCTCATGGCCATCGACAGAGACCAATTAACGGCCTTGTGCTGGCCGTTTGGTTTATTTACACAGCACCAGAGCCACTTAGTTATTCAGTGCATTAAACATATTTTGTTTCCAATATTATCACATTTACACAATCATTATCACCTTGCTACTGAAGCATTATAAATGATATACAATAGCGACCTCATCTCCATGATATTACTGTACACCTCACTCTCCAGTACATAAGTATCTGGTCATATGCTTCTGCTTTAGGAAAGAGACTGATTTCACTCTGCACCAAAGCTACCTCGTCTTTGTGTTCCACCAGGGCTGATGTCTCCTGGAGTGTAATACATCTCAGTATTCGTTCGACTTATGAAGCCTGCAGCGCAGACGAAACCTTTAGTCAATAAAAATTCCTAATGCTGCATGTGTGTCTTATTCATGCCATGGGTTCTAACCCCACCCGTACCGTGGTTCATAAAAAATATTTTTCACATTCCGCAATCCATATCCATAATTCTTTGTGGCACAGGCAGTGGCAGCAAATTTAGAAGAGGAAATAGCCCCCATATTTATGCTGAAATAGTTTTTGTGTCCATAATAAAGGAAGCACTCTGCAGGGAGAGTGGCACCCCTCTCAGAGAAGTCCCTACCCCTAGGCAGAAACCATTCAAACCTCACCACCGCGTTAAGGTGACCCAGTGAGTGCGGGTTGTGCTGGGCGTGGATACTAACCACTTCAGAGAAGGAGACCATCATGGTATGAAAGATGAGATGAAGTAGGAAGCCTCTGTGTCTTATAAAGGAGAAGGACAACTTAGTGAGGAGGAGGAGGAAGAGAAGGGGGTAGGCCAGTGGTATATGGGAAAGTAGGAGCAGAAGGAATAGAAGGGGGTAGGGCAGAGGCATATGGAAAAGTAGGAGCAGAAGGAAGAATGAAAAATAGGGCAGCATCGCATTAAGGAGTTAGGAGGAAGAAGATGGAAACAATACAGCGTCGTAGGGAGGAGCAGGAGCAAGAGGAAGATGAGAGGGAAAATACAGCGTCGTACGAAGGAGAAGGATGAGGAGGAGGAAGAAGAGAGAGCCAGGAGCAAGGACAACACCTGAAACAACAGACGTCAACCTACATGTCTCTCAACCCAGTAATTTCAATCCCTGAACCTCATCTGCATATTCAAGACTGCCAATTAGGAAAACCTAGAAGGCACTATTACGAGTGGCCAGGCTTCGTTATGTTCACTTTACCATTGTCACATATCTTGGGGCTCTCACCTACAGGGTCATTACTTCACTTCGTAAACTCAAGAATGCTCATTACATCACTACCTCACTATGTTTAAGTCGCCGCCTTTTTCCTATTGAATTTTGTTTTTATTACCAACAAATTATAAACACTTGGAAGGTCGAAGTACACACCAGTCGTGTTGAGGGTTGAGTACTGTTCGCTAGTGTCACTGATGCCTTCACTTGTGTCTTTAGATGATACCTCCACTCGTATCTCTGGTTGATATTTTCACTCGTAGCTCTAACTGATATCCCCACTCGTATCTCTGGTTGATGCTTCCACTGTATCGCTGGCTCATACCTCTACTCGTATCTCTGGCTGATACTTTCACTTGTACCTCTAGCTGATACTTCCACTTGTATCTCTGGTGATACTCCGCTGCTGTCTCATTGACCTGGTATACTTCCACTTGTACCTCAAGCTGAACTCACTTGTAGCCTGGTTGATATTTCCACTGTCCTCAAGCTGATACTCAGTATCTCTGGTTGATACTTCACTTGTCTGCTGATACCCACTTGTACTCTGTTGATATTCACTTGTACCCAAGCTGATTCTCCTTGTATCTCTGGTTGATATTTCCACTTGTCTCAGCTGTACTCACTTGACTTGGTTGATATTTCCATTACCTCAAGCTGATATTCACTTGTTCCTGGTGATATTCACTTGTATAAGCTGATTCCACTTGTATTCGGGTTTGATATTCCTTGTACCTCAAGCTGATATCTCCACTTGTATCTCTGGTTGATATTTCCACTTGTACCTCAAGCTGATATCTCCACTTGTATCTCTGGTTGATACTTCCACTTGTACCTCAAGCTGATATCTCCACTTGTATCTCTGGCTGATATCTCCACGCGTGCGTCCATTTGACACCTGGACAAAAACCGTGTGAGGCCAGCACGACGTGATGAACTATACAGGCAGACGCCACACTAAACATGATAAGCCTCGTCGACTTCTGAAGCCACAAGTCCTCACTTATCGCCTGATACTTCAGATAAAAACAAAAGATCAAAGGAAAGGTAAGATAAAGGTAAATTGTCAAGACAAAATAATAAAAATGTGGTACATCTGTAATGATGACAAAGACACCGGCAAGATGCCTTAATAAAATTCATCTGTAGATAATTATTTACTGTGGAATCTAGATGGTGTACTATCGACATTAGTAAAGAAAAAATGCACTAAACAGGCAAAGCTTTTATTGGGACATTGTTTGGCGCTGTGTACATCTTTATAAGTCATTGTTAAAGCTATGTACAGAGTGATGCTTCGTCACACTCAAAGCTAATTACTTATTAATTGTAGAAAGAAATTAAATTTTTCTGACATTATACATAAAAACATAAGAAAGAAGGAGCACTGCAGCAAACTTACTGGCCCCATGCTAGACACGTCGAAGTCACACCCACTCATGTACAAAGATGGTCATGAATTGTTATGTTAAAGGGGTATTTAATATGGTATTTAATAGTAAGCCTTCGCCTTACTATATGAGTAGACTCGCGTCACTCTAGTACACCCTTGCCACCACCAACCATAGGGCGGTCACTACCCACCACAGGGAGGTCACCACCCACCACAGAGCGGTCACTACACACCACAGAGCGGTCACTACACACCACAGGGCGGCACCACCCACCACAGGGCGGCACCACCCACCACAGGGCAGCCACCACCCACCACAGAGCGGTCACCACCCACGACAGGGCAGCACCACCCACGACAGGGCGGCACCACCCACCACAGGGCGGCACCACCCACCACAGGGCGGCACCACCCACCACAGGGCGGCACCACCCACCACAGGGCGGCACAACCCACCACAGGGCAGCACCACCGACACCTAATACGAAGTATCATCCATGAGGCAGGCAAACACACAGCGCACCACGACTTTTTATATAGAGTACACATGAATCACGGAAATGATCCACATGCCAAGGTATGTGGGGACGCAAGTTAAGAGAAGGTGGGGAAGCAGATGATAGGCGGGGGAAGTGAAGTGGGTGTCAGGGATGGTAGCGGTGGCTTAATATGAAAAAAAAGATTGGTGTCTGGCTATAACCCGACTATCGCCACACTCCATCACCACTACCCTCCATCATCACCACCAACCTCCATCATCACCACCAACCTCCATCACCACCACCCTCCATTACCATCACCACCCTCCATTACCATCACCACCCTCCATCATCACCACCACCCTCCATCATCACCACCCTCCATCATCATCACCACCCTCCATCATCATCACCACCCTCCATCATCATCACCACCCTCCATCTTCACCACCATCCATCATCACCACCCTCCATCATCATCACCACCCTCCATCATCATCACCACCCTCCATTACCATCGCCACCTTCTATCACCATCACCACCCTCCAAATCTGGAGAATGTTGAGAACTTTCATTATATGTATTAATTCAGTCAAGTTTGAAGTCCCCTGAAGTGTACTTACTGGAATGCAGGCGAGAAAGATATATCACAACTTACATCCGGAAAACTGATCCCATATCTGCACACAGAACTCACTCATTAGGAAAGCAAAAAATTCGGCAGACGGTACAACATACTCCCAATGAAAAGTTGAGCTGCCATGAGTACACTAAGAGAAATCAGAGTAAGTGTCAGGGGGCCAAGTTTGTTCAACACCTTCCCATTATACATAATGAGACTACCAAAAAGACCCCCTGGCTGTCCTCAAGAGGAAACTGTATAGATTCCTAAAGTCAGCGTCTTACCAACCGGGCTGTGGTTCATACATGCGGCCAGCAGTAACAGCCTGGTTGATCAGGCCCCGATCCACAGCCGCCTGGTCATGGACCGGGCCGCGAGGGCCCTGATCCCCGGAACACCCTCCAGGAGGTAGACACTACTCTCCACCATCACCACCCTCCACCACCATCATCCTCCATCACCACCCTCCTCACCATCACCACCCTCCCTCACCATCACCACCCTCCTCACCATCACCACCCTCCCTCACCATCACCACTCTCCCTCACCATCACCACCCTCCCACACAATCACCACCCTCACCATCATCATCCTCCTCCCTCACCATCACCCTCCTCACCATCACCACCCTCCTCACCATCACCACCCTCCTCACCATCACCACCCTCCTCACCATCACCACCCTCCATCACCGAGACGTTTCACCAACCAGTGGCATTATCAGTACAATACAGAGATGATGTACGAGGAGAGTAGATCCTGGTACAGAGGATACTACCTACGACTTATTTGCTAAGCTACGACCCAACACTTGTGTATGACCAACTTCCATTTGTGGGTCCCGTCCACCTATGAAGTGACTTATAACTGCTGCACCTCATCTGACTCCAGTACATAATAGTACACCTTTCTGTCTATACTTCAGATTCATTAAGACTACCAAGTTCATCTTCCACTGTCTTGTGTATAGTTCTGCAAAGCTAAGGACTGATTATCTCATCTTCTACTCTCTTCGCATATAATATCTGTATTAAATAAAAAAAAAGTGTCTAATTCCTCACCCTCAATTACTATCCTCCTCCATACACGTGCACTCTCTTCCTCCATCACCGCCCTCCAAACACACACACACACACACACCCCGAAGTACCCCTGTTTGCAGATGATGTGAAGTTGATGAGAAGAATTCAATCGGACGAGGACCAGGCAGAACTACAAAGGGATCTGGAAAGGCTGCAAGCCTGGACCAGCAATTGGCTTCTGGAGCTCAACCCCACCAAGTGTAAAGTCATGAAGATTGGGGAATGGCGAAGAAGACCGCAGACGGAGTACAGTCTAGGGGGCCAGAGACTACAAACATCACTCAAGAAAAAAGATCTTGGGGTGAGTATAACACCAGGCACATCTCCTGAGGCGCACATCAACCAAATAACTGCTGCAGCATACAGGCGCCTAGCAAACCTAAGAACAGCATTTCGATATCTTAATAAGGAATCGTTCAGGACCCTGTACACTGTGTACGTTAGGCCCATACTGGAGTATGCAGCACCAGTTTGAAACCCACACCTAGCCAAGCACGTAAAGAAACTAGAAAGTGCAAGACACAGTTGGAAGTTGAAGACTCAGATAAATCACAGGGATGTTAGGAAGTATTTCTTCAGTCACAGAGTGGTCAGGAAGTGGAATAGTTTGGGAAGCGATGTAGTGGAGGCAGGATCCATTCATGGCTTTAAGAAGAGGTATGATAAAGCTCATGGCGCGGGGAGAGTGACCCAGTAGCGGCCAGTGAAGAGGCGGGGCCAGTAGCTGTGAATCAACCCCTGCAACCACAACTAGGTGAGTACACACACACACACACACACACACTGGCACACACATGCACGCATATACAACAGGCCTAGTGTATAATCGACATGTGCCTAGAACAAAATGGTAACTAACTAACAATGTATCAGCTGTCTCCCTCCATCACCATACTAACTAAAACACCAAGATAATCCAAACATAAAAGCAAATATATGTGCTAAATTAACAACAAAAATAATAAAAAATAAAAAACCACAAGATAAACTATCAATAAAATGAAGAAAACCAACAAAAATAAAATAACAAAAACATAGAAAATGTAACAAACTACACCACCAACAACAACAATCTATTGTAGCAGCAGCAAATGTAAATAAATTAAAATTGGAGAAAGAGGAAGAAGACTGGACAGAGAGTATAGACTTGTGGGACAGAGTATAGGTACCTCACTCAGAGAGAAAGACCTGAAAGACCTCGGGGTGAACACAGTGACTGGTTTACCACCAGAGGCTCACAACAGCCCAACAACCAGTACAGAGAATGTTCTTCTGGCAAGTCTAAGAGCAGCGTTCACGAATCTCAGCAAAGTCATTCACAACCCTTTATACAACATACGTCAGGCCCAGCTTGGAGAATGCAGCACTAGAATGGAACCCCTCCCCACTGATAAAGTATGTCTAGAAACTGGAGAAGATGCAAAGGTATGAAACGAGACTAATTCCAGAGCTAATGGGAATGAGCTATGATGAAGGTTAACGCAGCTTAACTTGACGACATAAGCGGCCAGAAGAACCCGTAATTATACCTGGAGGGGGGGTTTCGGGGGTCAACGCCCCCGCGGCCCGGTCCATGACCAGGCCTCGCGAAGACATGATATCTCCACACAAAATACTCAGGGGACTTGGCAGAATGGACACAGAGAGACTGTTCGAGAAACGAGACAAAGACAAAGCTGAAAGTTAAAGATACAAATGAGTCACAAGGTGGTCAGGAGTGGAATGATATAGAAAGAAGTGGTGGAGGCAGGTTCCATACAGAGTTTTAGGGATAGGCATGACAGAGCCGACAAGGCTCGGAGGGAGTAAATCCGGCAGGGTCAGGAGCGGAGATTCGACGCTATAAACACAACTCGCTGATTACAACTAGGTGCGTACACACACACACACACACACACACACACATATCCACTACCACCTGCACCCCCCCCTTCCCTGGGTCCCTCAGAGAAGTGCAGAGTCACATCAGATAAGGAAGACAATGACAGTAGCTCGGCCATTCGTCACTATAACCACAAAGAATGACCCTCTTATGAGGTTCCTTGAGGCTCCAAGACAATTGCCGGCCGCACACTACCTACTGCTTGACCCAAACTCCGCCGCCATGGACCACCAATCTCACTTCTTCTTTTTTTTTAATACCAACAACTTGATGGAACATATAAGATTACAAGCAGGATGAGACTGGCTTTGATTTGACCGTGGCAAAAACTGACCTTGGCTATGATGGAATGATTCGGGGTTAATTATGTTTAATATAGCTCTGGAACCTGCTTGATACTGATGACACAGCTGAGTGTCATCTGACCTCTAGCTCAGCTTAGTCTCAACACTCAGTAATACCAGTAGATATCAAGACTGGAAGTGGTTCCAGTAATGTCTGCAGGTGCCATGACTGCCAGTGGTTCCAGTAATGTCTGCAGGTGCCATGACTGCCAGTGGTTCCAGTAATGTCTGCAGATGCCATGACTGCCAGTGGTTCCAGTAATGTCTGCAGATGCCATGACTGCCAGTGGTTCCAGTTATGTCTGCAGGTGTCATGACTGCCAGTGGTTTTAGTAATGTCCGCAGGTGCCATGACTGCAAGTGATTCTAGTAATGTCTGCAGGTGCCATGACTGCCAGTGGTTCCAGTAATGTCTGCAGGTGCCATGACTGCAAGTGGTTCCAGTATGTCTGCAGGTGCCATGACTGCAAGGGGTTTCCCAGTAATTGTCTGCAGGTGCCATGACTGCCAGTGGTTCCAGTAATGTCTGCAGGTGCCATGACTGCCAGTGGTTCCAGTAATGTCTGCAGGTGCCATGACTGCCAGTGGTTCCAGTAATGTCTGCAGGTGCCATGACTGCCAGTGGTTCTAGTAATGTCTGCAGGTGCCATGACTGCCAGTGGTTCCAGTAATGTCTGCAGGTGCCATGACTGCCAGTGGTTCTAGTAATGTCTGCAGGTCCCTATGACTGCCAGTGGTTCTAGTAACGTCTGCAGGTCTATGACTGCCAGTGGTTCCAGTAATGTCTGCAGGTCTATGACTGCCAGTGGTCTAGTAACGTCTCAGGTGCCATGACTGCCATAAGTGTTTCAGTAATGTCGCAGGTGTCATGACTGCCAGGGGTTTCTAGTATGTCTGCAGGTCTCATGATGCCAGTTGGTAACCAGTAATGCCGGGTTTAAAATAAACTCCCAAAGTGGTTCTAGTAGTCTGCAGGTGTCATGAATGTTAGGGTTTCTAGTGACATCCACAGGTGTCAGACTGCCAGTGAGTTCCTAGTAATGCGTCCTGCATTCAGGTGCCATCAAGTGCCCTCCCAGTGGTTCCCAGAATGCGGCTGCAGGTTTGCCATGACTGCCAGTGGATGCAGATGCATGCAGGCTGCATGACTGCCAGGTTCTAATCATTGTCTGCAGGTCCCAAATGAACTGCCTAGGAGTAATGTCTGCAGGTGTCATGACTGCTAGTGGTTCCAGTTATGTCTGCAGGTGTCATGACTGCCAGTGGTTTTAGTAATGTCCGCAGGTGCCATGACTGCCAGTGGTTTTAGTAATGTCTGCAGGTGCCATGACTGCCAGTGGTTCTAGTAATGGCTGCAGGTGCCATGACTGCCAGTGGTTCTAGTAATATCTGCAGGTGCCATGACTGCCAGTGGTTCTAGTAACGTCTGCAGGTCTCATGACTGCCAGTAAGTCTAGTAACGTCTGCAGGTCTCATGACTGCCAGTAAGTCTAGTAACGTCTGCAGGTCTCATGACTGCCATTAAGTCTAGTAATGTCTGCCGGTGTCATGACTGCCAGTAAGTCTAGTATTGTCTGCAGGTCTCATAATACCAGGTCTGGTGAAGCCAGCATGCCAGGTCAAATGAATGACAATAGTTCTAGTAGTTCATGAAGGTTTTATGAATGTTAGAAGGTCTAGTGACATCACCAGGCTTCAGCAGTGCTGGTAAGTTTAGGAGTTCCTGCAGCCTCTAACACCACAACATGCAGCCTGCATTCAGGTCACGTCCCTATCAAGTTGACCTGCAGATGGAGCCTGTAACACCACAACATGCAGGCTGCACTCAGGTCATGTCCCCACCGACTGACCTGCAGATGCAGCAACATGCAGGCTGCATTCACGTCACAGCCTCACATACATCATAACAGAGGTAAACACAGGTTTTAAAGCCACAGTGCAACTCAGGACACTCGAAACCAGAAGAAAAACAATTGTCCCATTCTGTACTGTTTGTCCCTTGCATCTCCACGCTACTCTACCAGAGAGAGAGAGAGAGAGAGAGAGAGAGAGAGAGAGAGAGAGAGAGAGAGAGAGAGAGAGAATGAATCTCCATCTCCAGTCAACGTCGCCCAAGTCATTACCTTCAAGGTCCTTCTCTTATGGAAGTGCATGATGGAGGTGAGTGCGTCAACTCAGTCAGTGGCAGAGTAGCAGGAGGAAATGCAATCACTCCCTGGCTAGGGAATGTCTCCTTCCACGAATTACTTCTACACTGGTTGATCGACTAGGTTTAAAGCTTATCGACTACACGAGGGTCATACAGGCTGCATATCACCTGCACACCACCAGTCAATGAAGCTTTAATATCTGATACAAGTTATGATTAAGTAAACTCTCAAGGTATGTGCACAGATATACACTGAAAGACATACACCTCTTGGTGAATATACACTGAAAGATATACATCTCTTGGTATATATACAGGGAGAGACGCACACTTATACATATATACATACATACACCTCCCAGTGTACACAGAGAGATACATACACCTCTCGGAGTACGTACAGTGAGAGACGCACACTTCTCGGTGTAGAGTGACGCATGCACGAATGCACGCACAGACACAACACACACAAACACACACATACATACACACAAACACACACACAAATACATAGCTTTAAGAAGAGGTATGATAAAGCTCATGGCGCAGGGAGAGTGACCCAGTAGCGGCCAGTGAAGAGGCGGGGCCAGGAACTGTGAATCGACCCCTGCAACCACAACTAGGTGAGTACACACAGCCCCGGTGGCCTGGTGGCTAAAGCTCTCGCTTCACGCACGGAGGGCCCGGGTTCAATTCCCGGCGGGGCGGAAACATTTCGAAGTGTTTCCTTACACACACACACACACACACATATAACAGGCCTAGTGTCTAATCGACATGTGCCTAGGACAAAATGGTAACTAACACACACACACACACACACACACACACACACACACACCGTCTTGCACCCGCGACATCCAGTATAGGAAACAAAAACCAGCAAATCACAGTTTGGTCTTTTTAACGAGCAATTAAGGTGGAGAAGTGGACCACCCCGGGGTGAACTAGTCCATCAAGAGGGAGGCTGGGGGAGGTGAGGAGGCTGGAGGAGGTGAGGAGGCTGGGGGAGGTGAGGAGGCTGAGGGAAGGTGGGAGGCTGGGGGAGGTTAGGAGGCTGGAAGAGGTGAGGAGGCTAGGGGAGGTGAGGGGGCTGGGGAGGTGAGGAGGCTGGGGAAGGTGGGAGACTGGGAATGTGAGGAGGCTGGGGGAGGTGATGTGGCTGGGGAAGGTGGGAGGCTGGTTTAGGTGGTAGACTGGGGGAGATGGGAAGCTGGGGAAAGGTGGGAGGCTGGGGGAGGTGGGAGGCTGGAGGATGGTGGAAGGCTGGGGGAAGGTGGGTGATTGTGGGAGGCTGGGGAAGGCGGGAGGCTGGGGGAAGTGCGGGAAGATGAGGGATTAGGGGGAAGGAGATGGAAGAGTAGAGAAAAAGATATAGTGGACTAGGGAACAATGATGGACTGGAGAAGGGAGGTGGAGAGAAGAAGAAACATGAATATGGGAAGAAATGAGGAGAGAAGAAGAAAGGTGGAGAGAGGAGCATGAGGGTAGAGATGGTGAGGAAGGTGGAGAGGGAAATATGAGGGAGAACAGAAAGAAAGGAGCATAAACACAGTGGGAAGAAGGGAACAAGATGAGAGGGGAGAGGGGGGGAATGGGGAGAGAGGATCATGGGAAGAGCATAACATAGGAAGAGGAGAGCATGGGAAGAAAGATGGGTATGGAAGCATTGAGGAGAAAGGTGAAGAGGTGGAGAAGGTACCGTGGTGGAGAGAGGTGGAGAAGAGCGCATAGTGAGGAGCATGAGGAGGTTGGGGAGAGGAAAGTATAGGGGAGAGAGGCAGAGGGAGAGAGAGGGGAGTATAGGGAGAGAGAGAGGAGTATAGGGAGAGAGGGGAGTATAGGAAGAGAGGGAAGTATAGGAGAGGGGAGCACGGAGAAGGAAGCATGGGGAAGAAGGTAGCATGGGGTAGAAGGCAGCATAGAGATCATAGATATGAGTAAGAAGAGAAGGGAATATGGGAGGAGGGGCGCCATGGGCATAGTAAGAGAATAGTGTATCAACATTCGTGGTCCAAGACTCATCATCCTACTTCTAGCAGATATTACACACACACACACACACACACACACACACACACACGCACACACACACACACACACACACACACAATTAGGTGAGTACACACACTGTGTGTGTATATAAGAGTGAGTGGTGGGTGGTACAGATAAGGATCAGATCTCGTGTAGGGTTAATGTCACCAGGGAGGCTGGCGGTCAGCATGAGCTGCACCACCACCCACATTGGGAGACAAACTCCCACGGTCACCAGCCTCTGTGCTCGCCTCACCTCACTCATCTGTGGTTACAAGGGGGTAGAGTCTCAGCTCTTGGTCCTGCCTCTTAACTTTGCCGCTTAACGGATTTACTCCTATCCTTGTGGGCCCTATCATTCCACTTCCCGATCACCTTGAGGCTGAAGACATACTTCCTGACATCCTTGTGACTTATCTGTGTCTAACTTTTAATTGTGCCCTGGTGTATCCATCTCTCGCCTCTCGAACGGCCTATGACTATCCACCCTATCACATATTTTGCATGTTATCGTGTCTTCCTTGGTTCTTCTATCCTCTATTCTCGCCAAATTAACTTCCTTTAGCCTCTCCTCATTCGCATTCTCGCCTTACTTTCTCCAGTTTCTTAATATTCTTGCGAAGGCAACTGCTCGGGAAGAAATTTCTCGCTTAACTGTTAATAATAATACATCACAAACTATGTACATTAATGAATCTAAGCAGAAGTGTGCTAGCAGGGTAGCATCTGCTGGTATTGCTTCCTCCCTAGACTGGTCTAAGCAGGAGTGTTCTAGCAGGGTAGCATCTGCTAGTATTTCTTCCTCCCTAGACTGGTCTAAGCAGGAGTGTGCTAGCAGGGTAGCATCTGCTGGTATTGCGTCCTCCCTAGACTGGTCTAAGCAGGAGTGTGCTAGCAGGGTTTGCATCTGCTGGTATTGCTTCCTCCCTAGACTGGTCTAAGCAGGAGTGTGCTAGCAGGGTTGCATCTGCTGGTATTGCGTCCTCCCTAGACTGGTCTAAGCAGGAGTGTGCTAGCAGGGTAGCATCTGCTGGTATTGCGTCCTCCCTAGACTGGTCTAAGCAGGAGTGTGCTAGCAGGGTTGCATCTGCTGGTATTGCTTCCTCCCTAGACTGGTCTAAGCAGGAGTGTGCTAGCAGGGTTGCATCTGCTGGTATTGCTTCCTCCCTAGATTGGTCTAAGCAGGAGTGTGCTAGCAGGGTTGCATCTGCTGGTATTGCTTCCTCCCTAGACTGGTCTAAGCAGGAATGTGCTAGCAGGGTTGCATCTGCTAGTATTGCTTCCTCCCTAGACTGGTCTAAGCAGGAGTGTGCTAGCAAGGTAGCATCTGCTGGTATTGCGTCCTCCCTAGACTGGTCTAAGCAGGAGTGTGCTAGCAGGGTTGCATCTGCTGGTATTGCTTCCTCCCTAGACTGGTCTAAGCAGGAGTGTGCTAGCAGGGTTGCATCTGCTGGTATTGCGTCCTCCCTAGACTGGTCTAAGCAGGAGTGTGCTAGCAGGGTAGCATCTGCTGGTATTGCGTCCTCCCTAGACTGGTCTAAGCAGGAGTGTGCTAGCAGGGTAGCATCTGCTGGTATTGCGTCCTCCCTAGACTGGTCTAAGCAGGAGTGTGCTAGCAGGGTAGCATCTGCTGGTATTACGTCCTCCCTAGACTGGTCTAAGCAGGAGTGTGCTAGCAGGGTTGCATCTCCTGGTATTGCGTCCTCCCTAGACTGGTCTAAGCAGGAGTGTGCTAGCAGGGTTGCATCTGCTGGTATTGCTTCCTCCCTAGACTGGTCTAAGCAGGAGTGTGCTAGCAGGGTTGCATCTGCTGGTATTGCGTCCTCCCTAGACTGGTTTAAGCAGGAGTGTGCTAGCAGGGTAGCATCTGCTGGTATTGCGTCCTCCCTAGACTGGTCTAAGCAGGAGTGTGCTAGCAGGGTTGCATCTGCTGGTATTGCTTCCTCCCTAGACTGGTCTAAGCAGGAGTGTGCTAGCAAGGTAGCATCTGCTGGTATTGCGTCCTCCCTAGACTGGTCTAAACAGGAGTGTGCTAGCAGGGTTGCATCTGCTGGTATTGCTTCCTCCCTAGACTGGTCTAAGCAGGAGTGTGCTAGCAGGGTTGCATCTGCTGGTATTGCTTCCTCCCTAGACTGGTCTAAGCAGGAGTGTGCTAGCAGGGTAGCATCTGCTAGTATTGCTTCCTCCCTAGACTGGTCTAAGCAGGAGTGTGCTAGCAGGGTAGCATCTGCTAGTATTGCTTCCTCCCTAGACTGGTCTAAGCAGGAGTGTGCTAGCAGGGTAGCATCTGCTAGTATTGCTTCCTCCCTAGATTGGTCTAAGCAGGAGTGTTCTAGCAGGGTAGCATCTGCTAGTATTGCTTCCTCCCTAGACTGGTCTAAGCAGGAGTGTGCTAGCAGGGTAGCATCTGCTAGCAGGGTAGCATCTGCTAGCATTGCTTCCTCCCTAGACTGGTCTAAGCAGGAGTGTGCTAGCAGGGTAGCATCTGCTAGTATTGCTTCCTCCCTAGACTGGTCTAAGCAGGAGTGTGCTAGCAGGGTAGCATCTGCTAGTATTGCGTCCTCCCTAGACTGGTCTAAGCAGGAGTGTGCTAGCAGGGTTGCATCTGCTGGTATTGCTTCCTCCCTAGACTGGTCTAAGCAGGAGTGTGCTAGCAGGGTAGCATCTGCTAGTATTGCTTCCTCCCTAGACTGGTCTAAGCAGGAGTGTGCTAGCAGGGTAGCATCTGCTAGTATTGCTTCCTCCCTAGACTGGTCTAAGCAGGAGTGTGCTAGCAGGGTAGCATCTGCTGGTATTGCTTCCTCCCTAGACTGGTCTAAGCAGGAGTGTGCTAGCAGGGTAGCATCTGCTAGTATTGCTTCCTCCCTAGACTGGTCTAAGCAGGAGTGTGCTAGCAGGGTAGCATCTGCTAGTATTGCTTCCTCCCTAGACTGGAACTATAGTAGCCATGATGTAAATGGTTTAGATCACCGATAAGTTGAACATTTGGGAATCTTTATTAGGGAAACGTTTCGCCAGCTTCTTCAAAACATTACAAAGAAGAAAGGTGGAAGACGAGGACGAGTTGAGGTAATCAGTCCTGTAGCCTGAAGTCGACGTGATCAGTCCATTAATCTTGAGAAAAGTACAGCATATACATGCTGAGTTAGGCACAAGAATTAACTGGGCGTCTACTCTGCAAACCGAATTGTTTGCCATCCTAATGACCTCACTGAAGGCACCTGACTAGCATAGTAACTAACAACATGCTCAACGCAGAAGACATGTGTAAATTTAAAAAATAAGAGTAAAATAATGTACAATTCTTGTGGATCCTACCACTCACTTAATTAATCATACACGATAAAACTGATAAATTAGCCAAATAAAATACCTTGAAGGGAAAGTAGAATATAACTTGGGTTATCTGTTTTAAACATTAGGAATATTAGGAGAGAAGTAAATATTGAACTTAAATGTCGTACTAATACAGTTAGAAGCCTGGGTAGATCTATAAATCACTATGATAATATCAACGTAGATAAGCACATTTACGAAGTAACTTGCGATGTTGTAGCAGCCAGACAGTCCTGGCTACAAGTACTTCTAGCAGTTTGGCATTTAGGACATGGTCAGTGTATGGTCACTCTCTTGAACAGTAGATGCTTGACTGTCCAATTTGAGGAATAGAGAGACACACAGTATATTAACCTCTGTGATATGTCAAGGTACCTTATTAATGAAAATAAGATACCAGACATTTAAACAAATATCCTAAATTTGCTTGCAACTATAACATAAATTGTAGATATATATAACAACACGTTAGTTATCATTTTGTGTGTGTGTGTACTTACCTATTTGTGATTGCAGGGGTCGACTCATAGCTCCTGGCCCCGCCTCTTCGCTTACATTACTCTCCAGAAATGTGTGTGTGTGTTAGAGGTTAGTGTCTAGAAGGGAATCAAATCTGCAGTAGGGTGAATGTCAGCAGGAAGGCTGGTGGTCCGTGTGGGCCGCACCACCACATACACCAGCCTGTGTGCTCACATCACCTGCTCCTGGCCATGCCTCTTAACAAGTCGTTCCCGGGCTCACTCCCTCTTGGCCTCGTTGGTCTTACAATACTTAACGCTATGTAAGGAGTCTGCCTCCACCACTTCTTCAAGGTCATTCCACTCCCTAATAATCATGAGGCTAAAGAAATAATTCCTGACATCTCTATGGCTCATTTGTATCTTTAGCTTCCAGCTGTTACTTCGTATAACCGTTTTCCGTGTGTCAAATATTCTACTGGGCATCCTAGCAAGTCCTCCTAGTAATTTCTATGTTCATATCAGTGTCTACTTGGTTCTTACATTCTCTGTCACAAAGTTTAGTGTCTCCTCATCGTTCAATCCTCTTAACTTCGGGAGTAGTCTCGTTGTAAACGCTTTCACCTCCACTTTCTTGATATTCTTTATCAAGGCTCTAAGCTGGTGCTGCATACTCCAAGATGGGTCTGAAAGCTAATCATAGATTTGCCAAAAGCTCATTCCCTGCACAGTTTACTCGACTAATGAACATCTGTAGTGATATGTTCAGTATTATGGTCACCCCGAGGTCCTTCTCAGTGATTGAGGTTTCAAGCCTGTCCTCCGAATTTTTCTTCAGTTTCCGGTCTTTTCTTCCCTTACCCTATTTTCATAACTTTACATTTTCTGAGGATTAGTTCTAGTAGCTATTTGTCAGTACAGTCATGTAGCTTGTTAGGATAATGATTTAGAGTCCTCAGTTTTTATTCTTTTCATTAGTGTAGCATCATCTGCAAACAGTAATACACTGGACTTCATTTCTTCTGGCATGCTGTTCACATACACCAGAAGCTTGATCCTTATGACGCCCCACTGGTTACGCTTGCCCACGTTCATGATTTTTTCTGTATAGTTACTCTGTCCCCCTGTTAGATATTGGATAGTTACTCTATCCTGCTGTTATATATTCTTTGATGTACTTCTTGCACTTCAAGAATACGCAGTCCATCAACTTTCTATTTATCTTTACTGTATCAACTGATACAGGTTTGCCAGTCAGGATTTCATATATCTAAACCGAAGCTGGTGATTATGAAAACACTCTCCAGGTGCTAAATTCCTATTCTGATTATCTTCTCGATTATTTTATTTAGTATACATGTCAGCCATCTCGCCCGCGCGTGTGTGTGTCTGTGTGTGTGAGTGTGTGTGTGTGTGTGTGTGTGTGTGTGTGTGTGTGTGTGTGTGTATGTGTGTGTGTGTGTGAGTGTGTGTGTGTCTTAGAGTTTATCCTAAAATATGACATTCGTTTCAGTGTATATACCCCATGCTACACATTTCAGTGTATATACCTCATGCTACACATTTCATTGTATATACCCCATTCTACACATTTCAGTGTATATACCCCATGCTACATATTTCAGTGTATATACCCCATGCTACACATTTCAGTGTATATACCCCATGATACACATCTTAGTGTATATACCCCATGATACACAACTCAGTGTATATACCCCATGCTAAACATCTCAGTGTATATACTCCACGCTACACATCCCAGTGTATATACCCCATGATACACATCTCAGTGTATTTACCCCATGATACACATCTCAGTGTATATACCCCATGATACACAACTCAGTGTATATACCCATGATACACATCTCAGTGTATATACCCCATGCTACACATCTCAGTGTATATACCCCATGATACACATCTCAGTGTATATACCCCATGATACACAACTCAGTGTATATACCCCATGATACACATCCCAGTGTATATACCCCATGATACACATCTCAGTGTATATACCCCATGATACACATCTCAGTGTATATACCCCATGCTACACATTTCAGTGTATATACCCCATGATACACAACTCAGTGTATATACCCCATGCTACACATATCAGTGTATATATCCCATGATACACATCCCAGTGTATATACATCTCAATAAATATATACCACCGAGATGTACGTCTCTGTGTATATACTATACTTCTCCAACTGATAAAAATACAAGTTTATTATACTGCTGAAGACATTAAAAATTCAGTAACACGATGAAGTTAAATTGTCTTGTCTTAATATTTCAAGGTGTGAAGCTTCAGGTTAAAATTTATAAATAGTTTCATAAGGCTTGGCTGATTACAAACACCTAGTAAACTACCTAACTCTGTAAAATCTACTTTGTAGATGAATGGTTCAGAGAACCGACAAGTTGTTAAATTAGACACATATGCAACACTTGGGTATCTTTATTGAGGAAACGTTTCGCCCCACAGTGGCTTCATCAGTCCAATACAAAGTAGAAAGTAGTAAGAAGAGGAGGAATTTGAGGTAATCAGTCCCTCGGCCTGGAGTCGATGTTTTTAGTCCATCAATCTTGAAGTAAGTACAGCATAGGGCAAATAGAAGTTGCTTATATACTGTAGACAGGTGAGGCGAAGCAGGAGGCGCCGGGGTCATAGTGGTACCATCCACTAGTCGAAGTAGGTCTTCGTCCAAAGGTTTGGTCAAGTGTTGAAGAATCCTTTTGTATCAAGATCCCAAGATACCCAAGTGTTGCATATGTGTCTAATTTAACAACTTGTCGGTTCTCTGAACCATTCATCTACATCCTGTCTGACACAGCAACATCTTGGGATCTTGATACAAACGGATTCTTCAACACATGTCCAAACCTTTGGACAAGGACCTACTTCGACTAGTGGATGGTACCACTATGACCCCGGCGCCTCATGCTTCGCCTCACCTGTCTACAGTATATAAGCAACTTCTATTTGCCCTATGCTGTACTTACTTCAAGATTGATGGACTAAACACATCGACTCCAGGCCGAGGGACTGATTACCTCAAACTCCTCCTCTTCTTACTACTTTCTACTTTGTATTGGACTGATGAAGCCACTGTGGGGCGAAACATTTCCTCAATAAAGATACCCAAGTGTTGCATATGTGTCTAATTTAACAAAATCTACTTTACACATACACTACACACATTATATATATATACATACATACATACATACATATATATATATATATATATATATATATATATATATATATATATATATATATATATATATATATATATATATAATGCAAATATCGCAAACCAAGCGATACAAGATGTAAAACAACAACGGGGGGAGTAGAATGATAGTGTGTGTGTGTGTGTGTGTGTGTGTGTGTACATACACGTGTGCGTGTTTAAAAAAAATGCCATCTGATTGAATTGTTTTTTTTTTACAAAATGCCACAAATTTACCTATATACATTTTCACAAACAATATATTCCTACACCCTATTAAAAAAAAAAATTCCAAGCTTACCAAAACTTTTACCCATTTATGAATGACAAAAAAATATTACCTGTAATACCTCTAATCCAGTTAAGTAAATAAAGAGCAGAGTAATTACGTTCAGTTGTAGTATGTTTATCTGGTAACTGCAGCCGAAATATATTCTAACTAACAGCGCCATTACAATCAACTAACAATGCCACTAATGTGAAGCAAACCAACACTGACGCAACATTTCCTAAGAGAATAATGCAGCATTTCTAAATTTAATCTAGAAAATATAAGTTAATTTCAAGGCGGACGGATGAACAGGCAGCTGCAAATACCCCGGGATGATCTACATTACCTTAAACGTCGGACCATGTATAGCAATTGATGAGCAGCCAGTAAAAACCTACTGTAGACAGACAGACAACGAGGAAGCGTGATTGTAAGGTGTCATGGGCTGTCAGCTGCACTTTTATACCTGAGGTGTCAGCACCACCTCCACACCTGAGGTGTCAGCACCACCTCCACATCTGAGGTGTCAGCACTACCTCCACACCTGAGGTGTCAGCACCATCTCCACACCTGAGGTGTCAGCACCACAACCACACCTGAGGTGTCAGCACCATCTCCACAGAGGCAGATGGCAGGGCAGCTTGTGATAAGAGTTTTTTAATGTGCTCAATCATCAACCTTACCTTGCTGAAGTGGCTTACTGCCGCCAAGTCTGAAGTGGCTTACTGCCGCCAAGTCTAAAGTGGCTTATTGCCGTCAAGTCTGAAGTGGCATACTGCCGCCAAGTCTGAAGTGGCTACTGCCGCCAAGTCTGAAGTGGCTTACTGCCGCCAAGTCTGAAGTGGCTTACTGCCGTCAAGTCTGAAGTGGCTTACTGCCGTCAAGTCTGAAGTGGCTTACTGCCGTCAAGTCTGAAGTGGCTTACTGCCGCCAAGTCTGAAGTGGCTTACTGCCGCCAAGTCTGAAGTGGCTTACTGCCGCCAAGTCTGAAGTGGCTTACTGCCGCCAAGTCTGAAGTGGCTTACTGCCGACAATGACATAGGGTCAAAAGTGAGATCACGTGACACTTTCGTGATGTACAGAGGTATGATAAATATAATGGTATATACTAAACAAGTATTGCACTACTGACAAGTCTGAAGCGGGTTACTGTCGACAAGTCTGAGGCTTTAAACCTTAAACGCTGGTGTATCTTACTTAAAGAAAGAGTTGGACATTATAATTTCGGGCTGTGTAGGTACCAACTTGCCGATTTCACCCGAAAAAACTGTGAAAACTGAAAAAAAAAAATTTCGATGCAATAACATGCAAATGCCTCATCGGATCAGTTTCAAACCTGCGTAGAGCTTTATCAAATCATGACTTGATGAAGCTCTACACAACGAAACGTTGCTCCAATAAAAGCTTGTTGTGCAGCATGTTTGTCTTCACGTCGGCCTCTACCCAGACATGCTTTTCTATATGATCGCATCAGCATCGGGTGTTTGTCAACACCTCAAGCATTGCATATTGTATTTAAATTTCCTGCTGGTTGTTTTGGCAAGCAGTTAATTTGATTCTGTCAAACGTGTTCACCTCCCATTCCCTAGTGACTTGATGTGGCATGCAAAGAGTATGTCACACTCCCATATAGGCTGCCTACCAACCAGCGAACCGGGTGATAAGGGTTTAACGATCGATAGGGTACCCGTCGCTAAATCAGTACCTTGGTTCATTGACCAATCACAGGCAAGCCCACCAAAGCTTAAGCAGCGTGGTTCACTTGTGGTAAGCACTGGCAGACTTGCCTGCCTGCTGGTTGAGTACGGTGCACTCTCTCTGGCTTCTGCTTTGTCATCTGTCATCGTGGTGTTCACTTATTATTCTATCTGTACATATTGTAAATATCTGTATATAGTGCGTGAAGGCAAAATATACATTATTGTCTACTGCTGAGTTTGTTTGCACCAATTCTCATTACGACCAGGTCTCACAGGCCATTCATTACCTGTGTTCGTAATACTTGATATGTCTTTATTTTGCAAATTTATTTTGTGGCCATCTGGCATTAAGAATTTTTTTTTTCCGCCCTGAGAACACCATCAATGAAGCCTACACCACACTTTACTACCCTAGCAGAACAGTAGAGACGTGTAACGGAAGTCATGCTTAGTAAAGTGACTGTGCTGGTAAAAAGAAGATGCAGCGAAGTCTTTATTGCTACAACGTTTCGCCCACGAGTAAGCTTTATCAAGTACATATACATGATAAGGCCCATTTGTGGGTAAAACGTTATACCAATGAAGATTTATACTACATTATCTCTTTATTACTTGTCAGTTATGCCTTTTTCGTTTATAAAGTTTCGACTGTTGATGTGTAGCAAAAGATAAGTCTCTTCAGGAAACTTGACACACACACACACACACACACACACACAGGAGCTATGACTCGACCCTTGCAACCGCAACTAGGTGAGTACACACACACACACACACACACAAGGGAAGACACAGAGAGGTGATTTAACACTATTTCGTCCTATACACTTGAGGATTCCAAAGCAGAAGCACTCAGCCTGGGACTTAAGTTCGCTACCGGCATACGTAAACCTAATCATGAATTAGGACATCATTACCAAAGACCACTAATTCGGGGATAATGAATTGGGAAAGGATTCATACATGGTTTTATCGCTGCTGCCAGCTCAGTACCTAGCCAGCCTGACTACTATAGCAGTCAGTCTGTTCGTAGTACAAGTTGTTCTGCAAACGTGCTTATCTACGTTCATGTTTTAATGAATTATAGATCTACTCTACGCATTCCTATCACATCCACTTTCATTATATCCTCCTCTACTAATATTATTCCTAATGCATTGTACATTTTCCTTAAATTTATTTAGGCACAGGTACACATTAGTACATTTATCATACATAGTGTAAATTACCTAGGATAACCCAAAAATTCACACAAAGTGACTTATTTCCATTGGGGTCTTTGAGTCCTTCAGGGCACTTTCTTTGCCTACCTTATCAACTGTATCATGAAAGAGTAATTCCATGTGTAATCAAGAGTAGAAAGGTCATAAGTTTTAACGTAACGGCCCTGTTCACAAGCCTACCCATGGATCAAACCTCATCCGACACAATGTAAATGATTATTTTTACCTCACCATACCAACCAAGATTTTATTGACCTGGTGGAACTATGAGCGAACTACAATTCATTTAGCTTTCACAAACACACATACGAACAATAATTTCGTTTCGCCATGGGCTCAGCCAATAGCGAAGTCCTGGATAAATACATGGAACATCCGAGTTCCATCTCCATCAAATCCCACTTTCTTAGTAGTGCCAAATGGAAATGATGTATAGATGACATCTCATCTTACCAAAAAGGCTAATCATGCAAAACATCCTAAACTCCTAGAATCAAGTTAATACCTTAAACACGCCTTCCATCAAATTCACATCCCACAAAAGTTTCTCATGACTGAAGGAAAAGAGCCACACATCCTCAACAGGAATGACATGGTTGATGGTGTTTTATACCATTCATTATGAATGGTATAGACAACACAACATGACATAGACAATACAACATACCCTTCCCCTCTCAAAATACATGTCTTACCAGCTTGTAACGTGTCCACATCACTGCTAATAGTAGATGATTACATAAAAGTAGCCACCAAGGCTTCGACCTCCATCAAAGACAGTGAAAAATAAGAACAGTCACAGAAAATTCCAGTTGGAAGGCTGGCGTGTACAACATACCTTGCGAAGGTTGTGACAAAAAGTACTGATAATTCGAGAAAATTATATATGCTGACACAAGTATTTAGAAGCTATGCTATATCCAGAACCTTGGCCATACAATGCTACCGCCAAAACAAATGATGCCAAGTTACACCAGTGAACACTACAAGAGGCCAACCAGTTAACCGCAGGTAGATGCTACCAACTTCACCTCTAATATGTTACCCGCTATTGATCCTTATTCATGTGACCTCATGTTCTATTTTTACTCTGTTATAGTTTCTCACTGAGCCGAGTGGGACTCCAACCCATTTCAAACCGGTTCTGAAAGTCGCAGACCGGTGCACTATACAATGTACTATGCCGGCCTAACAAGATTCATCCAAAAGGAGGGGGCCCCACTGTAACCAGAAGACCTTTTTTTTTGTTACAGGCGAATCTCACACAACCTGCATTTGTGGTCACAGTGGGGCTTATGATAGCCTTTCTAGCGTGTATGAAAACACACTTAGTTGAATTAATCTTACAGTCCGGCATAGTGCAGTGTTTTAAAATTAGCTTGCCATGGGTTTGAATCTCACTCCGTTCAGATAGTTGTTTACAATCATGTTATTGCGATTTCGTGAGTTGTTCTGTATTATGACTGAAGAAGCCACTAGTGGCGAGACTTTCCGTAGTAAATATCTTGATTGCTGCACACGTATATTGTACCTGCACACTTTCTTTTGACATCTTGGGCAGTTTATGTTTGTGTTCAGGAAAATATTTTTTAATGACAGTCAGTTGCTTAGTTTGTGTTTGCTGGGGTGTGTGGTAATGTCAGGCCTCCACTTCTGTGTTTCAAATTAACGTTTCATAACAACAGTTGTATACAATAATGACAAATTGACGAATTAGTCACATTTGCAACACCTAGGTACCGTCAATAAAGATACCACTCTCAAAGTGCCAAGCAGTACAACTTGAGTTTTCCCTTGGAATCTGACTGGTCTTTCTGATGTGTTTCTGTTGGCACCTCAGAACTAATGCCCAAAGTAATACTGCTAACTCGTGCAGACTCGATTTTTTTCCATTTTTTCACTAACTTTAATCTACAGGGAATTTCTTCTGCACAAATACCACACTCAACAATTCTGAACTCAAATTTGTCAATATTTGCAATAATCCGCCACATTCCTCTTGTGGACCGCGCCATGAAGATAAAGACACATGCACAGTTTAAGATAAGACATTTATTTATCATCAATAAATGTCCTGAAACTATGCGTATGTCTTAATGTCAATAGTACATATACTTGTGTAGTATGTATAATAAGGTACCAGCTGGTGACAATTAGGGTACACTTCAAATACACCCTAAGATGCTGGCCCCAGCAGCGCCCCATTCAGTCATTCCAACCCATATCACTCATCAGCGAACTCCTACGACATTAATAATAATAATAATAATGTTTATTTCTACAAGTACATGTACAAGGTATGCAGTCCTAGCTGATATCAATGACATACTATATACAAAGCCCCTTGTTATGCAGATTTTTTTCAGGGGAGCGAACCACGGACCTCAATGTTTGAGCTGAGTGCGCTACCAACCGATCATATTGGTAACACAATGCCTGTCTCCTAATTCTCTCTGGACCAAGTCCCATCCCAAATTTGCCTACAGGTTGACACCTCTCACAAAGTGTCAAACCTCTGTTCGCCCTGGCTTGTTCACAATATTAGTTACCAACCTGACGAAACACCGGCGTTCACAGTGGTGAAAGGACCCTTTACCAAGGGCCTCAAAGAGCTTGCACATTTTTTTGCATTTTCGTAGAGGCATTTTCTGGAGTCAGTCTTCAGTTAGTCTGTGAACCTCTAGGAGCTAAGTTGTGTCATCAGTAACCATAAGGTTAGGCGCACAGGCTCTTCTAAGGTACTGAACATCTTCAATGAAGGCTGAGGGACTAATTACCTCATCTTCCTCTCTATTTGACTGATATGAACGATTACTACTAAAGTATTACAAAGACACTTATAGCAGAGCACTGTTATAACTATGACCATAATTTTTAAAGGGGTGGACCGGTAAGCCAGAGGAAGGCCTCGGTCAATGACCAAAAGCTCCAACGGTGGGTCATCATCTGACTCAGACCCGCATCAGGAAGCACTTGTCCTGGTTTCTGACAAACCTTACCTAACCTGTTCACTCACCACGGACATGCACGTACTGGAATGGCCATGCACGGACTGTTACCCTCTCATTTTCTTTCTAGACTTTCTGGCCTCCTTGACACAAACAACATTAAGCGAGGCGATACATGCAAAATCCTACTTGGAGTTATCTTTTATATATGCAAGAGCTAACTTGAGGTTATCTTTGATATATGGAAGGGTTAACTTGAAATTATCTTTGATATATTCATCCGTATTTGCGCTATCAAAATCTACGTTATTAATATCGATATCTTGTTGATTTATTTAAATGTCATCTGTATCTGTGTCATCAGTATGTCAGCATCATCATCAATATCTATGTTATTACCGTCAACAATATCTACGTTATTATTGTTATCAATATCAATGTTATTACTGTCATCAATATCTACGTTATTACTATCTGCCGTCAATATCTATGTCATTACTATTTGTCATCAATATCTTTGTTATTACTGTAATCACTATCTGTCATCAACAACATAATCAGGCTTGTGACTCCCGCATGACAGAACCAGAACATACATGGAACCAAAGAATACATGGGATCAGAAGATACATGAGATTAGAGGATACATTGAATCAGAGAATACATGGACGCTGACGGCCAGGCACATAATATTAACATGCCACTCATCTCTATCTGCAGAGGTATGTGTCCTGCACCTCCTCACGTGTCCTGCACCTCCTCACGTGTCCTGCACGTCCTCACGTGTCCTGGACCTTCCCAGGTATCAGATCCTGCACCTTTCCAGTTAACATTCTATACCTGCTCCGGTATGTGTCCTACACCTGCACAGGTGTGTAACCTACACCTTCCCAGGAATGCGTTCGACACCTGCCCAGGACTGTCATACATATGGCCAGGTATGTTATACCCCTGCCCAGGTAGTATGTCAAAACTTTGGCTACAGTACTATGAACAAGTTTACCTGATGAAACTCTTGACGAGAACTGTGTAACCGGGCAGAATAGTGGGATTTGCATTTGAATACTTTGCGTCAAATGCTCCGCATGTAAATCCTGCAGTATGCCAAGTCTACCTACCTACCTGGAGGGCATTCCGGGGATCAACGCCCCCGCGGCCTGGTCCATGACCAGGCCTCCTGGTGGATCAGGGCCTGATCAACGAGTCTGTTACTGCTGGCCTCACGTAGTCCAACGTACGAACCACAGCCCGGCTGATCTGGCACTAACTTTAGGTATCTGTCCAGCTCCCTCTTGAAGACAACCAGGGGTCTATTGGTAATTTCCCTTATGGCTGGTGGGAGGCTGTTGAACAGTCTTGGGCCCCGGACACTTATTGTGTTTTCTCTTAGTGTACCAGTGGCGCCCCTTCTTTTCACTGGGGGTATGTTACATCGCCTGCCAAGTCTTTTGCTTTTGTAGAGAGTGATTTCTGTGTGTAGGTTAGGGACCAGTCCCTCCAGAATCTTCCAGGTGTAGATTATGATATATCTCTCTCACCTGTGCTCCAGTGAGTACAAGTCAAGTGCTTCCAGACGTTCCCAGTAGTTAAGGTGTTTGATGGAACTTACACATGCAGTAAAGGTTCTCTGTACATTATCTAGATCTATAATTTCACCTGCCTTGAATGGAGATGATAATGTACAGCAGTATTCCAGCCTAGAGAGAACAAATGATTTATAAAGGATCATCATTGGCTTGGCATCTCCTGTCTTGAATGTTCTCATTATCCATCCTATCACATTCCTCACAGATGTGATAAGTAGCATTGTTGTGGTCCTTGAAGGTGAGATCTTCGGACATTACCACTCCCAGGTCCTTCACATCGCTTTTTCGCTCTATTGTGTAATTTGAGTTTGTAATATACTCAGTCCTAGCTATTATTTTCTCCAGTTTTCCATAACGGAGTAGTTGGAATTTGTCTTCATTGAACATCATATTGTTCTCCGTTGCCCATTGGAAAACTTGGTTTATATCTTCTTGGAGATTTGCCGTGTCCTCAATGGATGACATTCTCATGCAGATTCTAGTATCGTCTGCAAAGGTTGATACAGTGCTATAGTTTACATCTCTGTCTATGTCTGATATGAGAATGAGGAGCAGGATAGGGACGAGTACTGTGCCTTGTGGGACAGAGCTCTTCACTATGGCAGCATCCGATTTAACTCTGTTTACCACTACTCTTTGTGTTCGATTGGTTAGAAAGTTGAAGATCCATCTGCCTACTTTGCCAGTTATCCCTTTAGCACGCATTTTGTGTGCTATTGCACCATGATTGCACTTGTCAAAGGCTTTTGCAAAATCTGTGTATACCACATCTGCATTCTGTTTGTTTTCCAGTGCATCTAAGACCATATCATAGTTGTCCAATAGTTGTGAGAGGCAGGAGCAACCTGCTCTGAAACCATGTTGCCCTGGATTGTGCAATTTTTGGGAGTCCAAGTGGTTTGCAATCCTGTTTCTTAGAACTCTTTCAAAGATTTTTATGATGTGGGACGTTAAAGCTATTGGTCTATAGTCCTTAGCTATTCCTTTGCTCCCCCTTTATGGAGTGGGGCTATATCCGTTGTTTTCAGTAACTGTGGAATCTCAATTGTGTCTATGCTCCTTCTCCATAGCATACTTAGGGCCCGTGAGAGGGATTTCTTGCAGTTCTTAATGAACACAGAGTTCCACGAGTCTGGGCCTGGGGCTGAGTGCATGGGCATATCGTTGTTGAAGTTGAATTTGGTAAAGGTACCCTCATAGCTATATGCATTTTGCTGATCAGGACCCCTGCACAACTTGCCCAGAGTGGACAGGCCACTCACCTTTATCATCCTCCCTCCTCCATCATCCCAGCCCTTTCCAATATTTCTATCCTTACCCATCCTTCTTCCTTCCCCATCTTACCGAAGCTCCGGTCAGACCAGTTCCAATTCCACACCCCTGTGCATGTAGGTCTGGACTTCGATTAGATTGTGATCAGAATTAGTTGTTTTTGATATTGTTATGTTTCTTACCAGGTCCTCATTATTTGTGAAAATAAGGTCTAGTGTGTTCTCTAGTCTTGTTGGCTCCACTATCTGGTGTGTTTGTTGCAGAAATTCAGCAGCTCATGTGTGTGACTTTTCATCTGAGCTGCCTCCAGGGATTATTTCTGCTACAACATTATTTGCTATATTCTTCCATTTCGTATGTCTTAGATTGAAGTCACCAAGCAGCAAGATGTTTGGGGATGGGGCTGGAAGGTTTTCCAGACAGGAGTCAATTTTTGATAGTTGTTCTTTGAACTGTTGGGAAGTTGCATCTGGTGGCTTATATACAAGTACAATGACTAAGTTTTGGTTCTCGATTTTTATTGTTACAACTTCAACTACATCATTTGTGGTGTTCAATATCTCCATGCAAATGAGCGACTCTTTGACATACAGGCCAACCTCCCCTTGTTGCCTGTTCTTTCTGTCGCATCTGAAAAGGTACCCAAGTATCCATATTTCATTGTCATAGTAATCTTTTGCGTGGGTCTCTGTGAAGGCTGCAAACATTGCATTTGACTTCCCTAGAAGTCCACTAATGAAAGGTATTTTGTTGTTGGTGGATGGCTTAAGGCCCTGTATATTAGCAAATATAAATGAGGTTGTGTTGCATGTTTGTTGGGAGGATTTCGTTGTTGGCATCAGTAGTTGTGAGTCCGGAGGGGCCACTGGCTGTGCCTCCAGTCCAACAAGGCTCCAAGGTGATGGACTATTTTGGTTATTTCTTTCCATTTTCTTTCTTCGTTTCCTACCACTAAAAAAATCACTCGGAGTGGCGTTGTCGTAACTACCATAACTACTATGATTTGTTTTACGGGGTGTGTGCCTCCTGGTCCCTTTTAGGTGGTATGTGGGGCAGCTGGTATTGTAACATTGTTTTTCGAGACTGAAGAATGACACATCTCAGGGTGGAAGAATTTGCAATGACACACTACTTAAAGAATTTCAGCGTCCTGTCTTATAACTTATATGTGTCAGCACATATCTATTTACAACACAAGTCTGAACTTTCTAATACAGTGTCAGAGGAAGAATATGAAGTGCTGACTAAACAAGGCTTTGTCATGGTACGCCACAATGTACGATACTGTTAGGGGCGTAAAAGGCTATAATCATAGAACAGTTTTTGATGAAAGGAATTAAATTCTTTGGAGGGATCACTCGAGGTAGAGGTACTGACACACCCAGTGGATACGAGTAATGCCAGCATGTACACAGATAAGTGAAGCCGTATAGATGTTTTTTTTAGTGTTTTCTCCACAGCAAAGGAACAGGATGCTAAACTGAAGCAATCACGACTCGTTCGTTATGAAGAAGATTTACATGTACTGGTGAGCTGGTTACAATCTCACTTTCCATTTCAAGAATCATTCGATGATTTGGTTTATCTAGGAACCAGAATAACTGATGATGATTCGGTCAAGTGTAATAAAATAGTAGTGTTGTCATAGCAAAAATATATGCTACGGACTGTAAAAAAAAAAAAAAGATTTACATCTGAAACGAAAGATTAAAGTATGATTCACTGCAATGATGACTCAAGCACTATGGCAGCAGAGCATTAGTGGCCTTTAATGGTCATCCACAAACACCAATAACCAAAACTCAGGAACAAAATCGCCGAGCTTCCAAAGACGCCTTTGTTGAAGTTGCAGTTGAAGAAAACGTAGCAACAACAATACTTCAAGCAGATTTATTTAGTAATAGATCTGATAATATACCTCCAGTATGATAGCATAATGGTTCATCAGACCAATGTTGATGTTATTACATTGTTGAAAGAGCTTGCAAATTAGAAGATGAAGGACAGAACATTGCAGTAGTGGGTGATAACACACAATACACCGTCATGCGTCAGGGTACCCAGTACACCGTCGTGGGTCAGGGTACCCAGTACACCGTCGTGTGTCAGGGCACCCAGTACACCGTCGTGTCAGGACACCCAGTACACCGTCGTGCGTCAGGGCACCCAGTACACCGTCGTGCGTCAGGGCACCCAGTACACCGTCGTGCGTCAGGGCACCCAGTACACCGTCGTGCGTCAGGGCACCCAGTACACTGTCGTGGCATCAACAACATCTGCTAGACCCCGCCCTCACTCACACAGGAACTGGTGTAAATGCAACATAACAGGTTGAACCTGATAATCAGTCAACCAGGTACAAGTTGTACACCAATTTCTTGTCGCGACCTTGCAATGTAGCACGTAACCAGAGAAACGTGTTCAACAGACCTCAACCTGGCCTTGCTATTGCAAAATATATTGGCCTAGTTGATACAACAAATCCTGCCTCTGACGTTGCAAAACATGCTACCCTTGATATTGTGACACATCCTGACCTTGTTGGGACACATCCTGACCTTGTTGGGACATATCCTGACCTTGTTGGGACACATCCTGACCTTGTTGGGACACATCCTGACCTTGTTATGACACATCCTGACCTTGTTGGGACACATCCTGACCTTGTTGGGACACATCCTGACCTTGTTGGGACATATCCTGACCTTGTTGGGACACATTCTGACCTTGTTGTGACACATCCTGACCTTGTTGGGACACATCCTGACCTTGTTGGGACACATCCTGACCTTGTTGGGACATATCCTGACCTTGTTGGGACACATCCTGACCTTGTTGGGACACATCCTGACCTTGTTGGGACACATCCTGACCTTGTTGGGATACATCCTGACCTTGTTGGGACACATCCTGACCTTGTTGGGACACATCCTGACTTTGTTGGGACACATCCTGACCTTGCAACAGGTAACCACAGGTAAGTGTGATTTTATATTACTATTATTATTTCTATTATTATTATTATTATTATTATTATTATTATTATTATTATTCAAGGGGAAGCACAAAACCAGTAGTAGCCAGGCTGTGTAGGATCGTCTTCAGAACAAGGGAACACATCGAACGAAAGCACCAGCAATTGTTTCCCAAGTTATATATTGCCAATACACTTCCCTTATGCTGGAGACCAGTAGCCCAGGTTATTCTTGGGGTCATTCTAATGACCATAAATTATTTGCGCTTACCTTTCGCTCAAAAAAAAATATACGTATTAAAAGAAATTGACTTCATATGTATAAGATTGAAAATGAACCGAGGTGAAAATTAATGCGGTGCAGTATGCTGATGTATTATGTTGAAGTGTGGTCTATCTTTAATACAGTTAGGTCTCTTGTACATCAATAATAGATAAATAGCAAGCTGAAGAATGAGACACTTGTGCAACATTTAGAAATCTTTATTGAGAAAACGTTTCGCCAGCCAGTGGCTTCTTCAGTCCAGTACAGAGAAAAACGGTGGAAGACGAGGGAGAGAATGAGGGACTGATCACCTCATTCTCATTCTCGTCTTTCACCGTTCTCTATATTGGACTGAAGAAGCCACTGGCTGGCGAAACGCTTCATCAATAAAGATTCCCAAATGTTGCACAAGTGCGTAATTCTTCTTGTCGGTGTTCTAAAGCATTACATAAATAACAAGCTAATAATAAAACAGGTAACCAACACAGCCTCGAAGTTGTAACAGATTTATCCCTTGTTCAAGACGGCTGTTATGAAACAACTATGGCCTTATGGTGAATTGACATCATGACAATTTCCTTTAAAGAAACATTATTGATTTGACAATGTGCGTAATGCATCAAGCCAGCAGCACCGAGGTGTCAATGCATCCAGAAAACTGAACACTCCGAGCGCAACTGCACTTTGAAAATGGAAGTTCATCAGATATCGGGTCCAGTGAACAAGTGTCACCAGAAATTCAAGACGGGAAGAGAACGAAGAGCAGAGAGGAAGATGAAGACAGAGAGAAAGTCAACAAGAGCCCCAGAACATCTGCATTTTCTATAGAAAGGACAGACATCTTCACGAGTTTAGAACTCGTGATGCAGATGCCAACGTGAGGCGCATGGCCACAGACTTACAGGACAAAGTACTGTTGGCCACTACTCTACATGAAGACCGTGTTGGATTGGAATCTAAATGCAAAATATTGCCCGATTTGCTTAACTAGAATTTGAAATCGCGACCTTTTTCTAAGTAGATACAGCAAGAGTTGACAACAATACAAGGGAAAACAATTCAAGCAAGTGCCTTTGTTGAACTCAACACCCACCTGGAAAACCCTATTGAAGATGGTACATTCTACTTTAAACTTTCTGAGTTGTACCAGCTCTATGGAAGACGGCTGAAAGACCTATTTGTTGACAAATACATTTATAAGGCTGGTTTTGACGAATAGTTGAGGTACTTTCCCATGACCAAGAGTACAGTGTTAATAAAAATGCAATTCTTGTGTTCGACCAGGGAATGCAGTAAATGCTAATGCTAGCACTGAAGTCTGAGTACGAGAGTGATGCCCTGAATCTGGTTGAAGTTGCAAGGGTAGAGCGAAGAGATATCCTTTGCTAAGAGTCAGGTGATCTTTACCTCAATGATGTATTTTCCCCTGACTGGCAAAAGGAGCCTGCTCTCAAAACCTAGAGATCACTCTTATCTACTCTGCTGTTTTGAGATGACCTAATGTACCAAGGTTCAGCGAGGTTCCAAAAGTACCTCACTGTCTCCCAGACTATCCTGCTCAAGTGCAAGAGCCCAACTGCTGCCGTAATCAGATACTTAGTAGACCAGAAAGCACCGTTCCCAACATACACTGATTTGGCTGTTCATACACAAACCAGGTGGAAGTTGTTAAGACAGGTTTTCGACTTGGATCTCAAAGTAATCTTGAAATTTGAATATTAGCTGGCAACTACCGTTTGTTGGGACACCAGGAAGTAAGGTACCGTATGCCTTCTCATTCCCCTTCCGCCAAACTACGGCATGGACCACCAAGTTCCATCAAACACCCCTGCCCAGCATTCCTCTCACGGAACAGCAATCATTTTTTTTTCAGTTCCCGACCAAGTCCAAGATGAGAGTCTGCCAGGATGGAATAACCATACCACCCTCAGGCACAAACAGGGATCACTAGTTGCCTGAGACATTCACTACCGTACCAGATGTTGTCCTTAGGAAAACCACTATAGCTCTCCTTGAACCTCCTGTTACGTTGAAGCCTATGATAGGGAACTTAGAAGAAGGCAATTACTTTAATCTCCAAAAGTCAGATCTGGAAAAGTGGGATACAGCGGCTTTCTCAACCAACCATACATCCCAACAGGATGTATCAGATGAGCTATGGATAGCACTCACTCAACTTTTCTCGCTGTTGTATGGCAGCACCAGCTGCTATGATAAGCATAGTATGGGAGTACAACAACAAGCACTTTATTTTCCAACCCTGGTCTGATTCTGGTGATGGCATTGTATGTCTCCCTGATGTAGTACATGCAGTGAAGTTGACCCGAGGCCCTAAAAGAGGACCAGAATTTTATCATGGTCGGAAATGGCGAAGTGGAATACATAGGGAGGTGCCTCTGGTTGGATCGCTGCACTAACACAAGAGGGGGACCACCTCATCTGGCACTGCAGACTCGTTCCTCCGTGCTTCTCATGTCACGTGGACAAAATAATTCAGGATGAAAATACAAAAGACTAGTGAAAAATGTACATACAAGCAGCTCATATTGAATTACATGGAACTTTGTACATGTAGATGTCTCACATAGACACATCGAAGAACCATAACAAGAACATGTAGGTCCCACAAGTAAGATTTAATAAATGTAACATAATTGAACAATCATGTTAATTTTGAAGCCATGTGCTATTAAACTGCTCTATCAATTACAGTTGCTACATGTGTAATGTTCACAATACTCGTATAATATCTTGAGAACTACTAACTATATATGAAGTCTACTATATAAAAAATTAAAGAGTTTTGTCAGTTTTATGAACAAGGGAGATTAATTTATCCTTTACTCATTAATAACCTGAATATTTTAATTTTGTTCTAATTTAGGCGGTTAATTTTTTGTTGAATTGTGAAATTACACAAATTAAATTTTTTATATATAAAATTTAATGGTCCACAACGAAATATTCCATAAGATGTTACCAAATGCTCAAAAAAATTGATGCCTTCATTCAGACTGCCTCTGTTCTTAATGTTGACTGACTATAGGGTTATGCAGCGGAGGAACTGGATCTACTCAAGTTTGATCCATACAAGTGGAAAAGTAGCTGAAATTCCTTGGAACAAGAGCTCTTCAATAGCATCCTCAACGAATCCATCCTTCCTCCCCTCCCGCCTTAGAAGAGTGAAGCGCACTGAACACCCCTCAGGGTGAACATGAACTGTGTCTTGTCGTGACTCAGCCACACACTAAGTTGTGTCCAACGTGACCAACTCCTGTACTGAATATGTGTACCATTACCATAACACGAAGCGGACACGTGTTTTGAACACGTACTAGCACTTAGGCGTGTCAACGTCCTCACAGAGCACGGGTGGGCTCAACACATCAACACAAACCTACCATAACATTTTTTCATTGTTCACTGTGACATCATAGAGGTTATGCTGGGTTAATGTTCAGTTTAACATCGCTATCAATGTCACGCTGGGTTAATGTTCATTTAAACATCCATATCATGTATGTTAGGTTAATCTTCATGTCAACATTCCTCTCATTCATGTTATGTAACACTGATGTTCATTTAAATATTTGTAACTTATTAACTCCAATTATTTTTTCTTGATTTAAAAACACCAATTATTTTTCTTAAACGTATTAATGTCAATTATTTTAATTAATTTATTAATACCAATTATTTTTCTTGATTTATTAATACCAAGCATATTGATTTATTAACACCAGTTATTTTTCTTTATTAATACCAATTCTTCTTCTTAATTTATTAACACCAATTATATTGATTTATTAATACCAATTATTTTTCTTGATTTATTAATGCTATTTTAATTCATTAATACCTCTTATTTTATTAACTTATTAATACCAAGTGTCTTGATTTAATACCAATTATCAATTATTCATTAATACCAATTATTTTCTTAATTTCTTAATTTATTAATGCCAAGTGTCTTGATAATTACTTTTTAATTATAATACGAATTATTTTTCTTGGTTCAATAATATCATTACTTACACACACACACACACACACACACACACACATATATATATATATATATATATATATATATATATATATATATATATATATATATATATCCCAGGGCAGCTAGTTTTCTGTTCCAGCGACTCAGCGCTGCTGTTCAGAGGGGTAATGCCTGCTGTATTTTGGGCATGCGCCCCAGCTCTGAGGAGCTGGATGAGATTTTACATGTAACAATATGTACTAGACCTGTATCTCTCACACCTCATGTACTGTATATGCCATCTTTATATTAACAATATATTTCTTAAATCTTTGGTACCATATTATGTAATAAAATATACCTATTGGTAAAAAAAAATGAAAAGATGGGGTGGTAGGGGAAGTTGAATATTCAAATAGCTTCAGGAAGAAATCCAAATACAGTAGAACCCCAGATTTTCGCCCACTTTCTTGGGCAAATTTTTACCCCGGGTTTCGTACCCCCGCTCGGAAATCGTCCGTATCAGACCCGTTCGCCCACTCAGGATGCGGCTGCTCACAAGTACGTGACTCAGTCTGCCTCTGTCACTCGTTCAGTGAGCAATACTCCGTGCGTTCATCCGAAACATTTCGTAATAATCCACTGTTTTTTGTGCTTGTTTATTGAGTGCGACTGCGAAATAAACCACCATTGGGCCAAAGAAAGCTCCTAGTGCCAGCCCTTTGGTAAAGAAGGTGAGAAACACAATAGAAGAGAGAGGGGAGAATGTGTCTTCTTCAGTGATTAAGGACATTTGTGCAAAGTTGAGTGAAGTGCAAAGTTTTGTGGAGAATTATTACCCTAACAAAACTGTTGCAAGCCGTGTCTGCAACATGTTCAATGACAATGCCTTGCCCCGTTTTAGGCAAATCTTAAAGAGACACCAGAAACAGAGCTCTCTGGACAGATTTTTTGTGCGACAGGGGACCAGTGACTCTCAAGCTGGTCCTAGTGCCAGTAAAAGACAAAGAAGGGAAGTAAGGGCTTTGATACCTGAAGTCCTTATGGAGGGGGATTCCCCTTCCAAAGTAGGGAAGTAGGGCTTTGATACCTGAAGTCCTTATGGAGAGGGATTCCCCTTCCAAAGAATAACCTCTCCTCCCTCTCCCCTCCTCGTCTTCTTCCACACGCCAACAAGAGTCTTCAATAAAGGTATGTAATAGTGATTTAAATGTTCATTTATCCATTAAAATTAATCATTTATATTTATTTCTCATTGTTAATTTGTTTGGGTGTCTGGAACGGATTAATTGGATTTACATTATTTCTTATGGGAAATATTACTTCGGTTTTCGACCGACCTTATGGAACGGATTAAGGACGAAAACCAGGGTTCCACTGTATTCTTCCTTGAAGCCTTTTTATCCACTTCTACGAGGCTATGGGTCCCACAATTTGCACCAGAGGTGCAGGGTGACGCAAAAAAACAAAAACTCAAAAAGAAAAAACTTTCACGATCTTTCAACACTTTCACCATCACTCATACATAATCACTGTCTTTGCAGAGGCGCCCAGATACGGATACGACAGTTTAGATAGTCACTCCAAACTGTCAATATCCCAAACCCCTCCTTTAAAGAAGTGCAGGCATTGTACTCTTCCAACTAGGTTCGGCATATATATAATATTATATATATATATATATATATATATATATATATATATATATATATATATATATATATATATATATATATATATATTTGAATAAACTTTAAATGTTATCTCTGATCACTGAAATAAAGAGTTTGATCCAATTAGTTTCACTCCCACCTTTGATATACCTGTGAGGGGCTTCAAGAGTTTTTTCTACTCCCGCAGCACATATATTTTTTGTAGCTAGCAGACTTAAACAGATACTTGCTGGCATATGACCACAATGTTAATATAAACAGGTAACTGATAGCCTGTACTAACACCTAAACAGTTGCGTCAGGTTACTCTTAAACAGTTCACAGTTAATGCATTAACAATCCTATTATTATTATTATTATTATTATATTGATGTTATGCATGTTTCTGCATTAATGTGAAGTTTATAAAATAAGGTGTTATAGTAAAAAAAAAAAGCCCACAAACTGATGACATTATAAAATTATAGATCACTTTCTTTCACAATCAATAATTTATTTGATAAACTTCACATTAACGAAGAAACCTGCATAACAACTGCCATGGGAGGGTTAAATCCCCGAGGGTCATACAGCGCCTCGGAAATGAGAATCAATCAGATTTTAATCCCAAAGAAAGTTTCAGTTCCTTGGATCAAGAGCCCTCCTACAACATTCCTTGGAGGAATATCATTGCATATTATATTATTTTCAACATGAAAAAGCCTGAAAAATATCTTCAAGATAAATTAAATAATCCTCAACTTTATTACGATCACATTATTTACAAGGTAATTTAAATAATCCTCAACTTTATTACGGTCACATTATTTTGAAGGTAATTTAAATAATCCTCAACTTTATTACGGTCCCATTATTTACAAGGTAATTTAAATAAGCCTCAACTTTATTACGGTCCATTATTTACAAGGTAATTTAATAATCCTCTATTAGTCACATTATTTGAGGTATTAATAATCCTCAACTTTATTACGGTCACATTATTTACAAGGTAATTTAAATAATCCTCAACTTTATTACGGTCCCATTATTTACAAGGTAATTTAAATAAGCCTCAACTTTATTACGGGTCTAATATATGTGAACAAATAACTTAATCTCTTCTGTTAAATATGTAATGTTTGTCCCTCTCTTTGACCCTCCTTCCCTCTCTGTTTTTCCCTCCTTCCCTCTGTTCTTCACTCCTTCCCTCTGTTCTTCCTCCTTCCTCTCTGTTCTTCCTCCTTCCATCTCTGTTCTTCCCTCCTTCCCTCTCTGTTCTTCACTCCTTCCCTCTGTTCTTCACTCCTCTCTGTTCTTCACTCCTTCCCTCTGTTCTTCACTCCTTCCCTCTGTTCTTCCCTCCTTCCCTCTCTGTTCTTCACTCCTTCCATCTCTGTTCTTCTCTCCTTCCCTCTCTGTTCTTCACTCCTTCCCTCTGTTCTTCACTCCTCTCTGTTCTTCACTCCTTCCCTCTGTTCTTCACTCATTCCCTCTCTGTTCTTCCCTCCTTCCCTCTCTGTTCTTCACTCCTTCCCTCTCTGTTCTTCACTCATTCCCTCTCTGTTCTTCACTCATTCCCTCTCTGTTCTTCACTCCTTCCCTCTCTGTTCTTCACTCCTTCCCTCTCTGTTCTTCACAAATTCCCTCTCTGTTCTTCACTCCTTCCCTCTCTGTTCTTCATTCCTTCCCTCTCTGTTCTTCACTCATTCCCTATCTGTTCTTCACTCCTTCCCTCTCTGTTCTTCACTCCTTCCCTCTCTGTTCTTCACTCCCTCTCTCTCTGTTCACTCCCTCCCTCTCTGTTCACTCCCTCCCTCTCTGTTCCTCACTCCCTCTCTGTTCCTCCCTCCATCTCTGTTCCTACTGGTCATCTGACCAGTGATGACTGGTCCTCTGACTAGTGATGACCGGTCCATCTGCTAGTGATAACTGGTACTCTATACTCCTGTCCATCGTGATGACTGTCCTCTTGACAGTGATAATAGTCCATCTGGCTAGTGATTGGTCCATCTCCATTGATACTGGTCCATCTACAGTGATGACTGGTCCATTTACCAGTGATAACTGTCCATCTGACTAGTATACTGGTCCATCTATCAGTATAACTGGTCTCATCTTACCAGTGATAATATAGTGAACATCTGACCAGTTCTGTCCATTGATCAGTATGACTGGTCCTCTGACCAGTGATGACTGGTCCTCCTGTCTCCATTACCTGTACTGGTCCTCTACTCAGTGATGACTGGTCCATCTCTCTGATGACTGGTTCCATCTGCCCAGTGACTGAGTCCTCTGCCAGTGTACGTCCATCTGCCAGTGATCTGGTCCATCTGGCCAGTGATGACTGGTCCATCTGCCAGTGATGACTGGTCCTCTGCCAGTGATGACTGGCCTCCCATTCTGTCCATCTCCGTATGACTGGTCCATCTGCCAGTGATGACTGGTCCATCTGACCAGTGATGACTGGTCCATCTGACCATGATGACTGGTCCATCTGCCAGTGATGCTGGTCCATCTGACCAGTGATCTGTCCATCTGCCAGTGATGACTGGTCCATCTACAGTGATACTGGTCCATCTCTTTTCATCTGATCTCAGTGATACTAGTTCATCTGACCAGTGATGACTGGTCCCTCTGACAGTATACGGTCCATCTGCCTCATGAACTGGTCCATTCCCAGTGATCTGGTCCATCTGCCAGTATACTGGTCCCTCATCAGTATGATAGGTCCATCTGTTCAGTATGACTGCGTCCATCTGTCAGTGATGACTGGTCATCTCTCATGTGATACTGGTCATCCTACCAGTGTGACTAGTCCATCTGCACTCATCTGTGTACTGGTCCTCTGTCTCAGTGATGACTGGTTCCATCCTCCAGTGATACTGGTCCATCTGACCATGATGACTGTCCATCTACCGTGTGCTGTTCCATCTGCCAGTGATGACTGGTCCCTCTGTCTCAGTGTGACTCGGTCCTTTCCTGACTCCTCCTGTCTCATACTGTCCTCTCCGTCTGACTGGTCCATCTGACCAGTGATGACTGGTCCTCTGCCACTGATGAACTGGTCCATCTGGCCAGTGATCTGACTGGTCCATCTGCCAGTATACTGGTCCTCATTGACCAGTGATATGGTCATTCTCCATGATGACTGGTCCATCTGATCCATGATGACTGGTCCATCTGACCAGTGATGACTGGTCCATCTGACCAGTGATGACTGGTCCATCTGACCAGTGATGACTGGTCCATCTGACCAGTGATGACTGGTCCATCTGACCAGTGATGACTGGTCCATCTGACCAGTGATGACTGGTCCATCTGCCAGTGATACTGTCCATCTGACAGGTGACTGGTCCATCTGACCAGTGATGACTGGTCCATCTGCCATGTGATGACTGGTCCTCTGACCAGTGATGACCGGTCCATCCTGCGTGAACTGGTCCATCTGCCTGATCTGGTCCTCTGGCCTGATACTGTCCCTTGACCAGTGATAGTCCATCTGCCAGTTACTGGTCCATCTGACCAGTGATGACTGGTCCATCTGCCATGTGACTGGTCCATCTGACTCAGTGATGACTGTCCATCTGACATGATGACTGGTCCATCGCCAGTATGACTGGTCATCTGCCAGTGATCTGGTCCATCTGCCAGTGATGACTGGTCCATCTGCCAGTGATGACTGGTTCATCTACCAGTGATGACTGGTCCCTCACCATATGCCGTCCATCTGGCCAGTGATGACTGGTCCATCTGGCCAGTGATGACTTCCATCTGGCCAGTGATGACTGGTCCCTCAGTGATGACTGGTCCATCTGGCCAGTGATGTCCATCTGGCCAGTGATGATGGTCATCTGACCAGTGATGATGGTCATTCTAACCAGTGATGACTGGTCCATCTGGCCAGTGATGACTGGTCCATCTGGTTAGTGATGACTGGTCCCTCTGACCAGTGATGACTGGTCCATCTGGCCAGTGACGACTGGTCCATCTGGCCAGTGATGACTGGTCCATCTGCCAGTGATGACTGGTCCATCTGACCAGTGATGACTGGTCCATCTGGCCAGTGATGACTGGTCCATCTGCCAGTGATGACTGGTCCATCTGCAGTGATGACTGGTCATCTGACAGTGATACTGGTCCTCTGCCAGTGATGACCGGTCCTCTGGCCAGTGAAACTGGTCCATCTGCCAGTATGACTGGTCCTCTGCCAGTGATACTGGTCCTTGACTAGTGATAGTCCATCTGCCAGTGATACTGGTCCATCTGACAGTATGACTGGTCCATCTGCCAGTGATGACTGTCCATCGACTAGTGATGACTGTCCATCTGAAGTGATGACTGGTCATCTGCCAGTGATACTGTCATCACCAGTGACGGTCCATTGACAGTGAGACTGGTCCATCTGCCAGTGATGACGGTCCATCTGACCAGTGATGACTGGTCCTTGACCAGTGTGACGGTCCATCTGGCCAGTGAAGACTGGTCATCTGCCAGTGATGACTGGTCCATCTGGCCAGTGATGATGGTCCATTGCCAGTGATGAAAGGTCCATCTGGCCAGTGACGACTGGTCCATCTGGCCAGTGATGATTGGTCTATCTGACCAGTGATGAGTGGTCATTCTAACCAGTGATGACTGGTCCATCTGGCCAGTGATGACTGGTCCATCTGCAGTGATGACTGGTCCATCTGACCAGTGATGACTGGTCCATCTGACCAGTGATGACTGGTCCATCTGGCCAGTGATGACTGGTCCATCTGACCAGTGATGACTGGTCCATCTGACCAGTGATGACTGGTCCATCTGACCAGTGATGACTGGTCCATCTGACCAGTGATGACTGGTCCATCTGACCAGTGATGACTGGTCCCTCTGACCAGTGATGACCGGTCCATCTGGCCAGTGAAGACTGGTCCATCTGGCCAGTGATGACTGGTCCATCTGGCCAGTGATGACTGGTCCCTATGACCAGTGATGAAAGGTCCATCTGGCCAGTGATGACTGGTCCATCTGACCAGTGATGACTGGTCCATCTGACCAGTGATGACTGGTCCATCTGACCAGTGATGACTAGTCCATCTGACCAGTGATGACTGGTCCATCTGACCAGTGATGACTGGTCTATCTGGCCAGTGATGACTGGTCCATCTGACCAGTGATGACTGGTCCATCTGACAGTGTGACTGGTTCATCTGACCAGGATGACTGTCCCTACGTGTGCCGGTCCATCTGCAGTGAACTGGTCCATCTGGCCAGTGATGACTGGTCCATCTGGCCAGTGATGACTGGTCCCTCTGACCAGTGATGACCGGTCCATCTGGCCAGTGAAGACTGGTCCATCTGGCCAGTGATGACTGGTCCATCTGGCCAGTGATGACTGGTCCCTCTGACCAGTGATGACTGGTCCATCTGGACAGTGACGACTGGTCCATCTGGCCAGTGACGACTGGTCCCTCTGACCAGTGATGACTGGTCCATCTGGCCAGTGACGACTGGTCCATCTGGCCAGTGATGACTGGTCCATCTGGCCAGTAATGACTGGCACAATATAAATTAATGCAGCCAATCATAGTACCATTATACAGTTTAACAGTAAATTTCAGAAACAGTGTAACAGATCAAAGACTGCAACAGAAGTATCATCAACAGAGTCTGTAGAAGCAGTAGCATCAACATCAACAGTGCAGCAGCAAAAGAAGCAGTAATATGTAGTAGTATCAACAGCAGCGGCAGCAGCAGCATTAACAGCAGCTGTAGCAGCAAAGTGCAAACTGCGAGCAAAGCAGCAGGTGGCAAGAGGCCGGAGCTGACCACAGGGACAAGAACCAGATTTATGAGATAGGAACGGCAGGAGGTTCTCGCCCACAGGCACAGGACAAGGAGGATCTGCCAGAGAGAGACAGAGAGAGACAGACAGAGACAGGGAGAGAGAGAGAGAGAGAGACAGTCAGATAGACAGAGAGAGAGAGAGAGATCGTGTATCAGCAAGGTGTGTTTGCTGTTAGCACAAATCGGGTGCAGAAAGCACTATGTATATTTACCTGTGTGTTGCATCCAGTAATGGATTCTCTGGTATTTACATTTAAAAGTTTGCAAGGAGTTTGTCTCCGTTAATGCCTCTACCAGTGTGTTGCCCTTGTTCACTGTCCTCACACTGCCTCTACCAGTGTGTTCCCCTTGTTCACTGTCCTCACACTGCCTCTACCAGTGTGTTCCCTTGTTCACTGTCCTCACACTGCCTCTACCAGTGTGTTGCCCTTGTTCACTGTCCTCACACTGCCTCTACCAGTGTGTTCCCCTTGTTCACTGTCCTCACACTGCCTCTACCAGTGTGTTCCCTTGTTCACTGTCCTCACACTGCCTCTACCAGTGTGTTCCCTTGTTCACTGTCCTCACACTGCCTCTACCAGTGTGTTCCCTTGTTCACTGTCCTCACACTGCCTCTACCAGTGTGTTCCCTTGTTCACTGTCCTCACACTGCCTCTACCAGTGTGTTGCCCTTGTTCACTCTCCTCACACTGCCTCTACCAGTGTGTTCCCTTGTTCACTGTCCTCACACTGCCTCTACCAGTGTGTTCCCTTGTTCACTGTCCTCACACTGCCTCTACCAGTGTGTTCCCTTGTTCACTGTCCTCACACTGCCTCTACCAGTGTGTTCCCCTTGTTCACTGTCCTCACACTGCCACTACCAGTGTGTTCCCTTGTTCACTGTCCTCACACTGCCTCTACCAGTGTGTCCCTTGTTCACTGTCCTCACACTGCCTCTACCAGTGTGTTCCCTTGTTCACTGTCCTCGCACTGCCTTCGCCAGTGTGTTCCTCTTGTTCACTGTCCTCACACTGCCTCTATCAGTGTGTTCCCCTTGTTCACTGTCCTCACACTGCCTCCGCCAGTGTGTCCCCCTTGTTCACTGTCCTTACACTACCTCCGCTAGTGTGTTCCCCTTATACACTGTCGTCACACTGCCTCCGCCAGAGTATTCCCCCTTGTTCACTGTCCCTACACTGCCTCCACCAGTGTCCCCCTTGTTCAGTCCTTACACTACCTCCGCCAGTGTGTTCCCCCTTGTTCCCTGTCCCTACACTGCCTCCACCAGTGTTCCCCTTGTTCAGTCCTTACACTGCCTCCACCAGTTTTCCCTTGTTCAGTCCTTACACTGCCTCCACTAGTGTTCTCCTTGTTTATTGTCCTTACACTGCCTCCACCATTGTGCTCTTCTTGTTCACTGTCCTTACACTGCCTCCACCAGTGTGTTCTTCTTGTTCACTGTCCTTACACTGCCTCCACCAGTGTGTTTCCCTTGTTCAACGCTTCCACCAGTGTTCCCCTTGTTCACTGCTTCTACCAGTGTGTTCCCCTTGTTCACTACTTCCACCAGTGTGTTCCCCGTGTTCACTGTCTCCACCAGTGTGTTCCCCCTGTTCATTATCTCCACCAGTGTATTCCCCTTGTTCACTACTTCCACCAGTGTGTTCCCTTTGTTCAATGCTTCCATCAGTGTTCCCGTGTTCACTACTTCCACCAGTGTGTTCCCCGTGTTCACTGTCTCTACCAGTATGTTCCCATTGTTCACTGTCTCTACCAGTGTGTTCCCCTTGTTCACTGCTTCCACCAGTGTGTTCCCCTTGTTCACTATCTCCAGTGACAGGTTTCGAGGGATTCACCAGCTGAACCAGACTGCTGGTATTAGCAGCTCGCAGGAACACATAGACATCACAGTCTGGTTGATCAGTTTCCGTCACTACAACAAAATGCTTGAACACCAAACTGCAAACTCTTACAACAATTAGGAAACATTTTGGAAACTGGTGAAGGGTTGTTGATCCGAGGAACTGTAGTTTCCCTTCCTCAAAACAGATTACCATCCCTTCCCTACTAGGGTCTGACCCATATGGGTTCAATGTTTCTTTATGAATGGTAATATTATTTACGGTATTACTTCTGCGACTAAGACTACTACTGCTATTAATACTGCTACAACTACTACTAATACTATTACTACTATACCACTACTACTATACTACTACTAATAACAACACTAGTACTGTTACTACTACTAATAATAATAACACTAGTACTGTTACTACTACTGCTGTTGCTGCTGCTACTGCCACTACTACTACTGCTACTAATACTATTACTATTTTAAGACTACTACTACTACTAATAATAATGATACTAGTACTGTTACTACTACTGCTGTTGCTAATACTATTGCTACTACTACTAATACTATTAGTACTAGTACTAATACTATTACAACTACTACTAATAACAATACTAATAACAAAAGTATGCAAATAAGGTGGAGGTTGGGTGGTGGGCGGCGCTTGAGATCCAGCAGGGAACACGACTCTCTCACTAGCCACAATTAGCAGATCTTAGATGCTTTAATCGTCTCATTTATTTTTGAGGTCATCTAACCTCGGTGGAATATTTCCTGACATCTCTAATATAGGCACACCGAGAGGGAGGGCAGCAGGCTCAGCTGTTAAGTGACTGTTTATGCTTCTGGTATCATGGCCCAGGTGCTTGTCAGGTTCCCTCTTGAAAATGTGGTCACAGCCACTTGGCACTGGTTAAGTGGCCACAATGGGTAAGATGTTTGCCTCGTTGCTTCCTATCGCTAACTTAGCTGATTGTAATAACAAAGCAGCTTCTCTACTAGATGTTTCCTTGTTCGTATCTCAGTATGTGCTATCTAACTGGAAGTACTGCAGCCAATATTTTATCTGTCAGTTACGTTTATAAGTTTTTCTCTGTCTCTTCATGCATGCACTCAAGTGTACACACACACACACAGATAAATGTGCTAAAGAAAAAGGAACTAGAGATATATACGTCAGAAGCAGCCATAAAGATGTATCAACACTCAGCTTCACGAGTGAGCGAGCACGAAGATGATTGCAAATGATCATGTTTAAACTGGTGTGTTATAATCTTTCCTCCCTAGGCGCAGCCCTCAGCTCTGCCTAGCATGCAATTATTGTTCTGTCTCTCAGCGGCGGTCGCTAGGAGTAGGAGAAGAGGAGGAGGTAAAGGAGGTAAAAGACAAGCTGAAGACTGAAGGAAAAGTGGTAGATGCAGTAAACAATATAACTTGTACGCCATTACTAGTTCAAGGTCGAGTGTACACACACACACACTGCAATGGATCAGAGAATACCTGACGGGAAGGCATCAGCAAGTCATGATATGTGATGAGGTGTCAGAGTGGGCGCCTGTGACGAGCGGGGTTCCACAGGGGTCAGTCCTAGGACCGGTGCTGTTTCTTCTATATGTGAACATGACGGAAGGAATAGACTCAGAAGTATCCATGTTTGCAGAAGATGTGAAGTTAATGAGAAGAATTCAGTCGGAGGAGGATGAGGCAGGATTACAGAGGGATCTGGACAGGCTGCAGGCCTAGTCCAGCAACTGGCTCCTGGAGTTCAACCCCACCAAGTGCAAAGTCATGAAAATTGTGGAATGCAAAAAAGATCGCTGAGAGAGTACAGTCAGCGATCTGCTGCAGTATATGGGCGACTACCGAACCTAAGAATAGCATTCCGACATCTCAGTAAGGAGTCGTTCCGGACCCTGTACACCTTGTACGTCAGGCTCATATTGGTGTAAGCAGCTCCAGTTTGGAACCCACACCTGGCCAACCACGTCAGAAAATTAGAAAAAGTGCAGACCTTTGCATTTTCTCTAATTTTCTACGAGGAGAGGTTAAGGGAACTCGATCTGACGACACTGGAGGACAGGAGGGACAGGGGGGACATATTAACGCCATATAAAATACTGAGAAGAATCGACATGGTGGATAAGGACAGAATGTTTCAGAGATGAGACACAACAACAAGTGGTCACAATTGGAAGTTGAAGACTCAGATGAGTCACAGGGAAGTTAGGAAGTATTTCTTCAGTCACAGAGTTGTCAGGAACCGAAATAGTCTGGAAAGTGAGGTAGTGGAGGCAGGTACCATACACAGCTTTAAGAAGAGGTATGATAAAGCTCATGGAGAAGGGAGAGAGTGGAGAGAGTCACATGCATGTTAGGAAGTATTTCTTCAGTCACAGAGTTGTCAGGAAGTAGAATAGCCTAGAAAGTGACGTAGTGGAGGCAGGAACCATACATAGTTTTAAGACGAGGTTTGATAAAGCTCATTGAGCAGGGAGAGAGAGGACCTAGTAGCAATCAGTGAAGAGGCGGGGCCAGGAGCTATGAATAGACCCCTGCAATCACAAATAGGTGAGTACATACACCCACATACAAGTCACACACACAAACACACAAGTTTTGATAAAGCTCATGGAGCAGGAAGAGAGAGGACCTAGTAGCAATCAGTGAAGAGGCGGGGCCAGGAGCTATGAATCGACCCCTGCAACCACAACTAGGTGAGTACACACACACGTCCAGTGCTCACTCACCTGTCTCAGGTCAATCACTCCCACTCTCACTCAAGAGGTCAAAGTCAAACACCTGTATCTCTCAGTGGTCAAGGTCAGATCCACCAACCTGTCTTTCTCAAACGTCAACAAGGACCACTCACACTGCCACCTGTTTGAAAGGTCAAGGAGGAACACTCACACAGGAACACTCACACAAAGAGAGATAGAACAAGAACAAGAAAACATGGTTGGAAATTATACACCCCAATGAGCCACAGGGATGTTAGGAAGCTTTTCTTCATTTTAAGAGTGGTATATAAATGGAATGAGCTGAGTAATGACACAGTGGAAGCTACCTCTATTCATGGCTTCAAAAATAAGATACGACTTAATGTCAGTCGGTGGATAGTTAAGAGGCGGGACCAAGAGCTAGTGCTCACCCTCACTCATCAAGCTTAATTACACACATTCTCACATCCCCATCTTGAACCCTCTCAATCACCTGACCTTCCCCTCTTCCCCATCCCCCAACCTTCCCCTATTCCCACCCTCCCCAAGCTTCCCCATCTCCCAACACGCGTACATTCCATTTCCTCTCTGAATACATCCCACAGAACAGTCCCAGTGTTTACACCTTTCAACAACAGAGGAGTTACATAATATCTTACATAATATATAATTTTTATGTATACAATGTATGCAATGTAAATAATTTTCATTTTTACTTGTACTGATTGATAGAAGACAATCAACTACCAAAAGATCATTAAGAGTGTCACGTGTGCACAACCAGTCAAGGACAGTCCAAACCCTAAAATACTGAGGGTGTGGGTGAAGGGTGAGGGGTGGGTGAAGGGTGAGAGTGTGAGTGAAGGGTGAGGGGTGTGGGTGAAGGGTGAGGGGTGTGGGTGAAGGGTGAGAGTGTGAGTGAAGGGTGAGGGGTGTGGGTGAAGGGTGAGGGGTGTGGGTGAAGGGTGAGGGTGTGGGTGAAGGGTGAGGGTGTGAGTGAAGGGTGAGGGGTGTGGGTGAAGGGTGAGGGTGTGGGTGAAGGGTGAGGGGTGTGGGTGAAGGGTGAGGGTGTGGGTGAAGGGTGAGGGTGTGGGTGAAGGGTGAGGGTGTGGGTGAAGGGTGAGGGTGTGGGTGAAGGGTGAGAGTGTGGGTGAAGGGTGAGGGTGTGAGTGAAGGGTGAGAGTGTGGGTGAAGGGTGAGGGGTGTGGGTGAAGGGTGAGAGTGTGGGTGAAGGGTGAGTGTGAGTGAAGGGTGAGGGGTGTGGGTGAAGGGTGAGGGGTGTGGGTAAGGGTGAGGGTGATGTATCATATTACTCCCACTTTCCTCTCTGGGTTCTGTAAGTGGAATTAAGTATCATATAAAGACATCTAAGGGTTGTGTCTCTAGTATTAATCGCCTCGATCCAGTATCTTGTTCAGAAATAATATGGTAATACCAACAAGGTGTGGAAAAAGACGCTAATGTACAGTTCAGGACATTTATTAAAGAAAACGTTTCGCCACTAGTGGTTTCTTCAGTCCTAATACAGAGATAACTAAGACACGAGTATATATAGTGGCAGGAGTCAGGTGGAAAGTTCGATTCTATTATATGGCGTATAATATGTCAGATCTAGTAGAGAATATACATAGTTGATTACAAGTGGAGGATCCTAATCGGTGATGCATAAGAAATTAACAAGTACCTCTAATTTTTATCAAGTTTCAACGAGATCAATTAGCCACTGTGTTCTAAATACTTATATTGTGACACACCTGCGTTCTCACGGGAATAATTATGTGTGGGGTAATCTAACATATAACATTAGGAGTGAGGGGGCATGGGTGATGGGGAGGGAAGGTGTGAGGGAGAGGGAAGGGGTGAGGGCTTGGGCGAGGGGAGTAGACGTGGGGAGGAATGTGTGAGCATCACTACAGTGGGTGACAAGTACTAGGTAGATGAGTGTGTATTGTAAGGTAGTGCAGTCACAGCTGAGGTATGAGGTAATGGTGTCTTTCACTTCCTGTCTACACACCTGCCCGGCCCGGGGCACCCACGCACCCCCGCCCCGCAACACAACCCACCCCAGGGAACCAGCTCTCAACCGCCCAAGGACCCACCCAGGAGCACACATGCTCCCCCGCCTTAGGAAGTTCGCACGCGCACGCAGGCATGCACGCACGCACGCGCACGCAGGCATGCACGCACGTATGCGAGCACACACACATGACAACTGGTAACTAACCCAATACGTGACAACAGATTTCCTCAAAATAATGACAGGTGTTTTATGCATCAGCATATAAATGAAGCGACAAGAATGAGAGGCAGCAACACAGCGGTAAAAGTAGTTTTAGTGTATATAAATGCTTCATAGAACCGACAGGATGATGAATTAGACACTTGTGCAATACTTGGGTATCTTTGTTGTGGGAACGTTTCGCCCACCAGTGGCTCCCTCAGTCCAATCCAAGCTCCTCCGTACATATATTTGTGGGACTGATTACCTCAAACTCCTGATCTTCAACCATTCTTCTCTGTACTGGACTGAAGAAACCACAGGTTGGCGAAACGTATCCACAGTAAAGATACCGAAGTGTTGCACAAGTGTCTAATTCATCATTAGATTTAGTGTTTACTAGAACAATGGGGGAATTTTTCACCATAACCTACTAGAACCTACCTGGAGAGAGTGACCATGTTATACTGCAAATATTTACAATGAAATATGACTAAAAAACATGAAAAGTAATTCATAAACAAGAGTGATTAGATTATAAGAAAAGGAATTACAGTGCTGTAAACAGTATTTTAGATAAATTAAATGGAAGAGTGTACTACAAGGGACAGATGTAAATTATCTGTACCAAGAGTTCTGTAGTGTTTGTGAAGATGGAATTAAACACTTTATTACAAAGAGGAATATAAGACTGAATAATAAAGAATGGCTTAATGGAATGTAGGAGAGCTGTGGGAAAAAAAAGGCTTGGAATTCATATAGGAAGAAGGCCAGTCGAGAAGCTTTGGATTCAATGAGGTTAGAAATGAATATGTGGTACCCCGAGTTTCGTACAGCTCCCAACTCGAACAATTATGTAAGTGTATTATTGTAAGTGCTTCTTGTAAGTGTATTTTTAGGGGTCTGAAACGGACTAATCTAATTTACATTATTCCTTATAGGAACAAATTCGTTCGGTAACGGCACTCGAACCTTCTGGAAAGAATTATGGCCGAAACTCGGGGTATAAAAATGTAAGAGGAAGACATGCGAGTGTGAGGGAGGTGCGTGAGGCTGTGTAGAATGAAAGAGGGCAAAGCAGCTGGGACTGATGGGATAAAGATTGAAATCTTAAAAGCTGAAAAGTAAATTTAATGTTGAAGACAAAATATAAAGAATAAACGACAACAGCAAAAATCAATGAGGTTTTTACAACACAAGATGTTTTTCATGTCGGAAATTTTAGTACCAGAGAAATGAATTAGAGGATATCGTAATAACTAAAGAGGAAATAAATAAATTGTTACTAGATGCTGATAAGAAAAGAGCCCTTAAACCACTGTGAGATGGGTTATGTTGTCCAGTTTGGGAAAATTTTGAAGATTTTACTACTATATGGTAGATGATATATATTGTAACTATATTTTAAAAGGTAACAGGAAAGACTCTTTAAACTATAAGCAGGTTTTGTTGTAGAGTGTTGTAAAATTATTACAAAAGCCATTAGAGTAAGGTGGATTCAGCAATACGAGAATATCAACATACTCGCTGGTAAACAATTTGATTATCGATCTGCACATTCATGTATATAAAATTTGCTAAGTTATTAGGCCAGTTTTGTTAATTGTTCAAGAAAGAAATGATGGGCTGATTGTATTTAACTGTAATTTAAGAAAGCCTTTGATAGAGTTCATATGAAAGACTAATTTGGAAACTGCAATATATAGGAGAATTAAAGGTAAGTTATTAGAAAGGATGAGAGACTTTCAGAGAAAAATGCACACAGCAGTAAGATAAAAATATCTGAATGGGGGACTGTCACAAGTGGGGTACCACAAGGATCTGTACTTGCCCCCAATAATGTTTCTAATTTATATAATTGATTTACCAGAAGTAAATATATATATATGTTTGCAGACGACGCAAAACTCTTATGAAAAATTAATAAAAATGACTGTAAAGCCTTGCAAGAGGATCTGGATAAATTGAGCACATGGAGTGATAGATGGATGATGAAATTTAATGTATATAAATGCTATGTACTGGAAATGAGAGAAAGTGAAATTAGAACACCTGAAGAATACAGACTGCGACAAAATATTGAAAGTATGAGATAGAGAAAACGATCTCTAAAATATTACTACCAAAACAAATTGTCATCGGAAGATCATATAAATGAAACTGTGAGAAACTCGCCTGCAACAATTACAAACTATAACATACCTTGTAAACACATGGATGGGTAAATGTTAAAAAGTTGTTTATAACTTTTATTAGGCCAAAATCGGGATAATCAGCGGTTGTGTGGACACCAGACAACCGCTGAAAAACACATAGATAAGCTAGAAAATATTCAGAGAAAAGCTCCATAATGGCTGCCAGAGATGAGCAAAATGAACTATGATGAGAGGTTGAAAACATTAAGGGTGCCCATGTTGGCTGATAAGAGGACACACGATAACCACTTATAAAGTCTTGAGAAGACTTGAAGCAGTAGATATAGATTTCTTAGTATCTGCAACAAGGATAACAAGAGACCACAATTGAAATTTTAGAAAAAAGGGGAACAGAAACGACAGAATTTTTTTTTTAAAGGAGGAATTAGCTAGTACTGCAACCACTGCAAATTAAAAAAAAAATATGATGTACAGATTACTGAAGACGAGACACCACGAACATAACTATGCTAGTGTGGCTATAAACAGGTAATTACACACACACACATACATACACACAACAGCACAGATATAAGGATGAAAAATCCTGTCTTACGAATTTACTGGAATTGTACGACATAGAGATCAAGCAAGTAAGACAGGGTTCGGTGGACTGCATTTTTTTGGACTGTAAAAAAGCATTCGATACAGTACTATGCGAAATATTAGCCCATAAATTAGAATAAGATTATTATTATAATCAAATAGAAGCGCTAAACCACAGGGGTCATACAGCAATTAGAATAAGAAGGAGGGTTGAAAGACAGTGCTCCAGCGGGTCAAGGAATACCTAAATGACATAAAAGAGGAACAGTAAGGGATGAGGTATCAAAATGGGAGAGTAATATACATGAATGAACTACCATGGGGGATTGAGTCCTAAGTGCCTGTGCCTGGAAGATGTAAAACTAAAGAAAAGAATAAGAACAGGAGAGGATTGATTAACTCCAGGAAGACCTCAATAAACTGTATATATGCTCAAACATTTAGCATCTCGAGTTCAAGCCTAACAAACGTATATTTATGCAAATTCGAAAAGGTGAAGGCAGACCGGAAACTGAGTACAGCTCGGACGGAAAGAAGCTGCAAATATCAGAGTAAAAAAGTACCTGGGGGTAAATTTAACACCAAGCATATCAAGAACCTTATAAGGTCTGCGGCATATATATATATATATATATATATATATATATATATATATATATATATATATATATATATATATATATATATATATATATATATATATAAATATATATATATATATATATATATATATATATATATATATATATATATGCCGCAGACCTTTTAAGGTTCTGGCATATGATTGTGTTAAATTACCTATATATAATATATATATATATATATATCTCCATGGGGAAGTGGAACAGAATTCTTCCTCCGTAAGCCATGCGTGTCGTAAGAGGCGACTAAAATGCCGGGTGGAAGGGGCTAGTACCCCTTCTCCTGTATATATTACTAAATGTAATAGGAGAAACTTTCGTTTTTCTTTTGGGCCCCTGCTCGGTGGGAAACGGCCGACGTGTTGAAAGAAGAAAGATATATATATATATATATATATATATATATATATATATATATATATATATATATATATATATATATATATATATATATCTTCTTTCTTTCACGTCGGCCGCCTCCCACCGAGGAAGTGACCAAAAGAAAACGAAAGTTTCTCCTTTACATTAGTAATACATACAGAGAAGGGGTTACTAGCCCTGTCCCGGCATTTTAGTCGCTTGACACGCATTTGAGGAAAATTGTTCCACTCATGGAGATAGAGAAATAAGAACAAGAACTAGTAAGAAAATAGAAGAAAACCCAGAGGGTGTGTATATATATGCTTGTACATGAATGTGTACTGTGACCTAAGTGTAAGTAGAAGTAACAAGATATACCTGAAATATATATATATATATATATATATATATATATATATATATATATATATATATATATATATATATATACAGTGGTACCTCTACTTACGAGCAGCTCCCAACTCGAACAATTATGTAAGTGTATTTTTATAGGTGCTTTGTAAGTGTATTTTTGGGGGTCTGAAATAGATTAATCTAATTTTCATTATTTCTTATGGGAAAAAAATTCCTTCGGTATCGGCACTTGAATAGCCGTCTGGAACGAATTTTGCTAGTAAGTAAAGGTACCACTGTATATATATATATATATATATATATATATATATATATATATATATATATATATATATATATATATATATATATATATCGCGCCAAATAGGTAAAACTTGCGATTTTGGCTTAAATAGCTAACGCTCTTCTTCCCGAACAAGGCAAGCGAAAATTTGTGTAAGCAATAATTTGTTTATTAAATTATTGTATACTTATCTAAAATATATTTAGTTGGATTAGGCTAAATTAAATTGCGCTTGTTACAATAAGTTTAGTTAAGTTTTCTAAGGTTCTTTTGGTACAAAATTATTAATTTTACATTAACGTAAATTACAAAAATATATCTCTAAACGTATAAGAGAATTTTTAGAAAGGACTTAATTTTAAATGAGTTCTTGCTATTTGACCAATTTTACCTATTCGCACGAAATATATATATATATATATATATATATATATATATATATATATATATATATATATATTATTATATATATATATATATATATATATATATATATATATATATATATATATATATATATATATATATATATATAATATAAAGGGTCCACCTCTGGTGTAAATTGTGGGACCCATAGCCTCGGAAAAGTGGATAAAAAGGCTTCAAGGAAGAATATTTAGATTTCTTTCTGAAGCCATTTGAATATTCCACTTCCCCTACCACCCCATCCTTTAATTGTGTATAAACTTTATTTCAAGACAAAATACATTGACAAGAATACAATAGGGAGTAAAACAACATAGATAACAACTCAGAGCTACATGTCAAATACTTCGTCCAGCTCCCCGGCAGTGGGCCGCGTGCCCAGAATGCTGCAGGCATTTCCCCTCTGGATTGCAACACTGAGTCTCTGAAAGAGGAAGCTGGTCGCCCTGTGTTCCTTGGTTTCTATGATGAGTTTTTCACCCAGCTCTTTGAGAAACTTTAGAGCACACTTGCCCCATGCTCCAAGGGTCTCCGACCCTATTGGGATGAAGTTATAGCAAGGGGAAAGGCCTTCATATTTGCGAGTCTTCTGGGTCTCTCTGTGGCTGGCAGCTCCACCCCCTTCGGCTACGGAGTATGGCAAGTAGGTGTCTGTCATTGTGGCAGCACAGGTGTAGTCCCAAGCAATCTGCGACTGGATGAGACTCGAACCCGAAATTTTAGGCAGTCTCCCAGTAAGCCAGCTAAACTCTCGGCGCTTTAAAGCAATACACAACCATGGTGTGTGGCGTAAATACTGTGTACTTTGATGCAGAGTACGCGGGTTCGAGTCCTGCTCTGGGCTGAGATTATGTTTATAAATATTTTCGCAGATTTGCAAATTGTTAAGCGCACGCACACGCACATGCACACGCACACCGCTGAATTATATACTGACCTTGGAAGCCTACGATTATGTGAGTGGCCAGGGCCTGCAAAAACTTACAGTAAATCCTTACCAATTTCAGTGACATCATTGTTTACCTGTGACTGAAATAGTGAACATACTCTGCTTATCTCACTGGCTAAACTGAACACGATTAATGTGCCCACAACTTTCAGACAGTGGGCGAGTTCTTTGCCATAATCCAAAAATTATGCAATATTTTTTTCTGGACCAGGTGTGCACAACATATATACGAAAAGCAAGGCAAGAAATGCATAGGTGATTTTGTGAGAAACTGAAGAATGTTTGTATGCGTAGTTCTGTAAGTCTGAGAGTGCTTTGTGTTTTCTTGTAAGGAAACAGAATAGACAGACAGGAGGAGGCAACTAAGACAACAGTTCAAGGCAGGGTTCAGGTGAGCTAGTATGTATTTCTCGCTCATGTGAAGCCCTGCCTCACCCCAGGACGGGTAAGAGTCAGAGGTTTTGGTGGATGTGAGGCCCTGCCTCACCCCTGCAGACAGGTCTAGGGTTTGTTTTACAAGGGCAGCCCTAACCGGAGTTTCAAATTCTCAGAATACAATTATAACACGAGTATAAATACATCACTCATAACAAGATTCCATTGGGACAATGTGTCGCCCAGGGTAGAGCTTTATCAAGTATGGCTTAATAAAATTCTACACAGAGTGAAACATTGCCACAATAAAAGCCTGTTCTGCACCTGTCTCTTTTATTACTGTCTGCCATACGCCTGTGCACCCAGTATATCTTTGACATGGTTGTCTACTGTTCACAATGTGCACTGATGATGGAGAAGGGCTCTTGATCCAAAAAAAAAACATTTAAGTTAACCTTCCTTTCCTTAATTCAGACCTTATTTCCTCTCATTCTTGGGGCGTTATATGACCCTTACGGGTCACGGAATGTTTAATGATTGATCATAACACTTAAACGAAGAGTAAATGAATTCTAAAGTTAATTTGTCACCTGTGTGAGACTGAAGGTCAAGAGCCTCTTGTTCAGTGATTGGTGGGGGTGGTTGTTGTGTAGTGGTTGGTGGGGGTGGTTGTTGTGTAGTGATTGGTGGGGGTGGTTGTTGTGTAGTGATTGGTGGGGGTGGTTGTTGTGTAGTGATTGGTGGGGGTGGTTGTTGTGTAGTGATTGGTGGGGGTGGTTGTTGTGTAGTGATTGGTGGGGGTGGTTGTTGTATAGTGATTGGTGGTGGTTGTTGTGTAGTGATTGGTGGGGGTGGTTGTGAGTGATTGGTGGGGGTGGTTGTGTAGTGATTGGTGGGGTGGTTGTTGTGTAGTGATTGGTGGGGTGGTTGTTGTGTAGGATTGGTGGGGGTGGTTGTTGTGTAGTGATTGGTGGGGTGGTTGTTGTGTAGTGATTGGTGGGGGTGGTTGTTGTGTAGTGATTGGTGGGGTGGTTGTTGTGTAGTGATTGGTGGGGGTGTTGTTGTGTAGTGATTGGGTGGGGTGGTTGTTGTGTAGTGATTGGTGGGGGTTGTTGTGTAGTGATTGGTGGGGGTGGTTGTGTAGTGATTGGTGGGGGTGGTTGTTGTGTAGTGATTGGTGAGGTGGTTGTGTAGTGATTGGTGGGGGTGGTTGTTGTGTAGTGATTGGTGGGGTGGTTGTTGTGTAGTATTGGTGGGGTGGTTGTGTAGTGATTGGTGGGGTGGTTGTTGTGTAGTGATTGGTGAGGTGGTTGTATAGTGATTGGTGGGGTGGTTGTTGTGTAGTGATTGTTGGGGGAGGTTGTTGTGTAGTGATTGGTGAGGTGGTTGTGTAGTGATTGGTGGAGTGGTTGTTGTGTAGTGATTGGTGGGGGTGGTTGTGTAGTGATTGGTGGGGGTGGTTGTTGTGTAGTGATTGGTGAGGTGGTTGTGTAGTGATTGGTGGAGTGGTTGTTGTGTAGTGATTGGTGGGGTGGTTGTGTAGTGATTGGTGGGGTGGTTGTTGTGTAGTGATTGGTGGGGTTGTTGTGTAGTGATTGGTGGGGTGGTTGTTGTGTAGTGATTGGTGAGGTGGTTGTGTAGTGATTGGTGGGGGTGGTTGTTGTGTAGTGATTGGTGGGGGTGGTTGTTGTGTAGTGATTGGTGAAGTGGTTGTGTAGTGATTGGTGGGGTGGTTGTGTAGTGATTGGTGGGTGGTTGTTGTGTCAGTATTGTGAGTGGGTGTAGTGACTTGGTGGGGTGGTGTTTGTGTGATTGGTGGGGTGGTGTTGTATAGTGATTGGTGGGGTGGTTGTTGTGTAGTGATTGGTGGGGTGGTTGTTGTGTAGTTATTGGTGGGGTGGTTGTTGTGTAGTGATTGGTGGGGTGGTTGTTGTGTAGTGACTGGTGGGGTGATTGTTGTGTAGTATTGGTGGGGTGGTTGTTGTGTAGTGACTGGTGGGGTGGTTGTTGTGTAGTTATTGGTGGGGTGTTGTTGTGTAGTTATTGGTGGGGTGGTTGTTGTGTAGTGACTGGTGGGGTGGTTGTTGTGTAGTGATTGGTGGGGTGGTTGTTGTGTAGTGATTGGTGGGGTGGTTGTTGTGTAGTGACTGGTGGGGTGGTTGTTGTGTAGTGACTGGTGGGGGTGTGTTGTGCAGTGACTGGTGGGGTGTTGTTGTGAGTGACTGGTGGGGTGGTTGTTGTGTAGTGACTGGTGGGGTGGTTGTTGTGCAGTGACTGGTGGGGTGGTTGTTGTGCAGTGACTGGTGGGGTGGTTGTTGTGCAGTGACTGGTGGGGTGGTTGTTGTGAGTGACTGGTGGGTGGATTGTTGTGTAGTGATTTGGTGGGGTGGTTGTTGTGAGTGATGGTGGGGTGTTGTTGTGCAGTGATGGTGGGGTGGTTGTTGTGCAGTGATTGGTGGGGTGCTTGTTGTGAGTGATTGGTGGGGTGGTTGTTGTGTAGTGACTGGTGGGGTGGTTGTTTGGTAGTGACTGGTGGGGTGGTTGTTGTGTAGTGACTGGTGGGGTGGTTGTTGTGTAGTGACTGGTGGGGTGCTTGTTGTGCAGTGACTGGTGGGGTGGTTGTTGTGTAGTGACTGGTGGGGTGGTTGTTGTGCAGTGACTGGTGGGGTGGTTGTTGTGTAGTGACTGGTGGGGTGCTTGTTGTGCAGTGACTGGTGGGATGGTTGTGCAGTGATTGATAGGCTGGTTGTTTGCATTGATAGTGTGTTTGTTGACTTTTTGAGAGGATAGTTGGAATTTATTGTGTAAACTTTAGGAATGTAATATTGACGTGACTATGGTCTTATACCGAATTTCGAATTTACCGACTACTGAGACCGGTTTCGAGGATTTTATTCTCGAAGGCCAGTGTGGGGCCAGGCTGTTACTGCTAGCAGTAGGTTAATTTGAAGTGACAGATTAAGGTAGTTTAATTAAGTTACTGACAGTGAAGGATTAGTGAAGCTTTCTGATAAGAACGTGAAGTTTACAGTGGATTAATAGGCTATAAAACCAATACGTTTCATCAGATTCTTCTTTACCTTTGGGTGAACTTAGCTAAATCCACTTACACCACGACTGTGACATCAGAACAATCAACACAATCAGTCTACCACTCAGATACTACCTTATTCCATCTGTGACATCAGACAACTTAACTAGCGTCCATCTTTGACGTCAAAGTTATCAACATGGACAACAAAGCCATCACTTAGATACTACTTTACTCCACATAATAGTGACATCGGAGAGACATCAACACACAACTAGCCTACCACACTGATATTTCTTTGTAATATAGGATATGATTTTGATCATACTGCTAATTCTAATATTTCATTTATTATCAGAGTTATTATACAAAGATAAATGAAGCAGTTCTAACTGGTGGACAGCTAAGATATCGCCTGTCCTTGGATCGGTTACCAGCGGAGCTAAGTTATATGAGGTCAATCACGTGGCCTGTGTTGCGTCTGCCCTTCGGACATGTGAATGTGTGCGTGTTCGTGTGTGTGTGTGTGTGTGTGAATGTGTGTGTGTGAATGTGTGCGTGTTCGTGTGTGTGTGTGAATGTGTGTGTGTGTGTGAATGTGTGCATATGTGTGTGTTCATGTGTGTGTGTGTGTGTGTTTGTGTTAGTTACCAGTTTGTCCTAGGCACATGTCGATTAGACACTAGGCCTGTTGTATGTATGTATGTGTGTGTGTGTGTAACGAAACACTCGAAATGTTTCGGCCCCGCCGATTGAACCGGGCCCTCCGTGCGTGAAGCTAAGGCGTACACCATGCCATCGGGGCGTGTGTGTGTGTGTGTGTGTGTGTGAACGAAACACTTCGAAATGTTTCGGCCCCGCCGGGAATTGAACCCGGGCCCTCCGTGCTTGAAGCAAGAGCGCTAGCCACCATGCCATCGGGGCGTGTGTGTGTGTGTGTGTGTGTGTGTGTGTGTGTGTGCAGGTTGTGTGGGGAGTGTTGAACTAGAGAAGTGTTCGTCACATAACGTAAATTGACCTAGAATTAGGAAGAGGCTGGATGCGAATTATCATAGGCTTAGGCACGAGGGGCAAAGGTCATGAAGTCTGTATGAGGCAACGTATGTACACAGCCTCATTCATGATCACTGACAGTCACAGTCGCTCACTACCTTCCTCACATCCTCACTGTAGCGTCAGATCACCTGATGGCTGGGTCTAACTTAGCTCACTTGGACTGACAGTCTCAGACCCTGAGACTGAGCCTTAAACTGTTAGCCCGAGCATAATGTCCCTGAGGTTTAGCGCTTATTTTTTTATTATAATAATAATAATGTCCCTGTCCCTCTGTGTTATATAAGTGAAGGATAATTAAGTTTAAGTAATTAGTGATTTATGTTAATTAATAATTTAAGACAACTTGGCATTTGGTTTACCTTCATCTCCTTTCTAATGTTTTCCAGGTAGATACTGCGTCTAGCCCACCATCTACCAGTGCTAATAGATTACCTATAAGGTATACTGGCCCACAGATGAACCATGGTGATAGCAGGTATACTGGGCCCCAGATGAACCAAGATGGTAGCAGGTATACTGGGCCCCCAGATGAACCATGGTGATAGCAGGTATACTGGGCCCCAGATGAACCATGGTGGTAGCAGGTATACTGGGCCTCAGATGAACCAAGATGGTAACAGGTATACTGGGCCCCCAGATGAACCATGGTGATAGCAGGTATACTGGGCCCCCAGATGAACCATGGTGGTAGCAGGTATACTGGGCCCCCAGATGAACCATGGTGGTAGCATGTATACTGGGCCCCCAGATGAACCAAGATGGTAGCAGGTATACTGGGCCCCCAGATGAACCATGGTGATAGCAGGTATCCTGTTACCCCAGATGAACCATGGTGGTAGCATGTATACTGGGCCCCCAGATGAACCATTTTGGTAGTAGGTATCCTGTTCCCCCAGATGAACCATGGTGCTAGCATGTATACTGGGCCCCCAAGATCAACCCAGGTAGCAGCGGGTATCCTGGCTACCTTAGATCAACCCAGGTAGCAGCAGGTATCCTGGCTACCTTAGATCAACCCAGGAAGCAGCAGGTATCCTGGCTACCTTAGATCAACCCAGGTAGCAGCAGGTATCCTGGCTACCTTAGATCAACCCAGGAAGCAGCAGGTATCCTGGCTACCTTAGATCAACCCAGTAGAAGCAGTTATCCTGGGTCCCCTAGGTCAACCCAGTAGAAGCATGTATCCTGGGCCCTCTAGATCAACCCAGGTGGCAACAAGGACTCTAAAGCAAAATGGACTTTGAGTCCAGGTGATGTTCCAACTCATTGCTTTGAGACTAAACTTGAGATGATCGACTCATGTTTAACCAGGAATAATGCGACATATACTTGAGTTACAAGTACATGGCATGCAACAAGTGCATGGAATGCAACAAGTGCATGGCATGCAACAAGTGCATGGCATGCAACAAGGGCATGACATACAATAAGAGAACTGACCACACATTCTTCATTATTGCCACGGATAAGTTGCAGTAAACATTAATATATAACTAGACCAAAGATATATAATGCCGATAAGATGGTAAATAAGATATATTTTCGTAAGATATTTTTCGCCCTCCACGTGCTTTATTAATCTAATGTAGATCTCATTTGCTAAGTCTCTCTGTTTCCATCACTTGTCTACATGAGTCTACCTCCCTCCCTCCCTTCCTCGAACATATCTATCTACCTTGAGTCTTCCTACCATGAATCTATCATGTTATTCTCAATCTACCCGTCTACTTTGTACCTTGTAGATTACCTAATTACCTAACTACACCGTATACTAAATCTAGTTAAGAACTCACTTTTTACTTTTGCACGTTAATGTTGTGTGAAGTTTTTTCTTATAATCAGACATGTTTGTTTGGAACATAATACATTATTCTCGATTAAGTTATATTAGTGCAGCCTAAGACAAGATTATGCCAGCTGATGTTACATTATGCTAGCCCATATTAATTTAGCATGAGGTTGATTATAAGTGATTATGCTAGTTCAGAAAACATTAGTTCCACAGTTCTTAGGTCTGCTTATTCTAGATCAGATTATATCATCTGAAGCTTGCTTATACTTCTCATCTTAGACCTGATTACATTAATAAAAGCTTACCAGCACCTCCACCTACCCATATTTTTAGCTACCAATAATAATACTACTAATAATAATACATACTCTTAATGTCATCTGAACTGTGATATACGTGAAATTCTGGCAAGAAAGCTACTGGTGAAGATATTTTCATCCTTGGGTCACCGTGACTTGGTCAGAAATGACCGATGTGGAAAAAAACAAGAACTAATAATAATAATAATAATACTAATAATAATAATAATAATAATAATAAACAATAATAATAATAATAAACAATAAAAATAATAATAATAAACAATAATAATAATAATAATAATAATGTTTCCCTGTATACTGGGAAGGGTTAGGAGAGAAGGGCACTACCCAGCTTAAGGTGTACAAGATAAACTCGTAGACTCAGACAAGAACTAGACGTTTGACAGATTCTTCCCACTTAGTGGTAGTTAATACTATAATTTCCCGTCTTATTTATTGGGCACTTGGAGGATGACTTATGCTGGCATTGTTTTGTCTACGTAAGTGTGGTACACCGCAAGAAATGACACTAGGGACGTTCTCTATACTTAAACGTTCATCAGCGTCAGAGAGATATAACAGCGTGTTATTTCTGCACTGTGCTAGGTAGATAATGTAAACATTGCCCTCAGTATGTGTGTTTGAGAATCTTGCTCTACAAGTCACTTGAGGCCAGACATCATCATACCTGTGACTCACCTGTGATCGCTTTTGAGGATTTCTTTAGCCTTGCAGCCCGGCCCGAGGCGTCTTCTGTGCTGAATACTTGTTTAACGAGGCTGTTGCTGTTGGCGACCGGCTCACATAACCATAACAGGCGAAGGTAATGGTCGAGTTTCTTCTTGAAAACTTCTACATTTATTCCTGTAATATTTCTGATATCTACTGAAAGTAGACTGAAGAGTCTTGGACCACAGATGTTAACACAGCGGTCTCTTACTATGCCCAAGCGGATCCTGCCTTTCAATATATATATATATATATATATATATATATATATATATATATATATATATATATATATATATATATATATATATATATATATAAATATATATATATATATAAATATATATATATATATAAATATATATATATATATATATGTCGTGACGATTAGGTAAAACTTGGGATTTTGGCTTAAATAGCAACGCTCTTCTTGCCATATAGGACAAGCGAAAATTTGTGTATGCAATAATTTCGCCAAAATCATTCTGAACATAACGAAAAAAATATATTTCATTGTGTTTGTTTATTATTAAATTAATGTTAACGTATCTAAAATATATTTAGTTGGGTTAGGCTAAATTAAATTGCGCTTGTTGTAATAAGGTTAGGTAGGTTTTCAAAGTTTCTCTTGGTACAAAATTATAAATTCTTACATTAACATAAATGAAAAAAATATATCTTTAAACGTATAAGAGAAAATTTTAGAAAGGACTTAATTTTAGATGAGTTCTTGCTAATTGACCAGTTTTACCTAATCGGCACGACATATATATATATATATATATATATATATATATATATATATATATATATTTTTTTTTTTTTTTATTGCCTTTTTTGCTTCCCTTGAGGGAAGCTCTGATGTTTCTCTTGCTTTGAACGGAGCCATCAACACACTACAATGTTTTAGACGTAAAAGCATAAGTGATTTTAATAGTATCATGCGTTATTTCTCTTGTTTTGAAGTTTCTCATTATTAACCCTATAATTCTCCAGGCCTTCGTGGCATTTGTCTTATTGTGTCCTTTAAATGTGAGGTTATCTGACACTATTAGATAGAAGTCTTTTACATGTTCCTTTAGTTCTAAGAAATGAACCTCTTGTGCTTTGTATCCTGTGTTCGTATTGAGTTTTTCATTCTTTCCATATCTGATAAGTTAGAATTCCTCACCATTTAACATCATATTATTTTCCACTGAACTCTGCAAGATTGAGTTTACATCTGCTTGCAATTTTTCCGTGTCTTATCGAGGCAACTCCCACGCTTATAATGGTATTGTCCCCAAAGGATGATACAAATGTTGTGGCTAGTGTTTTTATTTGTCTGTTACAAAGATGAGAGACTAAAGGCACTAGACCCGCGCCTTAGGGTACACAACATTTTTACTTTGCTAAGGCTAGACTTTGTTTTGTTATTGCTACTCTTTGTTCTATTAGAAAATTTAATATCCATTTTCCTACTTTTATTAACCTCATTTTATGGGCTATCCCTGTATCTGCGTTCGCCAAATGCATTAGAAAATTTCGTACAGACGTGCATTTTGATTCACTTCCAAACCATCCGTGATTTTGTCATAATGATCTAACAGTCAACCCTAAATCTTGTAACCTGGCATCTCCCCACTCTTTCATACCGGGTCAGTACTTTTTTTTTTTTTTTGGCCAAAGCTGTACTGTCTCTTTTATGCAGAGGAGATATGTCTGCATTTTTTACGGTTTCTGGGATTTCACCAAGAGTTATGCACATTCTCCAAAGAATAATAAGCGCTTTCTTAATAATGAATTTCATCAAGCTCAAACGCTGTAAGAACATGTCTTCCTTCGTCGAATTCTGACTGTTTTGTATTTATGTCAGAGATATGATTTGTAGAGTGGGCAGAGGTAATGAATAGCTATCTGGATCGTCAACTCGTCTGTCGACTAATGGATTGCTAGGTTTAACTCATTTTTTCGTTATTGGTGCATTTTTATTTGTATTTTGCATATGTCCAGAAATGTTAAGTAAAAGGACACAAATGCAACTAATGAGACATTTTATTATGCCACAATAAAATGTCTCATTAGTTGCATTTGTGTCCTTTTACTTAACATATTGTCGGTAATTCTACCAATATTAATACATTTATAGAAATATTAAAGATTTTGTTAAATATCCTGAACAGTTTTTTGTTCCAATTATGCTTCTACTCTATATCGGCAATCTCTCGCGAATATTATCTTTCTTTTGCTGTGACATTTGCTCGTACATTCATCTTTCTCTTTCAGAAGTTGATTTCCCTGTAGGTTCTCACCGAAAAATGTATACCGATCCAGACTAGACCGGACACTGGTGTGGGTTTATGGGGTTTAGCAACATTTACCGGGAAATGTATGATAGCTAAGACTACTCTCATTTTGTCCCAGTAAATTCACTGATTATACAGTGTAAGTTTACTGAAGAGCTCTTCACGTTGGCTATTTCTTAGGTTCTCCACGTATGGATTTATGCTTATACTGCAGTGAGGTTATAATTTATTTATTTTGCATTTCAGATTGTTGTGTATTATATTAGTTCCTCACTGTGAAGATCAAGTCTCGAGTATTTTCATTTCTAGAAGGTTCTAATGTGTTTGTTCAAAATAAGCTTTTCGCAGAGTCCCAATAGTTTCCTCGTAATTACGTTAGTTTCACGGGCTTCTTGGTACAATGCTGTTAAATTAGACACATATGCAACACTTGGGTATCTTTATTGAGGAAACGTTTCGCCACACAGTGGCTTCTTCAGTCCAATACAAAGAAGAAAGTAGTAATAAAAGGAGGAGTTTGAGGTAATCAGTCCCTCGGCCTGGAGTCGATGTGTTCAGTCCATCAATCTTGAAGTAAATACAACATAAGGCAAATAGAAGTTGCTTATATACTGTAGATAGGTGGGATGAAGCAGGAGGAGGCGGGGTCATAGTGGTATCATCCACTAGTCGAAGTAAGTCCTTGTCCAAAGGTTTGGACAAATGTTGAAGAATCCTTTTGTATCAAGATCCCAAGAAGTTGCTGTCTGACACAGCAACTGTCTGACACAGTATATAAGCAACTTCTATTTGCCTTATGTTGTATTTACTTCAAGATTGATGGACTGAACACATCGACTCCAGGCCGAGGGACTGATTACCTCAAACTCCTCCTTTTATTACTACTTTCTTCTTTGTATTGGACTGAAGAAGCCACTGTGTGGCGAAACGTTTCCTCAATAAAGATACCCAAGTGTTGCATATGTGTCTAATTTAACAACTTGTCGGTTCTCTGAACCATTCATCTACATCCTTTGGTACAATGCTGTTATCTATCATTTTCCAATTTACCTTTGAAGTGTTAAAATCTCCAAGGAGGATATCTGGTGAAGGGTTTTCAAGGCATCAAGCTTCCTTGTCTGTTCCCCGAATTCCTCTCAAGTTATTGACCAGATTTTTTTTTGTTCTCAACCTGAGAATTTCAACTCAAGGGGGTCAAGAGGTTCTGTCTAGCAAGGAAGAGTCTTACAACAAAAAAAGACCATTCTTCCCTGTCACTTATTTACTCTTGCACCTAGTTACCCAAGTCTCACTATTCACAACATTCCTCGTGTGTGTGTTGTGAAGGCACCAAACAATACATTTGCTTCCGTGAGAAGCCCACTTGTTTACATAGTAAACTTCGCAATTTTTCTTCACTCTTAAACCTTGAGTCTGAAAAAAAGGGAAGGATGATTTATCATTTGGGATGTTTCGATTATTAGGTCATATTAGTACCTCTGGTACTCTACATCCTCTAATATGGCACGTGGTTTAAATATCCCTATTCTCCACAGTACCAGATGTACTGTGGGCTGTTGTAGGTTCGATTCTTTTGTGTAAATAACTGATTTACTGTGTTCCGCTGCTATGTATCTGTTCTCTACCATATGTTCTTAGTCAGTGTTTGTTCTTTTCCTTCTTTTATTTTGCTTCTTTCGTGATATGCAAATTTACATTTGTTTGCTTCACATGAAATTTTGGACAACGTTAGGACATAACATTTTCTGATCTGCAAGTAATAATTAGCACATCTCAGGGCAAAAATATATGTAATCATTATCAATATGACATCCATTTTTTTGTAACATACTGGAAGACTTTCTGGCTTGTGTTTATTTACATAGCATTCCATACTTGCAGCTTTCCCTGGATTAGTACTAACGTATTTCCTGATACAGTTCCTCTTTTGTTAGCTGTGAGGTTTATAAAAAACCGCACCTGGGAGAGGAGCCTTATGACGACGTTTCGGCCAGCTCTAGACCGAAACGTCATCAAGTTAGTCATAACTGACGTGACAATGGTCCAGTCACGCAATTGTGACTGTACCGCAAGGTGTCCTGAGCTGTACTGTCTCTCAATGTTACTTCCTCGGAATTTGTCTTATCCCATGGTGCTGTTGGTGCCTCCTCGTCTTCTGTGAGTGTGGCTATCACTGTTTTATACTTCTGTTGCTTCTATATATATATATATATATATATATATATATATATATATATACATAAAACACACACACACACACACTCACACACACACACACATACTGTTGGAAAGGTAGATGGGAAAGCACAGTAGTTAAAAAATCAGAGTTAGTGAAGGGTAGAAATATATTTGTAGAACAACAGTGACGAGAGAGAAACAGTGATTGGCACAGTAACAGAAGACGAGGAAGCTACAGCAGTATCAAACAGTGATATGTCGTGCCGAATAGGTAAAATTGGTCAATTAGAAAGAACTCATTTAAAATTAAGTCCTTTCTAAAATTTTCTCTTATACGTTTAAAGATTTTTTTTCAGTTATGTTAATGTAAACATTATTAATTTTGTACCAAAAGCACCTTAGAAAACTTACCTAACCTTATTATAACAAGCGCAATTTAATTTAGCCTAATCCAACTAAATATATTTTAGATAAATTTACAATAATTTAATAATAAAGAAACACTATGAAATATATTTTTTCGTTAGGTTCAGAATGATTTTGCGAAATTATTGCATACACAAATTTTCGCTTGCCTTATTCGGCAAGAGCGTTGCTATTTAAACCAAAATCGCAAGTTTTATCTATTCGACACGAGATTTATATATACTACTGCAACTCACCGGAAATGGAACCCGAGATATTTAACCAGCTTCTGGGACGCTAGGTAAATTTATCGACGCCTTAGTCCACTAGCCCACCATGCTACAAACGTCAGGTGCTCAGTAAATACACTGTACATGCCACTCCTGACGCGAGCACATCTGTGGAACTAATTTCGTTCTACTCCCGTCTGGGATACCAGTCTCACCAACAGTATACTTATTAATGCATCCAGAAAACATGTGTTTTTTAAACGTATATAATACTCAGGTGTGAAACAACAGAATGTGAAAATTCACCTAATAGGATCATGATTGTCTGTGTACCTATGATGTGTATCAAGGTGTTCATGGGGGATGGGGAGAGATAGCGGGAGCGTGGATTGCTGTCTACCCCACACTGCACAAAAGAAGTACTAATGGTTGCAGGTTTTTGCAATGATTGCGTTACCAACTGGTCCCTGGAGCGTTACCAACTGGTCCCTGGAGCGTTACCAACTGGTCCCTGGAGCGTTACCAACTGGTCTCTGGAGCGGCCGCTGAAGCTATGTGGTTGTGATTTGAGTGGCTGCAGGGAATCTGCCCTAGGGAAGGTTCTGAGAAGATAGGTGGAAGGTCACAGGAAATCTGCCGTAGGTCAGTCTTCAGAGGAATGGAAGGTCATCATAGGTAATCTGCCGTAGGGAAGGCACAAAGAAGACGGGTGGGAAACCACATGAAATCTGCATTAAGGAATTAGGAATTCCTGAAAGGGTGTCTGTAAGATTGTCTAAATTAGTTTTTCTTCCTCCAACTTTTCGATTTTGCTCGTAACTCGAGAACGCCTCATCAACACTTGTGTACGGTAACAAGGACCAAAATCAAATGTATTTTCTTACAGAATATTAGAAATTTTTAATTAGAAAAGAAAAAATCCGTGGTTTTATGGTATTTTATAAGTTTTACGAGGGAAGACTTTCCTATTTTTTTTGTTTTGGAATATTCTAGGCAACATTTTCGTTTGAATTTTCACAAATTTTTCGTTTATTACTTGAGAATGTCTTATTCGATCAGCTATAAACTTTCAACGCTTGAATGCGTGGCTGCCCTATGCACAATTTTACATAGGCCAATCCCAAATTTTGTTTCTCTATGACAGGTGAAGACAGAGGCTCGTCTGATTGACCTTAAAATCTCGACACTTGTCTATAGTATTATTTTACCTTATTACATTATTTTAACTTAATGCTGGTGAGGGGCTCTTGATCCAAGGAACTGGGCTTATCGTTCCCTTGCTTGCATCAAATCTGAATGCCTCCCATTTCACAGGCGTTATATGACTCCGAAGAGTTTAGAGCTTTTCTCTTATTAAAATATAGCATTTAAAAACGGCTGATATATGGTATGAAATGGACAGAACGTTTCACGGGCTTAGATTGTGTAGACACAAACCTTGTTAGATCTGTGCATCTATGTACTGGTCAGCATTAAACTTTCAGTCCTGACGTGTTTCCTCAAAGGAAACAATCCCTTGTTGTTTCCTTTGATGTGCCAATTTTACTAATCAAATTGGTTTCTGTGAAATAACTGGAGAATGTCTCTTGTAATGACTTCGATTTATCAAGTTTCCTCTTGAAGACAGAAAGGGGCCTATTGGTAATTCATTTTGTGTGAAAGAGGAGAGATCATGGCCACTTTACACTTACTGAATGATCTCTTAATGTGCTCATTACACTCCTGCTTTTCATTGGTGATATTCTGCATCATCTGCCGAAATTACACCCAACTTTCGAAGGGAGTCATGACAGTGAGCAGCTTTGGGATGAATCCCTCCAGGTTAGTGAAAAGATCACAGGGTTGCGAACTGCAAAATAATGATCTCTGCAACAGAGCAGAGTAAACAGGAGAGTAGGAACAACACGATAACGAAAACTTTTGCAACAGATTAGTGAACAGAGAACAAGGAAGCAGCAACAAGAAAACGTTAATTAAGAAGTAGTGTTGGCCCAGTGGTTAGGACGGTGAACTATCACTTCACAGACCCCAGTTCGAATCTCTGAAAAACCTGTGAATTGATACAAGCGTTGACTCGTGCACTCATCGGGAGGAGCAGACTCTACGCAAACTGCACGTATTCTGAAGACAACTATGGCCCCTACAGCACGTAATCAACAATGTTGCATGGAGCTAAAATGCAGCACCAAAGATAACGAGTCGCACGGGCTAACAACCATAGAGATTACCAGGTCTTTGAAGAAAAAAAATACTTGAAACATCAAGATTAACTCATCAGTATAAGAAAACGCATGTTGGGAGGATGACGGTGACAGCTAGCTACTGAGGAAGCTCCCCTCCAGAGACAACATTGTAATACATACTAAATGCTTTAGTAAATGAAGCGTCTCTAAATGTTCTAAGTGCATCATATGTTTCATTTTAAATTTAGATATGCATCTAAGTTTGAGTCACATGTGTACAAAACTATGTTACCTGGAGAAATACTTGAGCATAAGAGTCTCTTAATAAATATTGTGATTCCAGCGAACTCTCTTAAACTGGTTTCACCTTGTATTTTATGACGTCAACTGAGAAGAACATAAAGTGTAGAAGCAGTCTACTTGTGGACACCAGGAGCACAAGCGTGAAACCTTACCAGCGGGAAGGGCCACACGCAGACACAAGGAAATTTACAAACGAGAAGAACCAGGAAAACAAAAAAAAATCCCTCTAGTAGGAAGAGCCAGTACCACACGCAAGAAACCATACTAGTAAGAACAGCCAGAAGCACACGCAATAAACCTTATTAGTAAGAAGAGCCAGATGCACACGCAGTAAACCTTACTAGTAAGAAGAGCCAGAAGCACGCGCAAGAAACCTTATTAGTAAGAAGAGCCAGAAGCACACGCAAGAAACCTTACTAGTAAGAAGAGCCAGAAGCACACGCAAGAAACCTTACTAGTAAGAAGAGCCAGAAGCACACGCAATAAACCTTACTAGTAAGAAGAGCCAGAAGCACACGCAATAAACCTTACTAGTTAAGAGCCAGAAGCACACGCAAGAAACCTTACTAGTAAGAACAGCCAGTAGCACACGCAATAAACCTTACTAGTAAGAACAGCCAGTAGCACACGCAATAAACCTTACTAGTAAGAAGAGCCAGAAGCACACGCAATAAACCTTACTAGTAAGAAGGGCCAGAAGCACACGCAATAAACCTTACTAGTAAGAAGAGCCAGAAGCACACGTAACATACCACAATGACTTCTTAATGTTAGGAGAGATGAATGTTCAATTCTCAGAATTAGAATCACAAACTCGAAGTTAATATAGCTGAGAGACAACTGGTAAGCAGAGTGATCACCTGTACAGATGCGAGACGTCAACAGTGGTGAGAGAAGAATGATGTTGGTCGGTGGGACGTCAACCTGAATAAACGCTGAAGTGAGTTGTCTTGTTGCTCAACCAAACTGGTAAAATGGGATGGACTGCCATTTGTCGTAAATGACTAAGGTCTGACTACGACCAGCAGACTCGACCCTGAGTTAGACCCCAACAATCACGGTCTTGCTCTTGCCCCTTCTTGACCCCAGGAGACTCGACCTTGAGTTAGACTCCAACAATCACAGCCCAGTTCCTGCCCCTTCTTGACCCCAGGAGACTCGACCTTGAGTTAGACTCCAACAATCACAGCCCAGTTCCTACCCCTTCTTGACCCCAGGAGACTCGACCTTGAGTTAGACTCCAACAATCACAGCCCAGTTCCTGCCCCTTCTTGACCCCAGGACACTCGACCTTGAGTAAGACTCCAACAATCACAGCCCAGTTCCTGCCCCTTCTTGACCCCAGGAGACTCGACCTTAAGTAAGACTCCAATAATCACAGCCCAGTTCCTGCCCCCAGGAGACTCGACCTTGAGTTAGACTCCAACAATCACAGCCCAGTTCCTGCCCCTTCTTGACCCCAGGAGACTCGACCTTGAGTAAGACTCCAACAATCACAGCCCAGTTCCTGCCCCTTCTTGACCCCAGGAGACTCGACCTTGAGTAAGACTCCAACAATCACAGCCCAGTTCCTGCCCCTTCTTGACCCCAGGAGACTCGACCTTGAGTTAGACTCGGAATATCACAGCCCAGTTCCTGCCCCTTCTTGACCCCAGGACACTCGACCTTGAGTTAGACTCCAACAATCACAGCCCAGTTCCTGCCCCTTCTTGACCCCAGGAGACTCGACCTTGAGTAAGACTCCAACAATCACAGCCCAGTTCCTGCCCTTCTTGACCCCAGGAGACTCGACCTTGAGTAAGACTCCAACAATCACAGCCCAGTTCCTGCCCCTTCTTGACCCCAGGACACTCGACCTTGAGTTAGACTCCAACAATCACAGCCCAGTTCCTGCCCCTTCTTGACCCCAGGAGACTCGACCTTGAGTAAGACTCCAACAATCACAGCCCAGTTCCTGCCCCTTCTTGACCCCAGGACACTCGATCTTGAGTTAGACTCCAACAATCACAGCCCAGTTCCTGCCCCTTCTTGACCCCAGGACACTCGACCTTGAGTTTGACTCCAACAATCACAGCCCAGTTCCTGCCCCTTCTTGACCCCAGGAGACTCGACCTTGAGTTAGACTCGGAATATCACAGCCCAGTTCCTGCCCCTTCTTGACCCCAGGACACTCGACCTTGAGTTAGACTCCAACAATCACAGCCCAGTTCCTGCCCCTTCTTGACCCCAGGACACTCGACCTTGAGTAAGACTCCAACAATCACAGCCCAGTTCCTGCCCTTCTTGACCCCAGGAGACTCGACCTTGAGTAAGACTCCAACAATCACAGCCCAGTTCCTGCCCTTCTTGACCCCAGGACACTCGACCTTGAGTAAGACTCCAACAATCACAGCCCAGTTCCTGCCCCTTCTTGACCCCAGGACACTCGACCTTGAGTAAGACTCCAACAATCACAGCCCAGTTCCTGCCCCTTCTTGACCCCAGGAGACTCGACCTTGAGTAAGACTCCAACAATCACAGCCCAGTTCCTGCCCCTTCTTGACCCCAGGACACTCGACCTTGAGTAAGACTCCAACAATCACAGCCCAGTTCCTGCCCCTTCTTGACCCCAGGAGACTCGACCTTGAGTTAGACTCGGAATATCACAGCCCAGTTCCTGCCCCTTCTTGACCCCAGGAGACTCGACCTTGAGTAAGACTCCAACAATCACAGCCCAGTTCCTGCCCCTTCTTGACCCCAGGACACTCGACCTTGAGTAAGACTCCAACAATCACAACCCAGTTCCTGCCCCTTCTTGACCCCAGGACACTCGACCTTGAGTAAGACTCCAACAATCACAGCCCAGTTCCTGCCCCTTCTTGACCCCACGACACTCGACCTTGAGTAAGACTCCAACAATCACAGCCCAGCTACTCCTACAGACGAGACTTATCAGAGACTCACTTTTGCCAAAAACATACTAAAAAATGCTTCAAAAAACAAGCAGTCAGAGTCTTATCATGGGCGGATCTCTGAAGTGGCCTTGATCTTTACACTGCCCCGGCTACCTCCCTCACGCACACACGTACACATACATACGCGCACGCACACACACACACACATATACGCGCACACACGCACACATACGCACGCACACATACACACACACATACATACACACGTCTCACACCACACGCACGCACACCACACACACGCACACCACACACACACACCACACACACACACACACCACACACACACACACACACACACACACACCACACACACACACACACACACTGACACACACACGCACACATATACAACAGGCCTAGTGTCTAATCGACATGTGCCTAGGACAAAATGGTAACTAACACACACACACACACACACAATCACTGAGTATGAGGCCCCACACTTGTTTGAGCATATGAAGATAATCGGAAAGGTCCAAAGGTTTGCGCCCAAAAAGTACGAAAACTGAGAAGAATGAACTATGAGGAGAGGGTGAAGGAAGTGAACGTAACAACCCTGGCGGAGAGAAGGACAACAGGAGGCGTAATTATTCATGCATAATCTGAAATGGAACTGATACGGCAGATAAGGGCAGAATGTAGGAATTAAGAGGACCAGGATCCAGAAGATACAGGAATAAATAACAGGGATCCGAAGACACGAATGATCCATATTGATGTAGTATTTCTTTAGTTTCAGGGAGGATGAAAAGTGAAATGACTTGTGAGGCAGTGGCAGAAGCAAACTCAATACATATGATATGGTCCAAGAGGCCGGAAATCAGTGATGGTGATCAAAGTAGAATAGGCGGCGGGGCCAGAAGCCAAGTCTCAACCCCTGCAAATACAACTCGGTGAGCACAGTTAGGTGAGTATACACACCACTGTGGGCGAAACGTTTCCTCAATAAAGATACCCAAGTGTTGCATATGTGTCTAATTTATAACTTGTCGGTTCTCTGAACCATTCATCTACACAACAGTGGAGGACAAACTCAGGTGGTCCGGAAATTCTCCAAAGCAACAAAGAAGGATAGGAAGGCTACCACACACATGCCGTGTCACCCTCTGTAACTCTGACAGGTGTGTGCAGCTGTGAGTGCAAATGCGTGTAGTTACAGGTGTGTGCGACAGCAGCAGAAAGAAAAAAAAGCTTCTGTTCTACCATTTGTGTGATGCAACAGCACGTGCTTATAAATCTTCAACACGTCACATGAGAGTGCACGTAACGTGGTACAACTAACGCTGAGCTTAAGAACCGCAACAGCACTATAACTTACCTTGTGTTGCACAGGTCTGAGGTGTTCAGACCTGTGCAACACAACTGTCCTCAAGCATTTGTTAAGTTATACCATGAATTAAGGAAACATCCTGGACTTCACCTTACAAAACAAAGCAAATGTGATAGTAATTATGGACATAGATTATAGTGTTGCTATGAATCATTATATTAATGGTGTACAATACTAACAAGAAGATAAGACACATGTGCAATAGTCTGGTATCTTTACTGGCGAGACGTTTCGCCTTCCCAGCAGCTCAATTGAAGAATGAGACACTTGTGCAATATTTGGGAAGCTTCATTGAAGAAAAGTTTTTGCCACACAGTGGCTTCATCAGTCTAATATAAAGAAGAACGGTAGAAAATGGGGGAGTTTGAGGTAATCAGTCCCTCAGCCTGGAATCGATGTGCTCAGTGTATCAGTCTTCAAGAATGATGGACTGATTACCTCAAACTACTCCTCTTTTTCTACCGTTCTTCCTTCTACTGGACTGATGAAGCCACTGTGTGGCGAAACGTTTCCTCAATAAAGATTGCGAAATGTTACACAAGTGTCTCATTCTTCAACCTGTCGGTTTCGTAAACCATTTATCACATTTGTTCAGTTGAAATACAGAGGAGACCACAGAAGTAGTTAGGTTAGGTAAAGTTTACCAGGAAACAAGGCAAGTGTTTCCTGACGCCGGTCTTAGTCATATAATGACCCGCAGCTGGGTTTTTTTTGTCATCTGACCGAGGCCTTCCGCTGGCTTACCATTACACTCCTTTAAAAAATATGGTTATAATTATAAGTATTATAGAGAAGTAGTGGAGATGTAAATATGAGGTGGTCCCTCAGCTCCACACCTTTGTAGCAAAGGTTTGACACCAAGCAAGGCTGAAAGACTGACCAACTCACATCTACATCTCTACTACTTCTGCTGTCACCTCTGTAACTCGACTGAAGACGCCTGCTGAGCAGGTGAAAGGTCTCGCCAATAACGATACAATTTTGTTGCACGTGTCCAACTTATCTAAGTGTCTATGTCACATGTGTGCAACAAGTGTTGAATACTGCACCTTGCAAGACGAGGCAGCAGCAGCACTCATTCCCTCACCTGCGGACAAGAAGAAATTTATCTGTGAAACTAAAGTGGTAGTTGGTCAGACTTAAAGAAGGTGCTAAACTCGTATGGATTATTTAGCGTTAGGAAGAAAAAAAGCTACTATAGGAACTATTATAGGATAGAAGGAAGTACTATCAGAGCCACGAAGAAAGAAGATACCATAGGAAGGAACCGTTCAGGATAAAATATAGCACAATCAGAGCTAAGATTAGGTGACAATCACCAAAAAAAAGCGGTAACCCCCCATGGGTTATTCAGTTGCTACCAATGATTGTACAGAAATAAGAACACTCCAGGTAAGTGTTGTATATGACTTAAACAACTCTTGTACGAGAAAGAGACATCAAAGAAGACTGGTGCAAGAGTACTGCACCAGCATTAATACAAATCACCCTTTCCCCTGAAGGATACTAGTGATAATTTACTGGATAATGTAGGTGGTTCAGAAATACACTTGAACAAACACTAGCACATATTAGAAAACGTTCCCAGGACCGAAACGTTTCTAATAAATATGTCCTAGTGTTTGTTCACGTGTCTTTGTAAACCATTTTGTTGGTATCTATTATCAAGGATTATACCATTATATACACTGATGTGCGTACCTTAGAAGATAACTTAGGAGGTTATTATATACACTGATGTATATATAATATTACGAGGTTATTTAGCGTAAATATTCTTTTAATGGAGGTGTCTTGACGCTGGAGAGCTCTTGATCCAAGGAACTGTAAGTACTCTCCTTTTCCTTGGACCAAATCTAATTAAACTCCCATTATCCAGAAGCTTTACAAACCTTAGGGATTTAACGCTTCCTCGTGAGTATATTAACCAATGTAAATATTCAAGCAGACAGTAACCTAATCAGCATACACACACACACACACACACACTATACACACACACACACACACACCTATACACATAAACACACACACACACACACACACACACACACACTAAAGTATTATGCACAAGAATAATAGTCACAATACGGGGCTGGCACAGTTCATAAACAGGCCACACTTATTACAAGAAACTTGAGACGACGTTTCGATCCATTCTGGACCACTGTCAAGTCACAACTGACTTGATAATGGTCCACAACGGAACCAGAGAACCTGTCGGTTCTCTCACCCATTCATCTACAAACCGAAATACCGCATACTGCATAAGATTTATAATATATTATGCTAAATAAATGTACTGTATATATATATATATATATATATATATATATATATATATATATATATATATATATATATATATATATATATATATATATATATTTTTATTATTAACACATCGGCCGATTCCCACCAAGGCAGGGTGGCCCGAAAAAGAAAAACTTTCATCATCATTCACTCCATCACTGTCTTGCCAGAAGGGTGCTTTACACTACAGTTATAAAACTGCAACATTAACACCCCTCCTTCAGAGTGCCGGCACTGTACTTCCCATCTCCAGAACTCAAGTCCGGCCTGCCGGTTTCCCTGAATCCCTTCATAAATGTTACTTTGCTCACACTCCAACAGCACGTCAAGTATTAAAAACCATATGCCTCCATTCACTCCTATCAAATACGCTCACACATGCTTGCTGGAAGTCTAAGCCCCTCCCTCGCACACAAAACTTCCTTTACCCCCTCCCTCCAACCTTTCCTAGGCCGACCCCTACCCCGCCTTCCCTCCACTACAGATTTATACACTCTCGAAGTCACTCTGTCTCGTTCCATTCTCTCTACATGTCCAAACCACCTCAACAACCCCTCCTCAGCTCTCTGGACAATCGTTTTGGTAATCCCGCACCTCCTCCTAATTTCCAAACTCCGAATTCTCTGCATTATATTCACACCACACATTGACCTCAGACATGACATCTCCACTGCCTCCAGCCTTCTCCTCGTTGCAACATTCATCACCCATGCTTCACACCCATATAAGAGCGTTGGTATAACTATATTCTCATACATTCCTCTTTACTTCCATAGACAAGGTTCTTTGTCTCCACAGACTCCGAAGTGCTCCACTCACCCTTTTCCCTCATCAATTCTATGATTCACCTCATCCTTCATAGACCCCTCCGCCGACATGTCCACTCCCAAATATCTGAATACATTCACCTCCTCCATACTCTCTCCCTCCAATCTGATATCCAATCTTTCGTCACCTATTCTTTTGTTATCCTCATCACCTTACTCTTTCCTATATTCACTTTCAATTTTCTTCTTTTACACACCCTACCAAATTCATCCACCAACCTCTGCAGCTTCTCTTCAGAATCTCCCAAAAGCACAGTGTCATCATCAAAAAGCAACTGTGACAACTCCCACTTTGTATTTGCTTCTTTATCTTTTAGCCCAACATATATATATATATATATATATATATATATATATATATATATATATATATATATATATATATATATATATATATATGCTAGGAATTCGCAAGAGCAGGCGAAATATTCTCAAACACTGATCTCTGGCCGACGGAGACTCGACCTACGAACCTCATGACAGGTACGCAGTGCTTTGCCGACCGTACCACACTGGTCCAATACCTTGGCATCCAGCTTTCGCTAGATGTTATTCCAGTGTGGTACGGTCGGCAAAGCACTGCGTACCTTGTCATGAGGTTCGTAGGTTCGAGTCTCCGTCGCCAGAGATCATGTTTTATATATATATATATATATATATATATATATATATATATATATATATATATATATATATATATATATATATGTGTGTGTGTGTGTGTGTGTGTGCTTAACAATTCGCAAACAGGCGAAATTATACATTGTCTCTAAGTCCAGAGTAGGACGTGAGTTAGACCTGACTAGCTTGTGCTACTAGGTCAGATGCCGTGCTCCTCCCTTAAGTGAATGTGACTGACCTGACTAGGTCAAGGCATTGGCTTAAGATGTTGGAGAATTGGACGTGCCTCGCATGGGCCAGTAGGCCTGCTGCAGTGTTCTTTCTTTCTTTCTTATGTTAACTCTGTATCAGAGTCCACAGTACTTTACCACGGAGCCAGACCTCAGATAAGTATGGGCGCCTAGTCGAAAGTCTGGCTCTGTGGTATAGTACTGTGGACTCTGATACAGAGTTTGCAGGTACGAGTCCTGCTGTGGACGTAGACAATGTTTTATATATATATATATATATATATATATATATATATATATATATATATATATATATATATATATAAATTGCCGATACGAGGGCAATTTTGGCTTAAACAGGAACGCTCTTCTTGAATAAGGCAAGCAAAAATTTGTATATGCAACAATTTCGCAAAAAACATTCTGAACCTAACGAAAAAGAATATATTTCATTGTGTTTGTTAATAATTAAATTATTGTAAACTTATCTAAAATATATTTAGTTGGATTAGGTAAGTTTTCTAAAAAAAAATTCGTACAAAATTATTAATTTTTATATTAACATAAATGAAAAAATATATCTTTAAACGTATAAAAGAAATTTTTAAAAAGAACTTGTCCTTCCCCCCCTCTCTATTCTTGTCATCTCTCTCTCTTATGGCCTAACAAAAAATAGTAATGAGAAGAAGAACTGAGAAAGAGGCGGGGCTAAAATGTGAAATTTTAGAATCCGAAAATTATTTAGCAGGTAGTATAACTGGTCGCAGTCTTCAGGTAGCAGCAGCAGTGTCAGGTAGAACAACCAGGTAACAGTCTTCAGGTAGCAGCAGCAGTGTCAGGTAGAACAACCACGTAACAGTCTTCAGGTAGCAGCAGCAGTGTCAGGTAGAACAACCAGGTAACAGTCTTCAGGTAGCAGCAGCAGTGTCAGGTAGAACAACCACGTAACAGTATTCAGGTAGCAGCAGCAGTGTCAGGTAGAACAACCAGGTAACAGTCTTCAGGTAGCAGCAGCAGTGTCAGGTAAAACAACAAGGTAACAGTCTTCAGGTAGCAGCAGCAGTGTCAGGTAGAACAACAAGGTAACAGTCTTCAGGTAGCAGCAGCAGCAGTGTCAGGTAGAACAACCAGGTAACAGTCTTCAGGTAGCAGCAGCAGTGTCAGGTAGAACAACAAGGTAACAGTCTTCAGGTAGCAGCAGCAGTGTCAGGTAGAACAACCAGGTAACAGTCTTCAGGTAGCAGCAGCAGTGTCAGGTAGACCAACCAGGTAACAGTCTGCAGGTAGCAGCAGCAGTGTCAGGTAAAACAACCAGGTAACAGTCTTCAGGTAGCAGCAGCAGTGTCAGGTAGAACAACCAGGTAACAGTCTTCAAGTAGCAGCAGCAGTGTCAGGTAGAACAACCAGGTAACACTCTTCAGGTAGCAGCAGCAGCAGTGTCAGGTAGAACAACCAGGTAACAGTCTTCAGGTAGCAGCAGCAGTGTCAGGTAGAACAACCAGGTAACAGTCTTCAGGTAGCAGCAGCAGTGTCAGGTAGAACAACCAGGTAACAGTCTGCAGGTAGCAGCAGCAGTGTCAGGTAGAACAACCAGGTAACAGTCTGCAGGTAGCATCAGCAGTGTCAGGTAGAACAACCAGGTAACAGTCTGCAGGTAGCAGTCAGCAGGTAGCAGTCAGCAGGTAGCAGTCAGAAGGTAGCAGTCAACAGATAGCAGTCAGCATTTAGCAGTCAGAAGGTAGCAGTCAGAAGGTAGCAGTCAGAAGGTAGCAGTCAGCAGGTAGCAGTCAGCAGGTAGCAGTAAGCAGGTAGCAGTCAGCAGGTAGCAGTCAGCAGGTAGCAGTCAGAAGGTAGCAGTCAGCAGGTAGCAGTCAGAAGGTAGCAGTCAGCAGGTAGCAGTCAGAAGGTAGCAGTCAGCAGGTAGCAGTCAGGTAGCAGTAAGCAGTCAGCAGGTAGATAGACAGGTGAGAGTATTTCCTAAACCGACTCTGTGGGGTGGGGTTGGGACCAGCTGGCAGGGGGGGGGGGTTGACCAGCCTCACCTGTCCTCACGGAAGTTCCTGCAGTTCACTGCTAGTCACGGGCTCATGATCAAGGGAACTGGAGCTCACCTCCCCTTCCTCGCATCAAACCAGATTGTTTCTCATTCCCCAGACACTGTATAATCATTACTGGATGGGTGGTTCAGTATTAATGTATAGTACTAATAATAATAACTAGATGTATTTCGGTCTGTATGTGATCCAAGAAAGGTATCCTGTATTCCATAACCCCAGCCCCCTGTACCTCAAAGCACGCGATAGGAATAGTGCAGAGTGCGGCATAAGTTTATAATGCAGTTAAATATTATTAACGTTGAAGATCTGGCGTGGATAAAAAGACATTCGCAAGTTATCACAAGGAAACTTCAATATACTACAGGGCATATGAGGACATAGCCCAAAATTAATTCAAACCTTCCACTAAGAAACACCAGTTTTGAAAGTTTAAAGTCAATCTGAAGGGACATTCCCTAGTTATGTCAAGAGATGAACAACACAAAAGAAACCTACACTAAGTTTGAAGTCGCTCAGAAGTTGCATTATCACGTTGGCGGAGTTGAAGTGATGAAGCAAATATGACGAGACTTTCATAAACTACCACAAAAACAGGTGCTGCAATTTTTTAAATTTTATTAAAATTGCAAACTGGAACCTACGTAGACCAAAATATATCCAAACTTTCTCTAAGTAAGATTCGCCAGTTTTTAAAACTGAAAGCTGATCAGAAGAGATATTTTGTAATTACTTCACAGAAACCAATTTGTTTGATAAAACGGACAAATTGAAACTTACACAACCCAAAATCAGTGCAAGGCTTCCTTTTAGAAAAACACATCAGCACTGGAAGTCTGAAGCCGACCATAAGATGCATTCTCCAGTTATTGCAGTGTCCAACAATTACACGTTCATTAACTTCTTTAGTAAAGTGAGAAATCAGCACCCACACAGTATCAACCCAGAAGTGCTTCATCCACTTCATGAAACACTGATGCCGTTCAGAAGTGGCAGATTCCAATTATTTAATAGAATACTATACAGTCTCAAAATTGTCAAAATGGCCACAACACATTGCACTAACAACACTAACCTTCTAAGTAGGATACCCCATTGTGGAAAAGTTAAAGCCGATCAGAAGAGGCTTTCTAAAGTTATCACATGGAAACCAAAATCGGGAATGATCTATATAAAACTGAACAGAGGACACTTGCATATGCCAATTGTTCCATGAACATTTCCCTATAGTTCACGGATAAGGCATTCCAACAACGAGAACCATGATTCCTGGAAAATACACCAGAGATGAAAATTTGAAGCCAATTAGAAGAGGCATTCTCCAGTTATTGTAGGGCTTCCATCGATTTCAAGTACTTTTAACTAATCTAGTATACTGACAAATTTTCCTACACACAAACTAAACTTAATGGTTACTATCCTGTCCATAAGATGCATCACCCATTAAATACTGAAGCCATTCACAGGAATAAAAATTTCACACTATCTTACATATAATAGGGCAGGTGTAACCCTACACACCTGAATTTAACTCTCTGACATCGTCGAAACATGATTCGTCGTTTCTGAATACTTTAAGCCAAGCAGTAGAGGGTTTTGGAAGTTATCAGAGTTATTCTAAGAATCTTGAAGTGGGTTCTACAACTTTGGTCACAGAGTACCTGCAAATGTCAATTGTTCCAAGTATCTTGCCAGCCATAGTTACCGATCAGATGAGACCTTCTCGTGTTATGAACGAAATAAAAACGAAAAGTTGAAGGAAGAAAAAAGAAAAAAAAATACTTAAAGATCCCCCTTTGAGGATAAATAATAATAATAATAATAATAATAATAATAATAATAATAATAATAATAATAATAATAATGTTTTTATTATTGTGGTGACAGCCGTGTTGGTGGTTCCTTATCTACTAAGAATTCTGTGGACCAGAGCCCCACCTGCCTTGTCTCAGACCAGGTGTTGGTTGTAGTGACAGTGGTAGCAGATGGTGTTTAGTACTAGTAACAGTGGTGGGTGGTGTTAGTGGAGGTAAAAACAGTGGTGGGTGGTGGTAATGAGATCGGTTGTGGTGGTGGTGAGTGGCGATGAGTTGGTAATAGTGACTGGTGATGGTTGATGGTGTTAGTGGTAGTGAGTATACCTGGAGGGGGTTTCGGGGGTCAACGCCCCCGCGGCCCGGTCCGTGACTAGGCCTAGCAGTGGATCAGGGCCTGATCAACCAGGCTGTTACTGCTGGCCGCACGTAAACAGACGTACGAGCCACAGCCTGGCTGGTCAGGAACTGACTTTAGGTGCCTGTCCAGGGGTCTATTGGTAATCCTCTTTATATATGCTGGGAGACAGTTGAACAGTCTTGGGCCCCCTGACACTTATTGTATTAGCACTTAGCGTACTCGTGGCGCTCCTGCTTTTCATTGGGATGATCTTGCATTTCCTGCCAAGTCTTTTGCTTTCGTAGGGAGTGATTTTCGTGTGCAGATTTGGGACTAGTCCTTCTAGGATTTTCCAGGTGTATATTATCATGAATTAAGGTTCTTCAACTGTTTCCAGTAATTTAGGTGCGTTATCGTACTTATATATGCCGTGAAAGTTCTCTGTATATTCTCCAGGTCTTCAATTTCGCTTGCCTTGGAAGGGGCCATTAGTGTACAGCAATATTCCAGCCTAAAGAGAACAATCAATTTGAAGAGAATCATGGGCTTGGCGTCCCTAGTTTTGAAGGTTCTCATTAGCCATCCTATCATTTTCCTAGCAGATGTGGTAGATACATTGTTGTGATCTATGAAAGTGAGATCATCTGACATTACCACTCCCAGGTCGTTCATATTATTTTTTCGCTCTACTGTGAAGTTGGAATTTGTTTTATTCTCCGATACAGTTTTGATTTCCTCGAGTTTTCCAGAGCGAAGTAATTGAAATTTGTCTTCATATTGTTTTCTGAGGCCCATTTAAAGATTTGGGTGATGTCCGCTTGTCTATGTCAGATATAAGGATGAGGAGCGAGGGATTAGTACCAAACTTGCACACGAGAGTCACTCCCTACGAAAGCAAAAGACTCGGCAGGCGATGTAACATCCCCCCAATGAAAAGCAGGGGTGCCACTAGCACGTTGAGAGACAACACAATAAGTGTCAGGGGCTCAAGACTGTTCAACTGCCTCCCAGCATACATCAGGGGGATCACCAACAAACCCCTGGCTGTCTTCAAGCAGGCACTGGACAGGCACCTATAGTCGGTACCTGACCAGCCGGGCTGTGGTTCGTACGTTGGACTGCGTGCGGCCAGCAGTAACAGCCTGGTTGATCAGGCTCTGATCCAACATGAGGCCTGGTCACAGACCGGGCCGCAGGGGCGTTGACCCCTGGAACTCTCTCCAGGTATACTCCAGGTATACTGTATCTTGTGGGACAGAGCTTTTCAATGTAGCCAGCAGGTGGCGATCTTGCTTCTTAGAACCCTTTCAAAGATTTTTTATGTGGGACGTTAGTGCTATAGGTCTGTAATTCTTTGTAATTGTTTTACTGCCACCTTTGTGAAGTGGGGCGATGTTTGTTGTTTTTAGTGACTGTAGGACGACCCCTGTGTCCATGCTCCCTCTCCATAGAATACTTAAGGGACGTGAAAGGGCTTCTTGCAGTTCTTGATGAACACGGAGTTCCATGAGTCTGGGCCTGGGGCAGAGTACATGGGCATGTCATTTATTACTTTTTCAAAGTCTTGTGGTGTTAGGATATCAGATATTTTTTAACCAAGTTTTGAGACTCGGTCATAAAAAATCATTTAAACTGTCGACTCTTAGTCTGGTTAATTAACAGCTCACTAAACGCTGAGTCATACTGGGACTTCAATATCTCACTCATTTCTTTGTTGGTATCTGTGTAAGTCCCATCTCGTCGAAGCAGGGGTCCTATATTGGATGTTATTTTTGCCCTAGATTTGACATAAGAAAAGAAGTATTTTGGGTTTCTTTCACTTTAATTTGTGGCTTTAAGTTCTTCCTGTGTTTCGTATCTCCTGTATGATTACTTAAACTTAAGTTCGATATTTGCTATTTCTCTGACCAGTGCCTCCTCTTTGTATTTCAGATATACTGACCCCTTTCAGCAGCTCTGTAATTCTTCGCCTTCGTCTGTATAGGGAGCGTGGTGGTGGGTGGCTCTGGGTAGTGTTGATTCTGAGAATGGATGTTGGTAGGTGGTGTTAATGGAAATAAATGGTATAAAATACCGACACAATGGAAAAATAAACACATAAGCAGTCACGAACAGATCTACCTGGCTGGAAGGTACGTGAGTATTTATAGGATGGAGTCAGGTGGAGAATGCTGGGTAGGTTGGACCTGAACCTGCATGTTACAATCTTCCAAGTAGGGTGATAGAGTCTAGGATCTTGGGTGTTAATAATAATGACAGTGGTGTTGGTGATGGTGACAGTGGTGACAGGTGGTGTTGTTGATGGTAGTGGTGAGAGGTGTTGGTGATGTTGACAGTGGTGACGGTGGTGAGGGGTGTTGTTGGTGATGGTGACAGTGGTGGTTGTGGTTAGGGGTGGTGTTGGTGATAGTGACAATGGTGGTGAGGGGTGGTAACTTTAAAGAGGTCATCAGCAGAGCATATCATGCACCTGTCATACCCCAAGATTCCTGTCATATCTTCAACACCTGCCACCCACACAAACTGCTGCAACAACAGCTGTTCTTGTACTCGAGTCTGGGTAATTACTGGGCAAGTTGGCTACCCACGGGCCAAGATGGTCTGCCCACACACCAGACTGTCTTGCGTCAGCCTGAAAGTGGGTGGAGTATGGATTAAGAACACCAGTGGGTGGAGTATGGGTTAAGAACACCACCAGTGGGTAGAATATGGGTTAAGAACACCACCAGTGGGTGGAATATGGGTTAAGAACACCACCAGTGGGTGGAGTATGGGTTATGAACACCACAAGTGGGTGGACTATGGGTTAAGAACACCAGTGGGTGGAGTATGGTTAAGAACACCAGTGGGTGGAGTATGTGTTAAGAACATTACCAGTGGGTGGAGTATGGGCTAAGAACATTACCAGTGGGTGGAGTATGGGCTAAGACCACCAGTGGGTGGAGTATGGGTTAAGAACACCACCAGTGGGTGGAATATGGGTTAAGAACACCACCAGTGGGATAAAATATGGGTTAAGAACACCACCAGTGGGTGGAGTATGGGTTAAGACCACCAGTGGGTGGAGTATGGGTTAAGACTACCAGTGGGTGGAGTATGGGTTAAGACCACCAGTGGGTTGAGTATGGGTTAAGACTACCAGTGGGTGGAGTATGGGTTAAGACCACCAGTGGGTTGAGTATGGGTTAAGACTACCAGTGGGTGGAGTATGGGTTAAGACCACCAGTGGGTGGAGTATGGGTTAAGAACACCACCAGTTTAGTTATTTTGCCCACATGTTGAGTTGTTAACAAGAGTCAAGTAAAACTGTACAGTAACATAAACGCCATTATTACCAAACTAGTGACCAACCCTCGACACATTATGCCACGAGGAAATAGTATGAAAGTTCTAAAATCTATTACTACTAATAAAAAATAAAAATTAATACTACAAAATTATTTTTACTACAGACGTTTTCTACTAGTTAGGACGATTCAAAGGAAACACATTCATCATTATTCATTCAATAGCTGTCTTACCATAAGTGCATGGACACTTCAACTCAAAGGACCCTCCAAACCGTAACATTCCCACACATCCTTCAGAGTACAGGCACTGTATTTCCTACCTCCAGGACTTAGGTCCCAGCTAACTGGTATCCCTACATGCCTTCATAAATGTTATTCTGTTCATACCCCAATAGTAAGTCAACTTGGGGGAAAAAAAATGATTCTCTCCACTCTTACCCGAACATGCACCCCATCCTCCAACCTTTCCTCCTACCCCTCTTGCTGGCCCCTACACATTTATACACCCTCTTGGTCAACCTATTCTATTCCATTTTTGAACACCCAGATCATCTCAACAACCCCCTTTCGCCATTCACTGAATTATAACTTTCATACCTACACCTTCTCATTTTTACATTCATTAGTCTCTGCATAATATTCACACCACACAATGATCTTAAACATGACATTTTCACTGCCTGAAGATCAAACCTCGCACACCCATATATCTCTAGTACATTCATTTTTTTTCAGTAACCAATAAACCCACTCTCTCCACAGACACCTTTTTCTCCCTCAGCTATTCTACGATTCACCTCGTCTTTCACAGACCCATCAAGCGACACATTATTATTATTATGACTAGCAGTGTAGCGCCCCTAATGAGTGGTATCCCGGGCGTTAATGGCGACTCCTTTCCTGGAAAATACTTTCCGGGAAAAAACGAGTGAGGAAAATAAACAAGAGCATTTCTCTTTCCTTGTTCCCCGGTAACGGTGCTGGATGTTTAGAGTTTTTTAGCGTTCAATACATTACTATATTTTAGCAGTTTTATTATCGTAGTCAGGCACGATTTAAGGTTAGGTCTCGCCAGACATGTATTTTCCCTTTGTACTGAAACGTCATCTCTTGTACACTATAATTTTCTACAGAGGCTTTAGCTGATTAGTTTGTTCAATATATAACTATAAATATATAGGGTGATAATGAAGCCTAGAGAACAAGACACTCGCACGTGGTTGAATATTGCCGAAACAAAGACAAATTTTCATAAAGGAACCGGACAGGTTCTTCCAATAGTAGTCTCCAACACACCAGAAATTATAACAGGAATTATAAGAACAGTCAGGTATAAAAGGAATTATACTCCAATAGACCACAGAGTGAACATCTGAAAGCCAGAAGGCAGAGAGAAACAGTAAGAGATGAAGCAACTGAATGGGAGAGAATAACAAGAGGGGGCCCCTAATATGTGTCAGAGAGACTAGTCTCTGTTTACAGAGACGAAAGAGGACAATGACAGGCTTCAGGAAGACCTGAACAGGTTTCAAAAGTAACTCAACAAGTGGCGACTGGAGTTCAATACACACTAATGAAAGGTCATGTGGATTAGAGAAAGAGAGAGTAGACCAGACACAGAGTACAGCATATGAGAGAAACTGCAAATATAAGTAAAAAAAAAAAAGGAATATGGATAAATACAATACCAAGCATGTCACCAGTTACATGTATGGAGTGTACAACTTCAGCAGCATATGCAAGACTAGCAAACCTCACAACAATATCCAGTAATGTAAACAAAGAATCCTTCTGAACTTCATGCACGACATACGTTATTCCAACCATCGAGTACTTAGCCCTAATGTGGAGCCCCCCACCTGGTCAAGCCCATGCACATGCTCGAAACTTGGCTGATCCCAGAAATGGGAAGACACTGAGGAGAGGTTGTAGGAGCTAAACCTGATGACCTTGGTGGAAAGGACCAGGGAAGACATAATAATTAAGTACAGAATTTCAACAGAAACTGCTAGAAGAGATAGGGATAGACTGAAGTAAGAGGACCAATGATACGAAAACGGAAGCTAAAGACACAGTTGAGCCATAAGGATATTAGGAAATACTTTTTAGTCTCAGGATGTTGTAATGAAATGGATGAATATGATGTGGAAACGAACCCTATATACAGCTTCAAGATCAGTTATAATAAGGCCCAATAAGCTCTAATAGTAATGCCGATCAAAGTATTCTAAGAGGCGAGGGCAGAAGCGGCGAATTATCACCGCAAACATGCAGTGAGTACAACTGAGAACACACATAAGGCTGGTCTCGTAACTAAAACAGCTGGTTTATCACAATATGAAGTCTGGCCTCGTAATTAAAACAGCTAGTGCATCATAGTATATTATGAGGACTAAACCTCACATTACATCACTAGAGAATATTAAAAAATAAAGCCACGAGAAAAATATCACAACACATGACGTCACGAGACATCGACAAAGTAAACAAGGACAGCTTGCTTAATAAGGGAGGGAACAAAACAATCGCACACGTAAACAAGAAACTAATGTACTAATTAACTACATGAAAGGCTTCTTCAGTCTGAGGGCAGTGAGCAAGTGGGATGCATTACGAGGAGGGTTTGTTGAAAATATCTTGATACATTAATTAAAAATGATTTGATGTAGTCCAATATTGCCTGATACTCGGTGATTAAAAAGAGGGGGACCAACAGCTGGAGCTCCACCCACGCAGACACACCTAGGTGATTACACGAACACCCATACACGCAATTCATACAAAGAAATAATTACGTTCTTTGTATTCTTCAATTACTAATTTCCTCGAGATAAAAACAAAACAAAACAGAAATCGTAGTACCGTGGCTGGAATAATCCACACACAACTCACGCTTAGAGGAAACTTAAGACGACGTTTCGGTCCATCCTGGACCATCACTGATAATGGTCGATGACGGACAGAAACGTCTAAGTTTTTCTCTCAAAGTGTGGGTTATTTGCGAGAAACGCAGGAGATATAGTGTAATATGAGGTGTAAGTCGCCTCCAACCGACTCTGAATGATCACTGCAGTTAGTGTACACCACGGCTGAGCTATGAGGCATCCACCTCTGCCCATGCCCTATGTATATCAAGAAGAACGTCTTGCTTGAGATCTCCCAAACTTTCCGTTCACCTTCTCTCACCTCACTCCCGCCCCCCTGCATATCTCTCCCTCTCGGGAAGTATACAAAGCTCTTGCTCTTGAAACACAAGTGTTAGGCACATATACCTATAGTTTTCATTCTGAATATATATTCACTGAAATATTAAATTCTTAAAAAAAAAAAAAAAAAAAAAAAAAACAGGGGCGATAGGGAAAGCAAATACTCACAGTCTCAGGAAGAAACCTTCAGGTTTTGTCCTGAACCCTGTTTTTTAGTTTCCTTCCCCAGGCTGACTACCTAATTAACATCAATAGGGGTAACCCATGAAGATATATATATATATATATATATATATATATATATATATAACAATACTGCACTAGCCAGGGTTCGAACCCATGTTGTATTGGCCCGTCATTGTGAGCGAGAACCACATGACGCCTTAAACCACAGGACCACCCAATCCTACAAGAACCAAGCACCTAGTGTAACCACTCGTTCGTGGTTACAATATATATATATATATATATATATATTTTTTTTTTTTTTCAACAAGTCGGCCGTCTCCCACCGAGGCAGGGTGACCCAAAAAGAAAGAAAATCCCCAAAAGAAAAAACTTTCATCATCATTCAACACTTTCACCACACTCATACATAATCACTGTCTTTGCAGAGGAGCTCAGATAGGACAGCTGAGAAAAGTCCCTCCCAGCTGTCACTATCTCAGACCCTCCTTTAAAGTGCAGGCATTGTACTTCCCATTTCCAGGACTCAAGTCCAACTAAATCAATTAACTGGTTTCCTGAATCCCTTCACAAAATGTTACCCTGCTCACACTCCAACAGATCGTCATGTCCCAAAAACCATTCGTCTCCATTCACTCCTATCTAACACGCTCACACATGCTTGCTGGAAGTCTAAGCCCCTCGCCCATAAAACATCCTTTACCCCTTCCCTCCAACCTTTCTAGGACGACCCTACCCCGCCTTCCTTCCCTACAGATTTATACGCTCTCCAAGTCATTCTACTTTGATCCATTCTCTCTAAATGACCAAACCACCTCAACAACCCCTCTTCAGCCCTCTGACAAATACTTTTAGTAACTCCACACCTTCTCCTAATTTCCACATTCCGAATTTTCTGCATAATATTTACACCACACATTGCCCTTAGACAGGACATCTCCACTGCCTCCAGCCTCCTCCTCGCTGCAGCATTTGCAACCCATGCTTCACACCCATATAAGAGTGTTGGTACCACTATACTTTCGTACATTCCCTTCTTTGCCTCCATGGATAACGTTTTTTGTCTCCACAGATACCTCAATGCACCACTCACCTTTTTTCCTTCATCAATTCTATGATTAACCTCATCCTTCATAAACCCATTCGCTGACACGTCAACTCCCAAATATCTGAAAACATTTACTTCTTCCATAATCCCTCCAATGTGATATCCAATTTTTCTTTATTTAAATCGTTTGATACCCTCATCACCTTACTCTTATCTATGTTCACTTTTAACTTTCTACCTTTACACACTCTCCCAAACTCGTCCACTAACCTTTGCAACTTTTCTTTAGAATCTCCCATAAGCACAGTATCATCAGCAAAAAGTAACTGTGTCAACTCCCATTTTGCATTTAATTCTCCATAATTTAATCCCACCCCTCTCCCCAACACCCTAGCATTTACTTCTTTTACAACCCCATCTATAAATATATTAAACAACCATGGTGACATTACACATCCCTGTCTAAGACCTACTTTTACCGGAAGTAATCTCCCTCTCTCCTACACACCCTAACCTGAGCCTCACTATCCTCATAAAAACTCTTTACAGCCTTCAGTAACTTACTACCTATTCCATACACTTGCAACATTTGCCACATTGCTCCCCTATCCACTCTATCATATGCCTTTTCTAAATCCATAAATGCAATAAAAACTTCTCTACCTTTATCTAAATACTGTTCACATATATGCTTCACTGTAAACACTTGATCTACACATCCCCTACCCACTCTAAAGTCTCCTTGCTCATCTGCAATCCTACTCTCTGTCTTACCTCTAATTCTTTCAATAATAACCCTGCCATACACTTTACCTGGTATACTCAGTAAACTTATTCCCTATAATTTTTACACTCTCTTTTATCCCCTTCACTTTATATAAAGGAACTATACATGCTCGCTGCCAATCCCTAGGTACCTTCCCTCTTTCATACATTTATTAAACAAAAATACCAACCACTCCAGCACTATATCCCCCTGCTTTTAACATTTCTGTCATGATTCCGTCAATTCCAGCTGCTTTACCCCTTTCATTCTACGTAATGCCTCACGCACCTCCCCCACACTCACATCCTGCTCTTCTTCACTCCTAAACGATGTTGTACCTCCTGTCCAGTACATGAAATTATCGCCTCCCTCTTTTCATCGACATTTAAAAGTTCCTCAAAATATTCCCGTCATCTACCCAATACCTCCAGCTCCCCATCTACTAACTCCCCTACTCTGTTTTTAACTGACAAATCCATTCGTTCCCTAGGCTTTCTTACCTTGTTTATCTCACTCCAAAATTTTTTCTTGTTTTCAGCAAAATTTCTTGACAGAGCCTCTCCCATTCTTTCATCCGCTCTTCTTTTGCACTCTCTCACCACTCTCTTCACCTTTCTTTTACTCTCCATATACTCTGCTCTTCTATTAACACTTCTGTTTTGTAAAACCTCTCATAAGCTACCTTTTTCTTTTATCACACCCTTTACTTCTTCATTCCACCACTCACTCCTCTTTCCTCCTGCACCCACCCTCTTATAGCCACAAACTTCTGCCCCACATTCTAATACTGCATTTTTAAAACTATCCCAACTCTCTTCAACCCCCCCACTACTCCTACTTGCACTAGCCCACCTTCCTGCTAATAGTTGCTTATATCTCACCCTAACTTCCTCCTCCCTTAGTTTATACACTTTTACCTCTCTCTTACTTGCTGTTGCCATTTTCTTTTTGTCCCATCTACCTTTTACTCTAACTGTAGCTACAACCAAATAATGATCTGATATATCCGTTTCCCCTCTATAAACATGTACATCCTGAAGCCTACTCATCAACCTTTTATCCACCAATACATAATCCAACAAACTACTTTCCTTACGTACTATATCATACCTTGTATATTTATTTATCCTCTTTTTCATAAAATATGTATTACTTATTACCAAACCTCTTTCTACACATAGCTCAATTAATGGTTCCCCATTTACATTTACCCCTGGCGCCCCAAATTTACCTACTACTCCATCCACAACATTTTTACCCACTTTAGCATTAAGATCCCCAACCACAATTACTCTCTCACTTGGTTCAAAACTCCCCACATACTCGGTGGTTACTTTATTGGTTAAACTCTTCTAGTCCTGGGTAGGGCTTTACCCTCTGTCCCCAGAACAGCCTGAATTCTTCGTGCAATGTATACAAGGTGCTAGAAACATTCATGCTGTGAATCCCCCGTTCTACCACATCCTGAAGGTTAACGCCAAGTTCTGACCCTTCCATCTACACGTCGCAGCAGAAATCGTGATTCATCAGGCCAGGCAACGTTTTTCTAATCTTCAACTATGCAGTTTTGCTGAGACTGTGTCCACTGTAGCCTCAGTTTCCTGTTCTTAGCTGACAGGAGTGGAACCCTGTGTTGTCTTCGGCTGCTTCCCCATCCACTTCAAAATTCGACGTGTTGTGCATTCAGAGATGCTTTTCTGCATACCTCTGTTGTAATGTTTTGTTATTTGAGTTACTAATGCCTTTCTGTCAGCTTGAACCAGTCTAGCCATTCTGCTCTGACCTCTCTAATTAATAAGGCGTTTTCGCTCACATAACTGCCGCTCACTTGATGCTTTGTGTTTTTCACACCATTCTCTGTAAGTGCTAGAGACTGTTGTGCGTGAAAATCTCAGGAGATCAGCAGTTTCTGAGATACTCAAACCACCCCGTCTGGTAACAACAATCATTCCACGGTCAAAGTCACTTAGATTACATTTCTCCACATTCTGATGTTAGGTCTGAACAACAACTGAACCTCTTGACCATAAAGAACAAAGAGGCACAATACCGTTACTGGAACAATACACAAATAACTCTCACATTAGAGAGAAAAGCTTACGCTGACGTTTCGGTCCGACTTGGACCATTACAAAGTCGGTCCATGTCGGAGCGAAACGTCGTTGTAAGCTTCCCTCTCCTGTGTACGGGTTATTGATTTGTGTTACTTTTCCCATAAAATGCAATTTAACGAGCAATTTCGTATTTTAACTAAAAAATAAGGTATGTCAGAAAATGCTTTAAATCGCTCTAGACTATGTCTTCATGCTGTTAGCCACTGAGATACTGCCACGTGATTGGCTGACTAGATATTTGCAATAATGAGCAGGTGTATAGATGTACCTAATAAAGTGTCATCAACACTTCACTGCTGTTCCTCTCCTGCTTCCCTCCTCTTAATTACCTTCTTCACTGCTCCTCCCTTTCTTCAACCCCTCTCTTCTCCTCACCTTCGTCTACCCCCCACCCCCCCTTACATTAGGTGTGGTATGCGAACATTCTACAATTGCTGCTCTGAGAAAGAAAAAACTCATTTTAACTTAAAGTCATTACTCTGAACTCTCCTCCTCCTCCTCCTCTTGCTGGTCCTCTTCCTCCCTCTCCTCCTCCTGTTCCTCTCCCCTCCTCTTTCTCCTTTCCCTCCTCTTCCTCTTCCTTCTCCTCTCTCTTCGTGCCCTATCCTTCATCCTTCCTTCACATCCTGCTCTTCCTGTGCCTCCTACGTTTCCTCTTCCTCCTCCCACCTCTTCTTCTCTCCTCACGTCCTCTTCTTCACAATATAACCTCCACCTTCCTCCTTAAGCTCCTTAAAAATCTGCTTGTAATGTCTGCATTTTACCTGCAGACGTAGTTAATTAGCTCATCAGGTAAGCCTCTTTGCAATTATCTGCTGCAACACTCATGCAACTCCCTCACTGCTGCAACACCCTCACTGGTGAAATACACTGTTACAACACCCTCACTGGTAGAACACACTTAAAATACACTGCTACAATACCCTCGCTGATGCAACACACTGCTTCAACACCCTCACTGCTGCAAGTCCCTCACTGCTGTAAAACACTACCACAACACCCTCACTGCTGTAAAACACTACCACAACACCCTCACTGCTGTAAAACACTACCACAACACCCTCACTGCTGTAAAACACTACCACAACACCCTCACTGCTGTAAAACACTACCAAAACACCCTCACTGCTGTAAAACACTACCACAACACCCTCACTGCTGTAAAACACTACCACAACACCCTCACTGCTGTAAAACACTACCACAACACCCTCACTGCTGCAACACACTGCCACAACACCCTCACTGCCACAACACCCTTACTGCTGCAACTCACTGCTACAACACTCTCACTGTTGCAACACACTGCCACAACACCCTCACCTTAATGATCCTAGTTTAGCCGATAGGTCTTCAACCTAACAAACACTAAAGAATTAATGCCTGAAGGTTAGTAACCAGGTGGTAACCAGGTGGTAACCAGGTGGTAACCAGGTGGTTACATAGTTGTAAATTACAACTAAGTAAAAAAACAGATGCAACAGCAGCACTTACTTAAACTCTTGGAGGTTCCATATTATACCTACAGACAAGATGATGGATAACACACCTTCATTGTAACTTCTACTAGATAAACAAGACACCTTCATTGTAACTTCTACTAGATAAACAAGACACCTTCATTGTAACTTCTACTAGATAAACAAGACACCTTCATTGTAACTTCTACTAGATAAACAAGACACCTTCATTGTAACTTCTACTAGATAAACAAAGACACCTTCATTGTAACTTCTACTAGATAAACAAGACACCTTCATTGTAACTTCTACTAGATAAACAAGACACCTTCATTGTAACTTCTACTAGATAAACAAGACACCTTCATTGTAACTTCTACTAGATAAACAAGACACCTTCATTGTAACTTCTACTAGATAAACAAGACACCTTCATTGTAACTTCTACTAGATAAACAAGACACCTTCATTGTAACTTCTACTAGATAAACAAGACACCTTCATTGTAACTTCTACTAGATAAACAAGACACCTTCATTGTAACTTCTACTAGATAAACAAGACACCTTCATTGTAACTTCTACTAGATAAACAAGACACCTTCATTGTAACTTCTACTAGATAAACAAGACACCTTCATTGTAACTTCTACTAGATAAACAAGACACCTTCATTGTAACTTCTACTAGATAAACAAGACACCTTCATTGTAACTTCTACTAGATAAACAAGACACCTTCATTGTAACTTCTACTAGATAAACAAGACACCTTCATTGTAACTTCTACTAGATAAACAAGACACCTTCATTGTAACTTCTACTAGATAAACAAAGACACCTTCATTGTAACTTCTACTAGATAAACAAGACACCTTCATTGTAACTTCTACTAGATAAACAAGACACCTTCATTGTAACTTCTACTAGATAAACAAAGACACCTTCATTGTAACTTCTACTAGATAAACAAAGACACCTTCATTGTAACTTCTACTAGATAAACAAAGACACCTTCATTGTAACTTCTACTAGATAAACAAGACACCTTCATTGTAACTTCTACTAGATAAACAAGACACCTTCATTGTAACTTCTACTAGATAAACAAAGACACCTTCATTGTAACTTCTACTAGATAAACAAAGACACCTTCATTGTAACTTCTACTAGATAAACAAGGACACCTTCATTGTAACTTCTACTAGATAAACAAAGACACCTTCATTGTAACTTCTACTAGATAAACAAGACACCTTCATTGTAACTTCTACTAGATAAACAAGGACACCTTCATTGTAACTTCTACTAGATAAACAAAGACACCTTCATTGTAACTTCTACTAGATAAACAAAGACACCTTCATTGTAACTTCTACTAGATAAACAAGACACCTTCATTGTAACTTCTACTAGATAAACAAGACACCTTCATTGTAACTTCTACTAGATAAACAAAGACACCTTCATTGTAACTTCTACTAGATAAACAAGACACCTTCATTGTAACTTCTACTAGATAAACAAAGACACCTTCATTGTAACTTCTACTAGATAAACAAGACACCTTCATTGTAACTACTACAACTACTGGATGAATAAGATACCTTCATTGTAACTACTACAACTACTGGATGAATAAGACACCTTCATTGTAACTACTATTACTACTGGATGAATAAGACACCTGCATTGTAACTACTACTACTAGTGGATGAATAAGACACCTTCATTGTAACTACTGGATGAATAAGACACCTTCATTGTAACTACTGGATGAATAAGACACCTTCATTGTAACTACTGGATGAATAAGACACCTTCATTGTAACTACTGGATGAATAACACACGTTCATTCTAACTACTGCTAGATGAATATGACACATTATAACTACTACTACTACTGTCTCCAGTGTCACTTTCGCTTGTATCTTGATCAAGAAGCTTGCTGTGCTGGCCAAACTTTTCGGCAATATACCCAAATGTTGCGTATGTGGCTTACTGCTCTTCTTGGATGTCGCTTATGCTTGGGTATCACACCTAACCCAAGCTTGGTGTTCTGATCTTAATATGCTGGCCCTCCGCTTCCCTCTCCCCCCCCAAAAAAAAAAATAATATAGCGTTAATATGATTTTAGATTTTGCCGCCGAAGCGGCTAGTTTATGTGCACCTTATTTTTATCCTGTGGACGGCAGGGCAAAAGCATGACTAAATTATGTGTATTATGTAACTGTGTGAAACGCCAGAGGCTTCAACCACCTTCCGAGGATAGAACCTCCGATCTTCCACACGGGAAGCTGGAGTGTGATTTTCTGACTATGTCAGGTTTTTAGACTTAGATTTTGCCACTGCAGCGGTTAGTTTATTGTGCGCTAGCGCAAGAGCATATGCATACACAAAAGACTAGAAGTTAGGCCACAAAAGGTTGCCAAACGTGAGAAAAAGTCTCCCTAGCACGACTAGCTCCGTGGAGCTCTTGGTAGTTGGGGCGAGACCTTCCACTGGTTTACGCCCAGACCTCGCATCGCTGATTTACGTTTACGTTTCTCCACACCACTTTACATATGGTTCGATACGCTGGGTGCAGTAGTGAGTTGACTAGCTCGTGGTTCGATACGCTGGGTGCAGTAGTGAGTTGACTAGCTCGTGGTTCGATACGCTGGGTGCAGTAGTGAGTTGACTAGCTCGTGGTTCGATACGCTGGGTGCAGTAGTGAGTTGACTAGCTCGTGGTTCGATACGCTGGGTGCAGTAGTGAGTTGACTAGCTCGTGGTTCGATACGCTGGGTGCAGTAGTGAGTTGAGTAGCTCGTGGTTCGATACGTTGGATGCAGTAGTGAGTTGACTAGCTCGTGGTTCGATACACTGGGTGCAGTAGTGAGTTGACTAGCTCGTGGTTCGATACACTGGGTGCAGTAGTGAGTTGACTAGCTCGTGGTTCGATACACTGGGTGCAGCAGAGTTGACTAGCTCGTGGTTCGATACGCTGGGTGCAGTATTGAGTTGACTAGCTCGTGGTTCGATACGCTGGGTGCAGTAGTGAGTTGACTAGCTCGTGGTTCGATACGCTGGGTGCAGTAGTGAGTTGACTAGCTCGTGGTTCGATACGCTAGCTACAGGACTGAGTTGACCAGTTTGTGATTTAATAGAACCTGTATTTTTAATTGGCGTTAACACATTTTCTTTTAAAGACGACTGCAGGAATAACAGAAGTGTCCTAATTGCCCATACTGTTTGGTACAATCCAAAAACGTGGTGAGATGGGTAGAGGGGAAAGGCTAAAGATATGAGTGTAAGTACCAGGATGTACATGCAGGAAGTGAGCAGTATTCGTGGTGTCTCTCGCTGCGTGTGATTCTGAATGTTAAAATAAGTTAGGCAAATGCTTGAGTGGGAAGTTTTTAAAGCACACCAGCCGTCTCCCTCAAAGTCATTACAACCCAAATATAGGAAACACATTCACCATCATTTATTTAATAGCTGTCTTACCAGAAGTTGAGAGATATCACAATTCAAATGATCCTGCAGAGTCTAGGCACTGTACTCCTCACCTCCAAGACTTTAGTCTCACTAACGTTTCCCCTGAATCCCAATAGCACGTCCATTAAAAAGCACCTGTCTCCACTATGATCTAACTCTCACAGAGACACCTGCTTAATGTTCAAGCCCCTACCATCCCAAACCTCCTTTACCCCCTCCCTCCAACTTTCCCTGGGACAACCACTATCCTTCCTTCCTTTCATTATTATGTCCCCTCTTGCTCTTCGTTGCTAATTTTTTATGACCTATATATGCTTACTGCTTGCTTGTAATAATAATAATAATAATAATAATAATAATAATAATAATAATAATTTTTTGCTTAAGAGACAAGAAATGATATATAGAGTTATATTTTTGTAACTCTTTGTAAATATATATGGAGACGTGCTCCTGTAAACGTTTTCGTGGCCTTGTTTTTAGTCCTATTATGTATTCATATGCAATGGTGTTACCGTCCACAAAATGGTGACACAATCTAAACATCTTGGCTCAGGGAACATTCAGCATGTATGCTTCCGGACTTGATATTATCTTATATCCAAGCGAGGGTTGCATACTGGCTCCACGTCCTCAAGAATTGGTTACACGTGTGTGTGTGTGTGTGTGTGTGGTAAAGGGTGTTTTGAAGGAGACTGTCTAGACTTTTGAAGGGCATTGTTGAGTTTGCCAGGCTATTATATTCAGGTGATGATATTCTGCTTATTCGCGCTTGAGGGGACAGAGCTGGAGTAATGGTTACTCATAGATATTTTTCCTTGTCTGAACCCCAGGTGGTATTGTCTCTGGCTTCCTGTCCAAGTCTCCCAATTTCAATTTGTGTGGGGGAATAGGGGTATAAGTACTGTGTACTTTGATGCAGAGTACGCAGCTTCCAATTCTGTTTTAGTCTGAGATAACGTTTGTAAGTAATTTCGCTCGTTCGCCAATGAAGCAACACACACACACACACATATATACATATTATATATATATATATATATATATATATATATATATATATATATATATATATATATATATATATATATATATACATATATATATATGTCGTGCCGAATAAGTAAAACTTGCTATTTTGGCTTAAATAGCAACGCACTTCTTGCCAAATAGGGCAAGCGAAAATTTGTGTATGCAGTAACTTTGCAAAAATCATTCTGAATCTAAAGAAAAAATATTTCATTGTGTTTGTATATTATTAAATTATTGTAAACTTATCTGAAATATATTTAGTTGGATTAGGCTAAATTATATTGCGCTTGTTATAATAAGGTTAGGTAAGTTTTCTAAGGTGCTTTTGGTACAAAATTATTAATTTTTACATTAACATAAATGAAAAATATATATTTTTAAACGTGTAAGAGAAAATTTTAGAGAGGACTTAATTTTAAATGAGTTTTTAATAACTGACCAATTTTTACCTATTCGAAGCGTCTGGCCCATATTGGAGAATGCAACACCAGTTTGGAACCCACACCTGGTCAAGCACGTCAAGAAATTAGAGAGAGCTATAACTCGACCCTTGCAACCACAAATGAGTACAAATAGGTGAGTACACACACACACACACACACCTGCAACATGTACAGTTATCTGTTGATGAGGACCTCTGATTGAGGCCAAAATATAGGTCTCTCTGTCATCTGTGCTTCATAGTTCTGGTCAAGTAATTTCTCAGATTGCATCGCTCACTCTTCATTAGAGTTTAATCCAAAATTACGATAAGATTTTATTCCTAATTTTGGAACTAACATTTTCATGAATATTTGTGTTCTGGTGAACTGAAAGCTGAATGACACATGCGCAGTCGATAAGACTGCACATGTGTCATGTACATGTGCCTGACTTGTTAACGTGTGGGTGGGTGGGGTAAGAGAGAGTGCCTGTCCCTCATCTCATCTACGACTTGACAGAACAGAGATCAGAGTATGACGACTCATCTCTCATCTGGACCTGACCTGGACATATTTGTCATTTCAGCAGAGTCTTCAACACTGGAAGGATGTGGGTGGCCTTACTGTTATGTAGAGGGTACCACACTTGGCTCCACTTCGCGGATAGCGAGAAGACAGGCAGCAACACGACAGGCAACAAACAGAAACTAGACTCTTGCTGTTTGCTGTACCCTTCTGAGATCATTCATTCCTAGAATGGCTCGAGTCTGGAACATGTTCGTACAGTATAATGACATCCAGGAAATAAAGTCAGTTGACCAAATAAAATCGCTGAGCCACAGATGGCTCCAACTTTATCCCTTTGATATACCATGGGCCAGGCTCGTCTGGTGCTTGCCTGGTCAACCAGGCTGTTGCTGCTGGAGGCCCGCTGCCCCACATATCCATCACAGCCTGGTTGATCTAGCACCTGGTGAAGATACTTTTCCAGTTTCCTCTCGAAGGCTTCTACACTTGTTCAAGCCGCGTTTCTGATATCTTCTGGTAAGATGTTGAAAAGTCTGGGACCACGGATGTTGATACAGTGTTCCCTTATTGTCCCCACAGCACCCTTACTCCTCACTGGGTTTATTGTGCACTTCCTCCCATATCTCTCACTCCAGTATGTTGTTATGGCAGTGTGCAGATTTGGGACCAGGACCTCGAGTACTTTCCCTGTTTTTATGTCTCATAACGATAAAAAGGCTTTCAAATGAACTGAGGAAGTTAACAGCTCTTAGTTGTAAATAAAGGTAGGAACTCTTAATTTAACCCTGTAAGACCATTGTGTAAATGAATAAGAGAGAGAGAGAGAGAGAGAGAGAGAGAGAGAGAGAGAGAGAGAGAGAGAGAGAGAGAGAGAGAGAGAGAGAGAGAGAGAGAGGAGAGAGAGAGAGAGAGAGAGGTGGCAGGCCAGCAGGTGTGTGGTGGGGGGTGGGGGATGGAGGGGAGGGAGACACAGGCGGTATTTATCACGTATGACCAATTAAAGATAATAACGGTCAGAAGCAGTGGCTACACACTGATACGACCAGACACGAGTCTCAGTGTCCACTCGCATCAATACCCGCCATAATGGAAGTATTAATCTTGGGGTATTCACGCTCAATATGTCTATGGCTCTCTTTATGGCTGTGAAGCAGGTGGCGTTGTTGTTGTTGCCTGGTGCAGGACAACCACAGTAATGGAGCAGGAGGGGAAGTGAATGAGAAAGTGGATGAGGAGGAAGAACAGGAGGAGGAAGAGGAGGGGAGGAAGAACAGGAGGAGGAAGAGGAGAATGAAGAGGAGGAGAGAAGGGGGGGAGGAGGAGGGAAGTGGAAAAGGAAGAGGAGGAGAATTAGACTAGAACATGAGTGGCAACAACAAAGGTTTTGAGGGAAAGGTGGAGGATTAAACAGCCTCCTCAAGGATTTTCCTGATCAATCACGCTGTGATGCCTACGCTGGACTGCGATCTGAAAGCAACAACAGCCTAACTGATCAGGCCTAATCTAGGACCGGGTTTCAGAGGCCACAACCCTGGGAGAGCTGGAGTGCCCCCAGTCTTGAAGACACCAGTGCCTAGGTCTTGACCAACTGGGTGAAGAACTCTTTGTTTTTACTTAGCAAGTTTGGAAACATCAGCAGTGTGCTGCTATCCTGCGCTATGTGACGTTTACAAAGTAGGAACAAAAGTTGTCATATTCCATCACGTCGGATGGGGGTTCAACTTCAGCTGGAAGATTTCAGTAGGACAATGAGGATATCGTCAGGTATTCCAACAAGGGTTCATCAGCTACGGGAGCTTGGAAGGTTTCGTCCCAACATACCTGGGGTTACCCTCATTTAGTAATTGTCATCTCTCAAGAAGTCTTTCTCTAAATACATTTTTATTCATTTGTATTGCTAGAGAACTGGTTCTTATTAATTTTCCTATAATAATATTACTACAATGTGCACTTTTCTAGAAAATTATATGATGTATCATTAGTGTCAAGAAATATAATTTATCTAGAACTCTCCTCATTGCTTCCCTCACCCATATAGACGTCTGTCCGTCCCTACCCATATAGTCCTCTGTCCCACCTTACCCAGATACTCCTGTGAACTTCCTTCCTCCAGTCCTTACCTCACACTTTGACACAGATACCAATTTCGGACCCAATGATACCTGAACAACAGCACAGTTTTAATCATACACATATGTGTCAAAAGTACCGCCAGTGCCTCATTTGACCTGGGCACACCTCAAGGTGGAGTACTCTGGCTTGTGTCAAACAACTATACACAAGATGACAAGGCTATAATCTGTAATGCAGGTGTTCGCTTCTTTGCAAACACATTAAACAGATTACAAAATCTCCTGGACGCCACGACTGCTAGAGGCATTGGCTGTTGTCTCGACACATCTACAGATAAAGTCAAAATCTTACATTCCAATGTCTACTCTAACAAGCTGCCGCCCTTCCCAATCAACACAGACATTGAGTTCGGTAAATACAAAAATCTGGGATTTAAAATCAACAACGATATTTTAAGTAACCTGAACTGCAGACTTGAAGAGAGACTTCAACCCCTCAGAACACCTGCAGCAAAGAATATTGACACCAGGGTCAAATATGCAAGGTTGTTCTACATAATATTCATCAGCTCTCTCATTGATTACTATGTTCGACGCTCGATAACCTTTTCACACTGTTTCACAAAGTGTGGAAAGGTAATCAGGGTAATGAAGTCTGCTCTTCAGACACCTGAGAGTCCTACTTACAAAACAGACACCAGGAACATTATAACTGATATTAAAAAAATAACTCAAATAGTGTTATGACAAAGCTTTTCGTGGGGATAAAGTCACAATTAGCAGAAGATCTTTTTAATACAAACTTTCGCCCGAGGCTAAACTCTATCAGGTATTACTGATAAAGCTCAACCTTGGCCACTGTCTACCAAAGGCTTTCGTATCTCATTTGCCAAAATGAGACACAATGACAGAAGCCAACAAATTAGGACACAATCACTGATAGCAAAGGATCCATTTAATATAACGTCTCGATCAAGGCTGGGCTTTATCAAGTAATGAACAACGACAAACGTGCACCATAAGGGCAGGCTCAAGTCCGGTGAGGTCAGGTACTGGAGAAAGCAGTGGGTGTAAATGCTTTAGGAAAACGACAAGTTGAAGAATGAGACACTTATGCAAACCATACCACGGGCGGGGATTGAACTCGTGGCGAGTAGGTCGTAAAACTCCAGGTCAGCGCGTAAACCACTGGGCCAGCTGGCTACAATAAGATTCATCCAACTAGGTATATTTATACGCCATAGAGAGGTTAGCACAGGCTCCACTGTGACCACAAATGCAAGTTTCTACAGATGAATCTCCCGCCAGCGTGGCCCTGACAAACTCTAGCTCTAGTCCCCTCAAAGCCGACATGACTCACGAAATCGTAATACGATTTCTTGAGTCATTTTTGCAACATTTGGGGATCTTCACCGAGTAAACGTTTCGCCAAGCAGTGGCTTCTTCAGTCCAATACAAAGAAGAACAGTGGAAGAAGAGCGTTTGGGGAAATCAGTCCCTCAACATCGAGCCAATCTTTTTCAATCTTTTTGAAGATTGATCGACTGAACATATCGACTCCAGGCTGAGGGATTGATTACCTCAAACTCCTCCTCCTCTTCTTCCACCGCTTCTTCTTTGTACTGGACTGAAGAAGCCACTGGCTGGCGAAACGTTTCCTCAATAAAGATTCCCAAACGTTGCACAGGTGTCTCATTCTGGAAGCAAGGTGACACGTTTATGTTTATTAAACGAACCATGAACAATGTGGGCAATATATATGCCCAGGTAACGGGTACGTGCCACTGTTTTGCAGAATGGTTTAAGTGAGGTGGGTGACTGTTGCTTCCAGAATTGTGCGTATCTTCAGCTCTGCTGGAAGGAATCGTAGCTACCGTAGCTGACGAACATTTAGTGAAATGAATAACTGAAGTGTAATGAACGATTGTCAATGCTCAATGATAATCCACGTGGAAACAGAAACACAGGAGATTAATTAATCTGTATATATCGACCCTCTTCTGAGATCCTCTTCTGAGATCCTTCATCTGCGATCCTCTTCAGCAGATGAAGAGGATCGCAGAAGGGGGTGGAAATATACATATCAATTAATCTCCTGAGTTTCTATTTCCATGCGGGTTATTACTGAGCATTTGTTGAAAATGTTAGGTAAAAGAAAACATGTGCAGCTAACGTAACATTTATACTGCGGCAACGTTTTGACTCAACAAAGCTCCTAGAGAGCGAAACGTTGCCGCAATAAAATGTGATATTAGTTATACATGTGTCCTTTTACCTAACATTCAATACAATACTTGATGATATCCTCATCGCTGAGGCTGACAGTTCCCAACACTACGTTTGTGACCCGACCTCTGTGATGGAGTATGTATGCGGAGGTTGGTCACATTTCCAAGGTATGACTTCGTGGAGTAACAGAGCCATACTCCGCACATCCATCCCAATTACTGGAGTAACAGAGCCATACTCCGCACCTCCAATAAAATTATTGGACTTAACGGGTATTTCTCCACTACTCCATATCAATTAGTGGAGTGTGCTGATCTTACTCCAGACCAATTCATCAGTATTCATGAGTCCATTATTCATTCATCGTGGTATGAGTAAATGTGTCATGAATAAGGTTATTTAGGGCAACAATGTGACGGTCTCTTATAAATTATGTGGACGTACGTACATGTGTGTACTCACCTAGTTGTACTCGATAGTTGTACTCACCAATGGAAATAAGTCACTCTGTCTGACTTTTTTGGGTTATCCTAGGTTCTCTACACATATGCTGCTATGTATGATAATGTATGTAAATGTATTTGTGTATACCTGAATAAACTTACTTACTTACTTACTTACTTACTAGTTGTACTCACATAGTCGTACTCACCTAGTTGTACTCACCTAGTTGTACTCACCGAGTTGTACTCACCTAGTTGTACTCACCTAGTTGTACTCACCGAGTTGTACTCACCTAGTTGTACTCACCGAGTTGCATTCACCTAGTTGTACTTACCTAGTTGTACTCACAGAGTTGTACTCACCTAGTTGTGGTTGCAGGGGTCGAGTTACAGTTCCTGGCCCCGCAACTAGGTCACTCTCCCAGCTCCATGAACTTTATCATACTTCTCCTTAAAGCTATGTATGGATCCTGCCTCCACTACCTCACTTTCCAGACTATTCCACTTCCTGACAACTCTATGACTGAAGAAATACTTCCTAATATCCCTGTGACTCATCTGAGTCTTCAACTTCCAATTGTGACCCCTTGTTGCTGTGTCCCATCTCTGGAACATCCTGTCTCTGTCCACCTTGTCGATTCCTCTCAGTATTTTATGTCGTTGTCATATCCTCCTATGTTTCCTGTCCTCAAGTGTCGTCAGGTAGATTTCCCTTAACTTCTCCTCAGTGTGTTACCATTTTGTCCTAGGCACGTGTCGATTACACACTAGGCCAGTTGTATATGCGTGCGTGTGTGTGTGTGTGTGTGTGTGTACTCACCTATTTGTGGTTGCAGGGGTCAAGTCATAGCTCCTGGCCCCGCCTCTTCACTGATTGCTACTAGGTCCTCTCTCTCCCTGCTCCATGAGCTTTATCAAACCACGTCTTAAAACTATGTATGGTTCCTGCCTCCACTACGTCGCTTTCTAGGCTATTCCATTTCCTGACAACTCTATGACTGAAGAAATACTTCCTAACATCCCTTTGACTCATAGGAGTCTTCAACTTCCAATTGTGACCCCTTGTTTCTGTGTCCCCTCTCTGGAACATGTGAATGAATGGTTCAGAGAACCGACGAGTTGGTAAATTAGACACATATGCAACACTTGGGTATCTTTATTGAGGAAACGTTTCGCCACACAGTGGCTTCATCAGTCCATACAAAGGAGAATCGTGAAGAACAGGAGTGTGAGGTTGTCAGTCCCTCAATCTTGAGTCGATGTTGTCAGTCCATCAATCTTGAATAGAATTCTGGAACATCTTGTCTCTGTCCACCTTATCTATTCCTCGCAGTATTTTATATGTCGTTATCATGTCTCCCCTAACCCTCTTGTCCTCTAGTGTCGTCAGGCCGATTTCCCTTAACCTTTCTTCGTAGGACAATCCCCTTAGCTCTGGGACTAGTCTTGTTGCAAACCTTTGCACTTTCTCTAATTTCTTGACGTGCTTGACCAGGTGTGGGTTGCAAACTGGTGCTGCATACTCTAGTATGGGCCTGACGTATATGGTGTACAGAGTCTTGAATGATTCCTTAGTGAGGTATTGGAACGCTATTCTTAGGTTTGCCAGCCGCCCGTATGCTGCAGCAGTTATCTGATTGATGTGTGCCTCAGGAGATGTGCTCGGTATTATACTCACCCCAAGATCTTTTTCCTTGAGTGAGGTTTGCAGTCTTTGGCCACCTAGACTATACTCTGTCTGTGGTCTTCTTGCCCTTCCCCGATCTTCATGATTTTACATTTGGCAGGGTTAAATTCAAGGAGCCAGTTACTGGACCAGGCTTGTAGCCTGTCCAGGTCTCTTTGTAGTCCTGCCTGATCCTCGACTGATTTAATTCTTCTCATAAACTTCACATCATCTGCAAACAGGGACACTTCTGAGTCTATCCCTTCC